>JAQPZY010001576.1:3850000-4257500 GCA_029931535.1 Margaritifera margaritifera
TTTCCTGAACATGGTTAAGTTGTGTCTGAGTTAGCTACAAGAAGTCATTTCCAGTTAACTTTGCCAGAGAAAGCTTCAATGTGAGCCCACACTCATTTCTTATTGAGCTCTTTATTTTCTCACGCTGGTGTTCACCAAGACCAGTCGTAACTTTATGATATGACATTAGTTTTAATCACTGTTCAATTCTGAGTTTGTGAAAACAATTACAAGCTTGAAAAAACAAGTATAGGTTTTCCACAGGCGCGTCAATGACCCTCATTCGGCCACCTGTGCCCTCCAACAACAGCATCTTATCAGAGAGAATCACAGCAATGCATCTGTAATGGGTAGTGGGGTGCTCAGTTGCATGTGTATGAAAGTGCATTTCAACCACAGACTGCTTAACTAGGTCCAGGTGTTTCAATGAAAAGTAATAAATCGGGTACAAACGAGTAAAGTCATATTAGAAAATCTGCAGACCTGTGTCAATGTTTTGATGCCGGTCCAGGTACGACCACAGCTTGTGATATGCACGAGCAAAATGATTGTTTTTGACGTCAAGCAAAATTTCTTCCGAGGATTCCTGATGGCCGTTTAAGCACAAAGAAAATTCAGACACTCCTAGGCAGTCAAATATCATCGTATTACTGGTCTGTCCGCAGTACACCCGTGCTCTAGTTTGAAACGCCACAAAGAATTGTCTTGGTGCGCTGACACCTGATCGGGTAATTATTTGAAATGAAAACTGCTGAACGGTTTGTTCTGTCGAGTCTGTGCTGAGTGTGTGTAATCATAGCGGTGACGTGACTCCGGAACTAATAAACACAACATGCGCGTTTCTGCAGCCTTCGAAGGGGTTATCACAGGCATCCACAATGTTAATTTTGACAACACAACTTTGCCATCAACACCTCCATCACGTCAAATTGTATCATTGCTGTTACATTTTCGTGTAACATGACATTATGTTTGGCTCCGAAATAGCCTAGCGAACATCTCTACAAAACCCAAATATATGACCGAGAGGAATCGCACACGAAAACGATAACGAGGCTCCATGAAGTTGTCCTCGACGCTGCATAAATCCAAGGTTATAATTATTATTAATAGCAATTACAACTGGTGTTGGTGCATCTGCTACCGCGCTTTTAACTTTTCCAGTGGTATACTGGATATGATCTGCATGGCCAGAGCCATCCATGCAAAACATCATAGACTGGCCTGCGGATCTTGCATAATCATCACTGTATCTGGCTAGTCCAATAATAGTCGTGGCAATGCCAACATTGCTCAAACATGCTTCGATTTCTTTTCCATCAATGAGATAACGTGCGCTGCTGAACAACGCTATAATACTGTTGTTGACAAATCCAATCTTAATACCGTCGGAATAATCACCATTGTCATTTTGTATAAGTCTTCCATTGACTTCCAAGAAGGCCTCACACGGGAGAAAATACCGAGACGTGTCATGCACTTGTAATTCTATTCGGTCTGCTTGATTAGGCTCCTTAGTCTGGTACGAATAATACTGAAAATCTCTTTTGCTTCGACCTATCAATACATGCACATCCATATCAGACGCGGTATGAGATACTTCTTTAAATTTTGCCATGATGAAACTTTATATTTTATCGGTTTCGTCTAATACCTTTTGTAAGACGGATTGCCATCCAGGGCCTGTCCACAACCGTAGTCCACTTCCCATTGCCGCATTTGCAATCAATGAATCGGCATTAGCTTGTGCTAACTCAGCCAGACGCTGTTGAGAGGCTTCGTTGATGATTTTACTGACCGGTGCGGGCATTGTCGTTTTGGACATCATTGCTGTTACCTTTTCGGTAACGTCTCGTGGAAGCGCAACTGCCTTTGATTCTACCCGCGGTGCCCGAGTCACTAATCGTCGTAGTAGATCTCTATTCGATTGGGCCGCCTGCAATCCCAGAGTTTTCAACCGATTCGCAGCAGCGCTTGTGATTCTGTCAACAACTCGCATTGCAACTTGTTTAAGCGATTGGTGCAGCGCGCGAGGTCAGGCCCGCCAGCACCTTTGCCTTTGGCGCGTCTGTGAACAATCCCCGGAAAACATCACCAAGATAATTTCCGTAATATGTGACGTAAACAAGTTTTCTTGCGTTAACAACACGCACGGGTATCACACGTCCACGTACGATTGTCATTGTATTAAATATCAGGTCGATCTCTAACGTACAATTGTATTGTCAAGGTCTCCCCGCGGAGATCCAACGCATGCCCGTCCTGGTTCACAATGGTGAAATGAAGGTGCGTCAACCGGGGATTGTTGCATGGAAGATATACAAGCGTCGTCGGAGTAATCGAGAGTAAATCATCCGGTTCCGTATTTGGGGAGAACCCAAACCATATATAACCTGGCGACGCGATACTTGATGAATCTGTAAGGTTCGCTTGGTAACTGCCGCTAATGGCGTCACAGATTAGATTAATCTGAAGCGTTGAGGTGATTTTGACAATGTCTCGCGCGATACTGTATCCCATGCGTAAGATTCGTTCACGCTCGGGAATTTTATTAATATCTTCAGGCCAACCAAGAACTGTTCTCAGCGACGACTGTGCGATGTTAATCGCGGACTGTGGAGATTCGATTGAGATAACCGAGCTCAGTATAGGCTCGTGTTCGCGTATATAGATTTTACAGTCTTTTCCGGTCACCAACTAAATCCTACGTCGGACCTCATCAAAAATCGATTCCATGCCATGAAAAGTTCAATATTATGCCAATTTGCGCCACCGTCCTGCGAAAACACGAACGATTTATTTGCGTAGAGGCCTCCAAACAGTCTCGATCGGATATTAGGCCAACTGTAATAAACGCACAACAATGCTAGTGCAATCTCAAGTGTGCAACTTTCCCCAGCAGTAATTGGTGTAGTGAAAACCACGTATAATTCTGGTTTCGCAGTCGAGATTGTAATCATGGAGGTAACACTCGGAGTTGTATTTGCAACGATATGCTGCATTGCAGCATTGATTTCAAGTAAAATGGGAAGCGCTTCAGAATTCATCATAAGTGTTGTACGAATGAAGTTCATCATATACATCATCAATGTCTTCAATGAGTTTATACATTAACGAGCGAAACGTCTCCGCGTCCATAATATCGTTGGTGAGCAACCGCTGAAAAATCGATGGAGTCTCATTGATGATTTATGGTGCGTTGTTACCGACACGAACTGACCCTACGAGCGTTTCCACGAGTTCATTGATCTGTTGTTGGTCGTAAGTGTGGAAAACTGATCTCATCCATGACATGAATGCAATCGCGGGACCAGCCATCGGAGAAAGAGTCGCCAGATGGATTGTCAAAGGAGGCATGAAGGCAAAGATTGCACTTGGCGAACTTAAGACCCGCTCATAGACAAAGTCAACTCATTGAAGGTAATGCCTCAATAAAACAAACATGGACGCGGAACTGTCCGCGATATACTATAGTCCGCGCGATTTTTGGACGGATTAAGCAGCCGTTGAATAGTTAGCGAGCGCGACAAAAGTTACCTCAAATCTCGCCAGAGCGTAGCTGGCCAAACAAGCGCTGTGGCAGATTTATTTACCCACACCAAGAAAATTTCCCGTGGATGGTTTGATGTGAGGACGCCAAACGAAGTTCACCAGGCTGATCTTTTGTTTCTCCCACATGATCAGGTACGCGGCCGCACATACAAATACGCGTTAAAGGTCGTAGATGTTGCCAGTAGGTACAAGGAAGCTGAGCCGTTAACATCTAAAGATTCAACAAGTGTCGCAGAAGCGTTCCAACGCTTCTATACACGTGGGCCACTAACACGGCCACGGCTTCTACAGGTGAATCAAGGCAAAGAATTTCTTGGAACCGTTGCTGCGTTGTTGATGAAACATCATGTGCGGGTGCGTCGTGGACATGTCAGCATACATCGCGATCAAGCCATTGTGGAATGATTTAACCGTACACTTGCGGAACGATTATTCGGGCATCAGTACGCGCATGAAGTTTTTATTTATGATCGGTCCCGCGAATGGGTAACATGGCTTCGATCGGTCATAGCAGCGTTGAATAATGAAGCCACACGTATGATTGGGTTAAAACCCGCTGACGCGATTCTGCAGAAAACTGTCGCCGTTAACCACAAACCACCCACGTTAGACTCAATCGGAAACAATTTAGTTCGGTATCTGTATGCACCGGAGGAGTTAGAAGCGGACAACGGCGTGCTACTGACCCGATATGGTCCGTTGATATGTTTACAATCTCAGACCGAATTGATATTCCAGGGCAACCAACACATTACCATCTGGCGCCATTAAACGAACAAGAGGGAGACCACTCTGTGGTCCAACCACTCAGTTGAGCATATGTGCAAGAGGAATTGAAAGTCATTCCCGCAAATACACAATTACAACCAAGATTTATTGTCGCAAACGTCCTTGGATGTCAATCGCGTGGTGCCAATACGCGTAATTAGTGATTCCATCAAGGAAAATCCATCACTAGTTATCTAGCGGGGACAAACTTACCTTGGTGCAACGGTATACACACATAAGATGTTTCGTCAAATTTAATTTTGATTTTTTACTGTGCACGGCAATGAGTCCGCCGTCGAATATCTTGCGTGACTCAAACGCATGATCTAACGCTGCGGCTTCTTACTGACTCCCGCGCAGTAAAAAATCATGGTCGTCAAGCAGTTGTTGGGTACTAAATACACGCGTGCAAGCGTCGACATGGAAACTTTCTTCCATGGTGCTTGCTGTATCGACAAACTATTTGTGAAAAATCTTTTTCCAAATGTAATGGTACCTCGCCGCTAAGACATCAAAGCCGTTCACGTTCTTCATGTTGCTCAACATCAGTAGATCACGTCTGAACCGTACATGCGAGTAAGCCGTTGATAGTCGAATTGGTTGAAGGTCTTTATTCCAAACAAACACATTAACGGTGCAATCAGGGTTGAGTCGTTCAAACCAACTAATATCAGTAACCTGCACAGGAAATTCAATGTTACCAAAGTTGAGTTCGCACAGGTGCTGTTTATATTTGATCTGTATTATCACTCGCGTGATGCAGCGCGGACAAGATCGCCCATTCAAAACAACGGTTGTCATTGCTTTTCACATTTATTATTGCTCGCGGTGGAATACACGCTGCTGTTGAAATATAACTGGACCCGCAAAAGGTATGTATGGGGAAATAGCAACACGAACTTCCGCCCATCTGGAAAGAGTCCATCCTGAATCTTCTTGGGTATAATCATCAAACTTCCTGAGTATTGATGAAAAACCTTTATCGATTTCCTCATTGATGGCCTTAATATCTTCGATGTTTAAGATTGCACGAGCACCACTGCTAAAAAACCCGCGTGAGTTTTTAAATCCATCGTTAGAACCTTTTGTTTTCGAGGCGGAATGCGGTATAGTAAAGTTCGCAATAAGTGTAATATTCATCTTGGACAAAGAGGTACCCGCGTGCTGAAACGTTGATATGATTCCCAGACGCATGTTTAAAAGAAGCTTCACGGCGTCCATGCATGACTCGTATTCGATTGGAATAATTGCCCGATAATCTTGTAAATCACGAGAGCGCTTGTGTAACATGAACTCTGAAACTTTGACTCATCGTGCTTGCGCGGCAACCTTAGCGGCAATATCAGCTCTGATACGGCGACGGCGGTTTTCCTCATCAGCAACATAACGTGCAATTTCAGCCCGCTTGGCCCGTGGAGAAATCTTAATGTGTAACTGTGTTGCTGTTGCACGAAGCTGCCTTACAGTCGGACGCAGCTCCTCTGGAAGAAGTCCTAATAGCGCAAGTAGACATGCCTTTGCTGTACCCCTCGGTATCTTTATTCCATGATCTCGCGTCTGGATTGCATAAGTTGATTTATAGTTGGCGTTGCAACCAGCTGTGGTTCATCTGGAGAAACTTGACTTACAGCCAAACGCGGCTCCTCTGTGAGTCATAATATTGCTAGTATATCTGCCTCGGTCATACCGCTTGGTATTCATTTTCTACGTTCTCGCGCAAATTGCTTAAGTTGATTCACAGTCGGCATGCCCGTATATATCAGGAAAATCATTGTCTAATTGTTTATTTACCAATAATTTTTTTTATAATGTCATTTTATATCAGGATCAGAAACAACAATCGTTTCAATCCTAGATATTACTTCTGTGACATCCTCGTTGGGGTTTTCAGTGACGTCATCGTTGGGTTTCTCGTTGGTTTTTTTTCCATATTAACGCTGCAGCGCGTGATAATATTCAGCAACAGATCCACATGGTCGGCAAAGCTGATCACGTGACTTGACTCCGATACCCCATTTAAGACATGGACGCGCACCAGGACCAACGCGTAACGCGAGCAAGTGTGATTTACAATATTCGCAATGACACGTTATGTTGCAAAGTTCTCAGAGACGTGGGATCAGTTTCAAATAACTTAATGACATAAATTAAACCATACTCTTCCCTGCACTTTCCCTGCATTGTCTATGATTGTCTGATATTCTTTCTCACTCACTGCTACTTAATGCATCATATCTAAGTGTAAACTTCACTGGTGTTTTTATATACTGTATTATATACCGAAGGCATCTCTCTAATTAATTTACACTTGGCAGTGATTATGAAGATCTTCGCTGTTTTTTGCTGTCTCCGCTATCTTTGCTGTCTTTGTTAAATATTTCACTGTTTCACTGGGTGTCTTACTATCTTCAAGATCGTCAACAGTTAAACTTACTTGCGCCAGTGACTCGATTAACGTCAGCGACTTGACTTTTTCTAGTACAATATCATACAATGACTTTTCACTCTTTTTGTTATATTCTTTGCCAAGTTTTTGTCGTGCTTGCTCCAACATGATCCCTAACTTTTCAAGGCGCTCCGGATACATATTAAAAAAATTAGACAGCATATTTTAAGCCTCTTTGACAAATCTATATGACGCATTCAAGCTATACAGCGATTTCATCTTTTCTGTGACGTTACAAACACACAATTGGTCTGGTAATTTAATTCTCGCATTAGATAAAGACGTGAATTCTTTCATCATACTGTATGCGTCAATCTGTGTGGCGTCTAATGGCATTATATAATAGTCCACTGCAATTCTCTAATAGTGAATCACGTATGTGTTGTTGGTCTATCTGTCTCAGTGAGTAGTATCATAATGCGTATGTACAAGACCATGCTCATTGATCACAACTCCCCAATCCCTGAACTTATGACACAGACTTGACAAGGGAAGCTTTCATGGGAATGCATCCGTGTCCAAAATATTCCCAGTGGGAAAAAGTTATAAGGAATCTAGAAGGGGTCTCGGCCTGGGAAAAACAAAATAAGCCCAAAATCTCAAACGTCCAAAATAACACTACTAGATCCAAAATTAGAATAAAAATGAATATCTCTTCGAACCCAAAAACCAAAGTTTTAGCGGAAAAAACATGGCTTGCTTCGATTGATAAAGCACAAAATCAGATTATAGTGCAAAGTCACACTTTTCTCTACAAGCCAACGGACGTTGTGAACGGTTACGTGAATCTACTGCATTGTGGTTATCTTCTGTTTGCCTCAGGGTCAGTTGCCTATGGCTTATGCCATATTTGATTCATGAAATAAACTCATCTAAATAGGTTGATCTATATTAAGTAATACTGTGCAATCACCCACATGAGGCAATTTGTACTTGAAAACATGAATGTTTTTGGTGAGACTATATACTAAATTAGGAGATAAGTTAATACCTCTTCCCATCCAAACACGAGAGTTTTACGTAATGCTGTGCCCATGCAAGGCATATATATATATATATATATATATATATATATATATATATATATATATATACATGTGTGTATACACCACGAAATTAGTAATAGTACGATCTTTTTTTGCGTGAGGAAAACACTGAGAAATTGTAATTCCGGCACTGTCTATATCTATCTACTCTTACAATAGCTCAAAAAGACGAAGATATACGGTCCAACAACAAAAAACATAAATGACACATCACTAATGGCTCACGCTATTGCTTTGCAACCAGTCACGTGAGTGATATGTTACATTTTGAGACATTTTCCATCAGCCCTACTACCAGAATATTCCCGGCGGAATATAGTCTGCAAGTAATTTAGAATTATGTATGTTGCACGAGACCACAGTGGATTTTGTTATGACTGTACATCTTTTTTTTTCGCATAGGCTTTCCCCATATGCAATAAATAAAAGACTACATCCAAAATATTGAAACGTAAGCATTGTTTTTGTTAATACGGTAAAAAAAAAATGAAATAGTTATTTTCACGAGCATGTTAAAACAAAAACACAAGCATACTACGGACAGCAAAGTGCAGAATGCATCAACAAAAACAGGATAGAAAGAATAAGCAGAAAATATAGAAGAATAATATGTTAATGATAACAAACAAACACAAAGACAGAGCCAGACAAAGAAAACAATAGTCAAGGGAGCATGACATTAGATCACCGCAGTTGTAAAACTCCAAAGCTATCAAGACCAATTAAAGGTTTCAGCTGCTATTTACTGTGATTTTGAAAGTATCACAAACAGTTCATAAAACCCAGGAGATGCCATGATCAATGAGAAACGTATCAAACGACTGACAGTCTGTACCACAGACAGAAATTTGTAGTAGTGCTATGCAAGAATCTAGAATATCCTGGACAATAAATACAGCCATACAAATTTCATCAGAGTTTTGTTTGTACATCAAAGCAGTACACAAATTATACAAACCAATACAGTGGAACAGATTGTATTGAAGTATTTTTTTTACTATTCGTTTGAGTAAAATTGCAAAACTTGTGTATGAAGAATTAGGACCGAAGAATTGAAAACCTATGGTGTTCAAGGAGAAAGATGAAAGACATCTTAAGTTAGCAAACATGTGCCATATCTGTGAGAGAGAAATTATGCCAAACTCAGCGTGTACCGGAGGTGTCTCTTCTGCACACAAACACGAAGTATCCAGTACAGTAACATATGGAAAGGTGCGAAACATCGAAGTTACAGAGAGTACAGCACATTACAAACACAATTTGAATCACAAACGTCCAAAATACATGCCATTGTTCATTCATAACTTGTTTGGTTGTGACAGTCACTTATTCATCAACGTTTTAAAAAATATGATCCAGTTGAAGAGGTAAAAGTCATACCAAACAACGACCATAAAAATACATATATTCAATAAGGATTTCATAGTTCTTAGTGTCGTGAAAGAAGTAAATTACATGAAGTATAACAAAATCTTCATGATACTAGTGGCTACCAAATGAACAACATATTTGTCATCCCACAAATGAATAAGAAAGTTACTGGACTTTATATGGATTTGTCAAATGGTGCTCTAATTAGAGAGTTCTGTGGGATTATGTTCAAAACTGAATTAATTTGCAACAGACAAAGCCGATAATAAAGTTATTAAAGAAAATTTTAAAATGTGTAATCAAAACAAATTTAAACATTGAGATTTACAAAGACTGCTTATTGAATACATTACCTTACGAACACTATGCATGTCGTGGTATCGAATTTGTACCTAGCTCTCAGGGATTAGGGCAATGTGTAACTTTGGTACAAGTGCTCGTTTGTCATGCACCTTAGGTGCAGTCTTTGCAGAAAGCAAAGCCAAAGGGAAATTGATTAAAAGTTTGTTCCGTTTGGGAATTTCTAAAATTTCTTCTTTCATTTCGTGGTTCTATTCAATACTGTTTCCGTGCCTTTTCGTTCTTGCTGTAGAAGGCAGCCAAGAAAAGCATATTTTCTCTGAAATCTTTGATTACATAGTTGTACTTTGTACAATCACACATACTGATTTTGTAGAATATCTACAACTAAATGTTTGTCTCGTTAAGTTAGATGCTTTTTTTCTTACGTCGTCAATATTACCACAGTTATCAATCAAAAGCAAAATTTTTTATCCTTGGTAGACATCAACCAGTAACACTAACCAGTAATCGAATTGATCCTTAGAACATATTAGGATCACGTTTTCATCTGTGAGTAACCACTTTCTATTGTAAGTCTTGTCGAACAGAAAAGTTTGACAGATGATAACGAAATACTCTCTGTTCAGCCTCTATCAGATTTAGTGCAAACATTGCTTTACAACAATTAGTTACTAGGCAACTTTATCATATCATGAGATTCTTTTAGGTACATTTAACAATACCTAAAATATGATTGATTTTAGCTGATCGTTTTTAATAATTACCTGAGCATCCGAAGCTCAATAAATATACATTTTGTAAGCACCTAACTTTTCTGTTAATCTGCAGGTGCATACCTTGTTGCACATTACCTAAGCCACAACCATTCAATCTGTTAATGCGTGTACTCCTTAAATCAATCCAGATGCAATTATTATCAGAGTAAACATTTTTAACACTAACGTTACTAATTTATGCATGCTTTTGTTGTTCGTCGAAGAAATACTTAGTGGCTTTTGTAAACTGTTGCCTCATTGGAAGACATTGAGAATAAACTATGTTTGGCGGACCTTCCTTAACCACTAAGATTTGTTTCTATTGTTGAAATGAAAAAATATTTCTTGAGTAATTTGCACAGCATCAAAATGCCGTTCAAGCTCATTCTGGGAGAATCAAGAGTAAGGTGCATTAAAGCTGTATTAGCTGTTAAATCGATGATCCTCACTCTCCTAATGTAGTCATAAAAGAGAGCAATTCCATTTCTACATTTATCATTTACCAACTGGGCAATTCATTCCAAAGTAATTGCATCATAGTTTTGATTACCACCTTCTGCAACCACAGAGGCATCTGTAAGTGTAATGTTAAATTTGGAAACTCGTGGAAGGGCACAAGGATATAGTGGGCAATGATCTGTTAGTATCTGAAAGTTACGTTGTATTATAAACTTCGTTTCGCACACAATATACCGTATAGCTTCAGTGCCATTATTTTTTAATTGGATAACCCTGATCGTAACTTTCTCAATTTATCATTCATGATACATTGTTCAATCCTATTTGTTCTTACAGAGGCTGGTAGCAAAACATCTTTGCATGGCAGGAAAATGTTATAGTCATTCAAACTGAAAACATAATCGTTTCCGTTGGATATGGTGATGTCTTTCACATGCATGTTACCAGCATTATTTAACATAGATATATTTATTTGTGCTGCATCAAACAACACGGAAAAAGTACCTGGTAAGATCTTTATATTTGGGCTTGTACAAACTTGTAAAGTTTGCTCGGGGTGTATATGATAAAATAATGTACTGGACTGAGGTATTTGACTCCATATATTCCTGCTTGTGTGTAGTTACGTATTAACCACACATCGACATATTTACTACTTGTATGATCTTTTCTTCACTGTTTGTAGGGCTTGTATAGCAGTTGATAAAGTACTGAATCTCTGTCGCAATCTTTGTGCAGCAAATTTCAAATGTTGTCATCAATTTGTTTTTGTGGCTCTTTCATTATGTCTCTATTCAATAGTAGTTAATTTATTGTCTTAAATTTCTCTCCATGACTTTCACGTTGTCTTCATTTTCTCTTCATGTCTTTCACATTGTCTTCATTTTCTCTCCATGACTTTCACGTTGTCTTCATTTTCTCTTCATGTCTTTCATATTGTCATCCTTAAAAGTCTTGCGTATTTGAGTATCAAATCGCTTTTGTACAACTTATTTTTGCTGCATCAATTTTTGCTTGTACTGGATCTTCTAAAAAGTTATGCGGTTACTGTTGAAGTTTTAAGTTAGTGCTGCTTGACTACCCAAGTGCAACATCCTACTCCTCTGTTTTTCTCTTAGTCTTTAAAGGAAAACTAAACGGCAAAACCTATACAAAGCACAAATCACTCGGAACTCTCAGTGACACCCCAGTTTTCATTGCATTATTTGTCTGACGTGAAAAACATATGCAAGTATTACAGGTATACAGTGGAAGTCTATTTACTTTTTCATCTTCATCTCTGATGGTGATATTCAACTTGTTAATTGTACCCCTCTGTAATGGTTTGTAATGAGCTACACCAGGGTAAGAAACAAAATTACCGTGGGTTTTCTTTTTTTGCTGGCAAAGACTCTAGCAAGCATGAATAATAACCATTAGAATAGTTTCTTGTTATTGATTTGATCAAGATAAATGAATTAATTTGTGGGTTTTAAATTCAATTCCTGTTTGTACTCTTCTATTTGCTATTTTTGTTTTCGATCAATCCAAATTATTTTTCCAGCTATGCTTTGCACAGACCGTACTCTGAGCGTTGGCCGTAGGCACAGATCTGCGGTTGTGCTTTTCCCATTTACCAACAACAGATCTTTGCTATTTAAATAGTGAAAAATGACTGTGGGAGAAAGTTTTGAAATGAAAAGTTTTAAAATCCTTTTTTATGAATATGATGATTATATTCTCTATACTGAACCTGGAATCAATGATTATGCAAATCTCACGAATGGTTTTAGTAACATCACACCGGGTTTCGCTGAAACCAAACCAGGTGAAGTTGTTGTCTTCAAAAAAGTTTCACTAAAACTTATCGACGAGTTCATTGAGCAGATAAAAGGATTTGACAAAAATGAATAACAATACTAGTTGATAGTAAATATCTTAAAATGCAGAGAGAAAGGACTGTACTGTGAAAAACCTGGTAGTAAATTAGTTCAAATTTCAAGAAAAGGAGACATTAAAACAATGTTATCACCTAGAACTATAGCAGACAATGCTGTAAGTGATTCTTTGATCACGTTAGGTTGGACAAGACACGGGTAAAAGTGGGGTTCACTTATTTAAGGAGATACAATCTAACCTACTGCTGTACAAAGACAACCAATACATGCCCAAGTACCATAGTATACAGTTTTACGTTCCTCGGGCTCTTTATTGATCAAGTATTCGTTTATTCCTTTGAGGTATCTCCAGTCATTCTGTGGTGGAAGTTTAATATGTTTGTAGAGCAAATAAATTATTTCATATCTATGCTATTGATAACTGAACATAATGCATCATCATCAGGTAAAAGTATATTACATCAGAAAGTAATTTTTAAAACTGGAAATAAACATGAAGCTTATATACTAATTCTGATACATTTTTATCTATTCAATGCCAGTAGTAAATTCCGCAACCTGATGTTGTCACCCACACTTCCGAGTTACATTGATTCTACCAAAATCCCATGTTACACTGCGCTCTTATACCTGTTCAAAGAGTCGGGATGATGTCAAATAATAAAGTTTATTTATAAACAAATGTTTAATGGTTTGTGTGTGACAAATTGTTTCAGTGTAGTACGTTTTTAATTCGTTAAATATTTGTTTAATGCCTTGGTCATCTTGAGTGTTAAACTGAGCTGCAAGACAGTGTACTACTTGTTTGTTTCTTAAATCTGAACTCCATTTCATGAGCTGGAACGATGGAGCCTGCTCTAAGACCAACTGGTTGAAAGTCATCATTAATTTCTACTAAAAATCTATTAAACTACTTGCATACCTCATGAGTCTGGTACATTATATTTATATGATATAAACATAATGTGAAATTGGCTTTTCGTGTGCAAATACATTGAACTTCGATTTACTGTTTTTCCGCATTCACGTTTAATTCTTTGCTGATTTCTCTCTAGTCTTTTCATTTCCTCCACTGTAATACCGGTTTAATCTCGTTTCATTTGCTCAATCTTTGCATCTGTCGATGTGTATGCCAATAGGACATTCATTCTCTACAATGGGCACTTTTCTTTTGAACAATTTGCAATGTTTCTTTAATCCTTTCCAACGTATGAATGATTTCAGATTTGTCAAATTTGGCCATTCCTATGGTTGAATATAAAACAGCTATCCCATATACTGAGTCAACGTGTGCTTTGTTCTCCATAAATTCTGTCTTTATGTTTGTAGAATCACTGTAGACTGACCTTGTAAAGTTTACGTGATCTTGAAATTGTACTGTAAATTTAGCAGTATACAAATTTTATGTATTTACCTACATCAAACACGTGATGTTTTCAGTCTTCGTACTGCATTGTCTGAACTATCCAGCTCTAAAAGTTGTTGCTGCTTATCATTGCAACATTGCACGATAAATTCTCATGTTTGAAATCAATAAATCAACATTTGTATTCTTTGGTATGTAATTTGTAACACAAGCACCTTAGACCACACTGTTATCACATCCAAACTTGTAAAGAAATGCACATCACGCCTTATATACCGACAGTGTTGTTTTCAAGTTAAACTCGTGAAATATTTCAATCAAACCGCTAAATGCTGTTGAATTTATCACACAGTAGCTTTGTGCCATTAATTTAAATGATTATTTTGTGTTCGCTGCGCTTGCGCTCCGCTCAGTGCACAACAGCTGCGCTAAAATAGATAGATATAGAGCGCGATGTAAGTGGAATTTCACAGTGTAAACTTTTTATTCATTTATTGTAAAAAGATTGCACTGTTTTAAATGTAACAGTGCATCAGTTCTCTCTATATTTTTCTACTTATTATCACAGGTATCAAGATAACTTGGTGGTAGTAAGGCTCAGCGACATGGTGAAACTGTTTATTGTTAGATTTTCAAATGTCCATTTATTATCCAGGGCTTTTTTTCCCACCCCCACAAATTCTATCCCCTCTCATCAATTAAAACTAGAGCAACATCGATAGCTCGGCATCGCACATCTACACTTGTATCTATATGTTATGCTCCCATTGCAGAAGGAAACATTATGCTTTGCTGTTCTCCGTCCGTACGTCTCACCGTCCGTTCAGAATCCGTTTAAGCGAGATATCTAAAAAAACTATTAAATTTAGAGCCATTAATCTAAGAATATGTAAATAACCTGATTAGATTTTAAAGCGATATTTGTGACAGTGGTTCATCTTTTAAAATACTTTTTTTTTCCATTTTGGAATTGTTAGCACTTTCTCCTAAACCCCCTGACCACTGACAAATGAAATATGGTAGACATGTTTGTATGTATATGCAGATGACTTGATTCTTACCTAAGCTTAAATATGTATGTGTGTGTAGCTTTCAAAGCTTAAACGTGTATGTGTGTGCAGCTTTCAAAGCTTCAACGTGTATCTGTGTGTAACTTTCAAAGCTTCAACGTGTATGTGTGTGTAGCTTTCAAAGCTTCAACGTGAATGTGTGTGCAGCTTTCAAAGCTTCAAAGTGTATGTGTGTGTAGCTTTCAAAGCTTAATGTGTCTGTGCTTTTAGCTTTCAAAGAAAATCTTCCAATTCCAGCGTTTTCCCATCGAACGCAAGGCAAATTGTCTTTTCAGTTGCGTTATTTATCCTTTTCTGAAGTGTTACATATTCTCTGTTGCTTTGTTATTCTTACGCCGTGATATATATATATATATATATATATATATATATATATATATATATATATATATATATATATATATATATATATATATATAAACACACACATCTTTTTTTTTGGGGGGTATGCTTATTCGAGAGGGTATTTGGTTAGGATTAAGCAGTGCGATGGGTGCAGACCTGAGTTCGATTCTCAGTTGTATATATATATATATATATATATATATATATATATATATATATATATATATATATATATATATATATATATATATATATATATATATATTGTTACGACTTTAGGTCTTAAAATAATGTAACGGAAAGAAAGTGAAACCAACAATTTAATTAAAATCAACAAGGACTTTATTTCTAGACAATTAAAGTGAAAATTCAAGACACTTACAATAACGTGAATTAAAGTCCAAATAATCCAATAATCCTAAGTGTCCTAATCACAAGTCCTAAATGTAGAATGCTCCAAATGAATTCCAGTAGCCTTGAATGTCCTGATGTTCCATTAGTCTTGAATATTCTGATGTGCCAGTGGTTTTGAATGTCCTGATATGTCTGAATGATGTAATCCGGAATGTCTTTGAATGAATTCATAAATCGAGTATTAATCCAAAATGAGAAGGAGCACTTTTACTAATTCCAATGAATATATCAAATAAATAATTCCTCTCTCTGAATTTGCTCTGATTTTCACAACTGTAACATCTGATTACTAAAATAAATTCCTTAACAGACTTATCTTTAAAACATGAAGTTTAGTATAGGAATGGAATCTTGTTTACCAAATGCTCTATAAATATGAAGACAAGTCACCTGACAGAATTTTTCAGAATATGAGTAACTCTAATGGAAAGTTACTGTGCGTACCTGACTTTTCTCACATCAAGACATGGAAAGTTCGAATCTAAGTACTAAATGCTATGTAAACAAGACTAAACTTGAACTCAAATGCAGTAAGTATGTTATTTACAAAATAACCACTAAAGTACAACTTACCTCATGGGCGCATACTATAAATTCAATATACATATATATATATATATATATATATATATATATATATATATATATATATATATATATATATATATATATATATATATATATATATATTGTGTGTGTGTGTGTAGGTTATTTATTTATATGAATGTTGTTAGAATTAGTATAAGGGACAATTAAAGTTAAAATTCAAAAGACACTTACAATAACGTGAATTAAAGTCCAAATAATTATATAATCCTAATGTACTAATCACAAGTCCAAAATATAGAATTTTCCAAATGAATTCCACTAGCCTTGAATATTTTGATATGCCAGTAGTCTTGAATGTCCTGATGTGCCAGTAGTATTGAATGTACTGATGTACCAGGAGTCTTTGATGTCCTGATGTACCACAAAGATGTAATCTAGAATGTTTTTGAATGATTTCACAAAAATTCTAAAGTCATGTATTAATTCCAAAAATTCATAAAGTCTATGAGCACTTTAGTATTTCCAACTATGATGCACTTGCACGACTGTCATACTCACGTTCTGTTTATTTCTTTACACCATGGTCTAAAACAATATTTTTTTCATTTCTCCCGTAACCTTGCTGGTCGTAGTTGCGCCACTGATGACTTTGCGACAATCTCTCTCCATTTTTGCCCTGTTCTCTACTGCTCTTTGAGACTTTGCAAAGTCCATGCCTGTCCACTCTTCGATAGTGTCTACCCATCTCTTCTTCTGTCTGCCTCGTTTTTTCTTTCCTCTCACTGTGCCCTGTAGGATTGTCTTTGACAGGCCAGTTGAGCGTGAGACGTGACCATACCATCTTAGTAGTTTGCGTTCCTTTACAGTGGTGAGCAGATATTCATAAGGTCCAATTGCACCTTGGATTTTAGTGCGCACCTCCGCATTAGAGACGTGGTCTAAGTATGAGATTTTCAGGATCCTTCGATAACATCTCATCTCTAAGGCATGGATTCTTGTCTCTAATTCTGCTGTTAGGGTCCATGTCTCACATGCATATAAGAATATGGACATGACGAGGGAGCGCATATGCTTGATCTTGGACCCAAGCGTGATGTTGCTGTCTTTCCAGATAGGCTTCAACCTATCCAGAGCAGCTGCTGTCTGCGCAATCCTGGAAAGAACCCCAGGTTTTGAACCTTCATCAGAGGCGACAGCACCTAGGTACTTGAAGCTTGTTACTGTGTCCATATTCTGTCCATTCAATCTTATTTCCTTTTGGATGCCACTCGGGTTGTTTGTCATTAGGTTTGTCTTTTCAGCGTTGATCTCCATCCCATATCTTAGTGATGCTTGATTTAGACGGTTCACTAACGTTTCCATTTTTTCTTCATCTCCTGCTAAGTCATCGATATCATCAGCGAAGCGCAGGTTGGTGATTGTTCTGCCTCCAACACTGACACTGCCCTCATGATCTTCCAAGGCGTCGGACATGATCCTTTCCAGGTAGATGTTGAAGAGAGTGGGTGAGAGAATGCACCCCTGTCTGACTCCGACTGTGGTTCTGAATTAGTCTCCTATGTTGCCATTGACGAGAACTGTACTAGTCGCCTTGTCATAGAGGGTTTCTATAGTGCGGATTAGTTTTGCGTTTATGTTGTATATCCGCATGGTGGCCCACAAGGCTGAATGTCATACCTTGTCGAAAGCCTTCTTGAAGTCAATGAAGACATGATAGAGCTTCTGTTGATGCTGGAGATATTTTTCACAGAGGATTCTAAGATTGAAGATCTGTTCTGTAGTGCTACATCCTGCTCTGAAACCTGCCTGTTCTTCCGCAATTATGTGCTCTGCTTGGGGTTTCAGTCTGTTGAGGATGATCTTAAGCATAACCTTGCTTGGGTGACTGATGAGACTGATTGTTCGGTAGTTCTCGCACAGTTGTAGATTCCCTTTTTTAGTAAGAGTCACGATCAGAGACTGGGTCCATGAGGTGGGCCATTCTCCTGTTTGCCAAATTTGGTTGCAGATTGTTGTGAGGATATCTATCATGGAAGTTCCTCCTGCTTGAACAAGTTCGGCTGGTATATTGTCTACCCCAGCTGACTTCCCCTTCTTTAGTGCCTTTACGGCAGCCTCTACTTCGTCCCTGAGGATCGGGTGGTCAACCTCTGTTGTGGTCAGTGGTACGTTTAGTACAGCTTGATCTCCAGAAGTCTTCTGGTTGTAAAGCTCCGAACAGTATTCCGTCCATCTGTTAAGAATGTCTTGGTTTTCTGTCAGACTCTTACCAGCCTTGTCCTGAATCGTATTAGATCTCCCCTGTTTCTCTGTTGTCAGGTCTTTCACCAACTGGTATGCCCTTTTACTGTCATTCTGGTTCAGGCTTTTCTCGACTTCCTTGCATTGGTCCTCTAACCAGCTTTATGTTGCTTTCTTTATGCTCTTCTTAATTCTGTTGTTAATCTAATTGTATTTTATTGTT
This sequence comes from Margaritifera margaritifera, assembly GCA_029931535.1. Classification (NCBI taxonomy): domain Eukaryota; kingdom Metazoa; phylum Mollusca; class Bivalvia; order Unionida; family Margaritiferidae; genus Margaritifera; species Margaritifera margaritifera. Next base: position 3,868,765 of record JAQPZY010001576.1, read on the forward strand.
TTTTTTTTGCTCCTTCAGTTTTCTCATCACATCGCAGAGGTCGACAATATCTGCTCTGATCCAAGGTTTCTTTATTCTACGATGCTTGCCAAGGATCTCTCCGGCTGTGTATATTACTGCCTTGCTGAAGGTGATGATCAAGGAGTCTAGGTTTATTTCTTCATGTCCCAGAATTATGAGTGGTGCAAATTTGCCGCCTATTGATGCTTCAAATGCTTGTGCCACGCTTGGATCTTTAAGTTTTTCAAGGTCGAACCTGATCCTAACTTGTCTTGGCTTATTGGTCTTCCTCAGACGAAGTTTGATAGTCATCATCAGCAAGTCATGGTCGCTTCCTATATCAGCTCCTGGGAAGCTACGTGTTCTAGAAATGTTTACGCTAGAACGGAAGCGCTTTCTCACCCAGATGTTGTCAATCTGGTTGTGATGTTTTCCGTCTGGGCTGTGCCAAGTCCATCATCTGGATAGTTTGTGGGTGCCAAGGGTGTTTGTTAGCACGAGGTTATTGTATGTGGCGAAGTCCAGGAGCTTGAGTCCTCTCGCATTGGTCTGCTTATTACAGTATGGACTACAGACTTCTCGCCAGTCTACTTGTGCGTCTTCTCCTACCTTAGCATTCCAGTCTCCTTGAATAACCAGAATATCCTTCTTTGGTGTCTGGTCTATGAGTGTTTGAAGCTGGTCGTAGAACTCATCCAGTTCCTCGTCATCATGGTCAGATGTTGGGGCATAGACCTGTATGATAGTGATTTTAAGGGAGATGCCCTCACGCGGATTGTAATCATCCTGTTAGACACTGGTCGACAACCCATGACTGCACTCACAATGTCCTTGTGTACCATAAACCCGACTCCATGTTCATGCTTGTTCTCATGTCCACTGAAAAAGATCCTGTGTCCGTCATCTGTTGATCTCTCTCCGAAATTTTTCCAGCGCATCTCGCAGAGTCCAAGGATGTGCCATTGGTATCTTCCCATCGCATGGGTTAGCTCCTCGAGTTTCCTTGCTGGTCTTAATGTCCTGACATTCCATGTTCCAATGGTGATGTTATCTCTTGCCCGTACTTTGATGGTAGTTGCACCAGTAGCACACTTGTAACCTCCGTCCTGGTGTCCAGCGGATGGCACGGTCATTGGTAACCCGGGCTGCGACCGATCCGGTATTTGAAATCTTTTTATTGTCATTTCGTCATCATTGGCGTATCATGGGCCGTTCTGAAACAATATACCATGGTCTAAAACAATACCCATAATCAAAAAACTAATATGAACAGAACATCACATATTAAAAACAAAGAACTTAACATCTGTTTTAGAATTTTGCTTCTTATCACAAAAGTAGAAAGAGTGGTATGACCGTACCTAAAAACAAAACATTTATGCTGCTTAAGATATTGAGAGTTTCATATCCTTTAACAAGAGTTTTCACCATGAATTTGTTTAACAATATTTGCAAATGTATTATTTGTAACTGTACTATTTATATTTCAATTACTTTAATCGTACATACTATTGGCATGGCGCTCTCCGAAGGAACAAACAAGTCGAGGAGTATTCGTAAAATACTGATCATTCAAAACTTCTTTTTTGTAAGCATCACCATTTATTCACCATTATCCCTCAATCCATTCTGTGCGAAATAATACACTAATGAGTGAGGAGTGGCAGTCTTTCCTTATCAAGGATCAGGTAGACTCATCGCTAAATATATAAAAGCCAGTCGACAGACAGTTTAACTGTTGACTATACTTAATTATTTCATAACGTCGATAGTGCAGTAGCATAAGTTCAAATCGTGCTGAATGCCTGACAGTCTGTTCCATTCCAACTGAGGCATAAAGAAATAGATCACCGTGGGGATCAGAACGTTCAGCGTCATCAATATCGAATTCACTGCTATTTGTAAACGTATGTCCGCCTGTCTAAATGTATGTATGTATGTATGATTGTATGTTTTACATTTTTCTACTTTACCTTAGTTGCCACCATGTAGCCACTATTGTGCTCAAGTGTCGTACAACATTACTACATACATACGGTTTGTCTGTACACTGTATGTCTGTCAATGTACCACATTCAATCTACGGGTGTTGATTTCTAAATACTAATATGAAGGTCATCGAATTAAAAAGCAGTTTTGAGATCACAAATTCACTCCTGTTATCACATTCAAGGTCATGTTTGGCCTAACCAGAGACTTGAAATACCCGAGATAGGAATCTCTCTTCTCGTAACGGTAGCAAACTGTTACGAGACGTTCCGAGACTATGCAAGATCGTCAGTTTGCCGTTGTGTTTCGGTGTTGCGGAAGTTTTGCGTAAGTCAATTTTCGTGTAATCTGAAAATTGTAGCAGCCGAGTAAGTTAAATAAAGATTTTGAATGAATGTTTTTATTTCATGAAACCTTGCTGGCGAGGTATGAGTGATCCCCAATTCCTACTTGGCTAAATAAGCAATACTTTAGGCGCCCTATTCTTGTTTTGTGTCTCTGTGTGTGCTGTCGGGTGTGAAAGTGATTTCGAAAGGTGTGCTTTTGTTAATGTGTTGGAATATTGAGTAATTGAAGATTAGGCGCTTAACGAAAGATTCAAGATAAAGAAAAAACATATTTTCGAGTATTGTCAGTAATTTTATTGCAGACGGACTGGAAGATATTTGTTGCAATTTTTCGAAGATTTTTTTCCATTTTTCTTCAATCATGACATAAAATTTTTATTTATTTAACTGTGAGGTGTAATTTTATAATTTTATTCTGTATTTTATTTATGTGTATATGTATTCTGTAGTTGTGTTTTGGTTTCCAAACATTGCTGTGGTAAAGAAAAGCCTTCATATAAAAAGTAACCATACTTGAAAAGATGCACAGGAAATTGATCCTTTACTTAAGCGTACGTGTGACTGAATACAAAATAAATGTTGTAACTAGCACAAATATGTTATTATTAAGCAAAACTTATCTCATAATACAACTATTATTTTAAATACTGATCAGAGAATTCTTTTTCTTTTACGTATATCTTCGCATGTCTTCTATAAAACTTTTTTAAAAAATGTGTAAATAGACAAAACATGTAACATTTTGTCAGGCTTATCTATTTTTCTAGTAGAAATTAATAGCGATCAATTTTCCCAGGTGTTTTGTTTGCTTGGCAAGATAAAACAAAAAGTGTGTATTTATTTTAAATATGAACAGGACTATGACAGCAGCTTTGCATATGTGGTCCTTCGCCAGTATAAAACTCCTCAGAAATCAAGTATACATATATAAAATGCAGATTTCTTTTACAAGTATGGATGCACCGTAATATGAAATAAAAGCCCTTAAGGAGCCCCAATGTTTCTTTGCTATACAAAATAGAACTGAAAATATGTCTTTTTTATTCAAAAAATGTGGTATTTTTGCACATGCATTTATCTATGCCTTCTCATCACACCTTTTTAATAGTTAACGATACATACATAAAGATATATATTTTTGTCATGGGCAGGTGAGTTATAATAGGTAACAAACCTCTACATTGGCCATGATGTTAATTTACTTAGTAAAATTCAATGTTAAATATACCCTCATGTAAAAATATATATATATTTTGAAGAAAAAAACCCCACATTTTAAGTTCAAGTTTACTCAATAAATATTTCTTTTATTTGCTGTAACAACACATAAATGCTTGACAAATATCCACATGCGCTTGACAAAAAAGAACATTTAATTAAGTCTGCATTATTAATTTACACAAAAAAGAACATTTAATTAAGTCTGCATTATTAATTTACACAAAAAAGAACATTTAATTAAGTCTGCATTATTAATTTACACAAAAAAGAACATTTAATTAAGTCTGCATTATTAATTTACACAAAACGTTTTATGAGAAGGTACAGACGAATATCTGTGCAAAACTAATCTAAATTACACTGGTCAACATTTTTTTCGAAGTCGTCTGCTTCAGAGATAAAATGTGCTATTTATTAGGGATTTTGATGTGCTTAATTCAAATATGACAATTAAAACAACTGATTGGCTACTGTTTCCAAGATATTTAAGTTTTTACATTTTACGTCTATGTATATTGTGTACATAGTAGAGTTTTAATCATAAATTGTAAACCTAGGTCTTTTCATGTGTTTATGGTTGCTTTACATGATAATATTTCACCTGTCCTGTTTATGTAACACTTTAAAAAAAACAGCAAAAGGGTTATATAAATAAAAAATATATTGAAACAAAAGTCAAAAAACTATCATGTATATATAAGTACATAATTTAGTCCTTATTCAGTGTCTACTCGGCGCTTCTTGGCTTGTCTCTTGTATTCATTAAATGGAGCATCTCTTGTCACTGTCCAGCAATAGTCTGCAAGCATTGATGGCCTCCATTTGCCCCGATAGCGTTTCTCCGTTGTTGCAATGTCCTGGTGCAATCGCTCGCCGTGCTCGTCGCTCACTGCTCCGCAGTTCGATTAGAAAAAATCTAGATGAGAGTGCAAAAAATGTATCTTTAGTGACATGTTGCAACCAAGGCTTTTGTATGCCGTGAGGAGGCTTTCCACCAACTCCCTGTAGTTGTCTGCCTTGTTGTTTCCGAGAAAATTTGTTGCCACTAACTGGAAGGCTTTCCATGTTGTCTTTTCCTTGCCACGCAGTGCACGGTGAAATGCATCATCTCGAAGAAGTTCACGAATCTGAGGACCAACAAAGACACCTTCCTTTATCTTAGCTTCACTTAACCTTGGAAATTTTCCATGGAGGTACTTGAAAGCTGCTTGCGTTTTGTCCATGGCCTTGACAAAGTTCTTCATCAGACCAAGCTTGATGTGCAAGGGTGGTAACAAAATCGTCCTTGATTCAACAAGTGGTGGATGCTGAACACTTTTCATCCCAGGCTCCAATGACTTTCGTAGTGGCTAGTCTCTCTTGATGTAGTGGGAATCTCTCGCACGACTATCCCATTCGCAGAGAAAACAGCAGTACTTTGTGTATCCAGTCTGTAGACCAAGCAAGAGAGCAAGAACCTTGAAATCGCCACAGATCTGCCACTAGTGTTGGTCATAGTTTATGCACCTCAAAAGTTGTTTCATGTTTCCATAAGTTTCCTTCATATGGACTGCGTGACCAACTGGAATTGATGGCAAAACACTGCCATTATGCAGCAAAACAGCTTTAAGACTCGTCTTCGATGAATCAATGAACAGTCTCCACTCATCTGGATCATGAACGATGTTGAGGGCTGCCATCACACCATCGATGTTGTTGCAGGCTACAAGATCACCTTCCATGAAGAAGAATGGGACAAGATCCTTTTGACGGTCACTGAACATGGAAACCCTAACATCACCTGCTAGGAGATTCCACTGCTGTAGTCTAGAACCCAACAGCTCTGCCTTATTCTTGGGTAGTTCCAAATCCCTGACAAGGTCATTCAGTTCACCTTGTGTTATGAGGCGTGGTTCAGAGGAGGAGGATGGGAGAAAATATGGGTCATGTGACATTGATGGTTCAGGAGTAGAAGTTTCATCCTCTTCCTCTTTCTCTTCTGACTCAAGTGAGAATGATTCTGGTGCATCCGGAACCGGCAGTCCTTCTCCGTGGGGTACTGGGCGTATAGCTGATGGAATGTTTGAATAATGCACAGTCCACTTTTTCTTCTTTGACACACCTTTCCCAACTGGAGGCACCATGCAGAAGTAACAATTGCTGATATGATCTGTTGGCTCTCTCCAAATCATTGGCACTGCAAAAGGTATAGATTTCTTTTTCCTGTTCAACCACTGGCGAAAATTTGTTGCACAAGTGTTGCAGCATATGTGTGGGGCCCACATCTTGTCCTGATCTCCAATTTTGCAGCCAAAATAAAGGTGATAGGCTTTCTTAACCGTAGTGGTTTTACTGCGCTTTTGTGATGCAAAAGTCACTTCACCACAAACATAGCAGAAGTTATCTGCATTGTTCACACAAGTACGAGGCATCTCTGCTCACTTTGGCTAAACAGAAATGTGTCCCTTTGCAAAGACAAACACTGACAAATAAGAGAGCACGACACTGTATGATTTGTAGAGCTGATATAGGGCAATTTCTTCAGCAGAGTGATGTAAGCTTAGTTATGATTTCATCATCCATGACTTCTAGGAATAACATGATGCAATTCATATCATGTATGACGCAATATCAGCTTCATATTGCATCATTCATTGTTTTCCCTAAAAAGCAAGTACTGTCCATACCCAGTCACAGATTTGTTTATAGATCCAGTCAAAGATCTATTTTAGTCATTTCTGGTTTAAATTGAGATCCCTTCCCTTTATAACTCACTTATCCTCCGCCATTCCCAAGTCAAGGGTCGTATATACTGACCCAGTAGAATATCTTTAAAACTAGAGCCAATCAACAATTTTAATCATCATTTTCGTTCTCAGTGACCCAGAATTAGTAAAGTTTGACAACATTTATTGCGGAAGCATTTTGGCTGTAGACCAGTGTTATTGATTCGTCTATTGGAATTAAAAATGACACATTTATAGTTAAATTTTGTATAGCAAAGAAATATTGGTGCTATTTCAGAGATTATATTTCCTATTACAGCGCATCCATATATAACAAAAACACAAAGGTAAGTTGAGAGCTTTTTTCCTTTTAGACAATAGATAAGCTTTTCAAAAAGTTACATATTTAGCGCATTTACTATTTTAAAAAAATCGTTTTATAGGAAGACATGCGAATATAAATTCTCTTGTCAGTAATTAAAAATAATAGTTATATTTTGAGATCAATTATCCTTTATAAATAAATATTTGTGGCAGTTTAAACATTTAGTTCCTGCTCAAACACATTTATGCTTAACAAAAGATGAATTTGCTGTGTATATACTGAAGGATGATCATTTGCTGCGTATATACTGAATGATGATCGTTTGCTGTGTATATACTGAAGGATGATCATTTGCTGTGTATATACTGAAGGATGATCATTTGCTGTGTATATACTGAAGGATGATCATTTGTTGGGTAAAGGCACTGGAGGCATATGTATTTTATCCCTGGTATTTTTTTAAACCAAAAGACAGACACAGAGTACGTGTACAAGAATTAGTTTACCAAATAAAATTACATTAGTCAGAGATGTATTTACACAAGTTAGCTACAATTTAGAACGTAACAACAGAACTGTGGGCAATTGCAACATATTTCTTGATAAGTGACTTGTTCCTGTATGACTGAAAAAGCTCGAAAATACTTTTTTCTCGTTATCTTTTATCTTTCGTTAATCACCTTACCCACAATTCAGTGGCTTAGCAACCGTCCTAGCAACTGCCGCAACTTGGGGGGTTGGGGTGGGTGAGGAACGGCTAGGTCCAGTGGGGCCCTAAATTCCAATCAAACAACTTTTGTATTGGGAGCGAGCTCCAGAATTAGTTTTTTTTTTTTTTTTTTTTTTTGGGGGGGGGGGGAATTCATGCTACGCTACTGCCACAATTACCCAAGTTTTCAATACATTAACTACCATAAATAATATCTTACGAAACACACACACACACACACACACACACATAACAACATCAACAAAAATAGCGGGATTAGCGCATTACTTATTTAGCAAAGTAGAAATTGGGGATCACTCAAACCTCTCAAGTAAGGTCTCATGAAACAAATATATTGATTAAAAATATGATTTAATTTACTTTGCAGATATAATTTTTAAATGATACGAAAATGTACATTCATTAAAAACTTAGGCAATACCGAAATACAACAGCGAAATGACGTTTTCTCTTAGTCTCGGGAAATCTCAATGACCGCGATACTTTGTAACAGTATGCTATCGTTATGAAGAAAGTTTCCTATTTCGGGTATTATAAGTCTCTCACCTTACACAACCGTTGTATTATATATTCATTGACAACCGTTGTATTATATATTCATTGACAACCGTTGTATTATATATTCATTGACAACCGTTGTATTATATATTCATTGACAACCGTTGTATTATATATTCATTGAGGAATAATGTTACAAACATGACAGGGTTCCCTCTTCATATTTATATATGAAAATTTATTATAGTAAAGGAAAACAAAACAAAGTTGAGACCCCCTCAGCACTCGGTAATGAGACCAAACGGTTTTGAGAATCGTTCAGTATAATTATACTGTAGATGCATCGGTCAAAACAGTAGTGGATTTACTGGGTTAGCTAACAGAATAGTTTCGTCTACATATGTCCATCTTATACCAATACTTACCATCCATTGTATCGATACTTTCTTCTTATTTACTCCATTCCAATCATATCCTACACCCATTATCCCTATCAGCTTCTTGATTCAACTAATGTATAATTTATAACAGTACTTTTGGTATGATTGCACTTTTTATGGATTCTCGTTGGATCCCTGCTTTTTTCCTTTTAATATGTTTCGTGATAATGCGGCATGTTTGTCTTCCAATAATTCACCTTTGGTCATAAAACATGTTTACGTTTGGGCTAAACCACATTACTTTTGGTCATAAAATATATTTACGTTTGGTTTAAACCACATTACTTTTGGTCATGAAACATGTTTACGTTTGGTTTAAACCACATTACTTTTGGTCATAAAACATGTTTTAGGTTTGGGTTAAACTTCATTACGTTTGGTCATAAAACATGTCTATGTTTGGTCCAATTAAAGCTTATGCCTGGGTCAATCTCTCAAAGCATATGTAATCCACTGGTTAATTTTTTTTAAATTTTTTTTTATCTCATGACGTAAACATTTGAAATCTTAAGACACCATCTTGTTTTACCTGATGTATTTAAATGCAATATAAGTATAAAATGTCTTCTATTATTTTTCCTGTACAATGTAAATCTAATTGCTACGTCCATTTTTGCTGTTCTCAATTGCATGGTCGTGATATTATTCAGTAGATAATTTAGCTGTTTTGTTGCTATCAGTTTTTGTCACTCTTTGACTGGAATATGTGCATTTCCATCATTCATTGCAGTTTTTTTGTGTGACTGGAATATGTGCATCTCCATCACACATTGCCCTTGTGTGTGACTGGAATATGTGCATCTCCATCACACATTGCCCTTGTGTGAAACGTAATTAACCGTAATGAAAAGTATTGACTTAACCTGTTGTTGTTGAAGCAGTTCTTGTTGTTGTGTGTTTATGTGGATGATTTCTAAACTCTCCATATGCGCAGATATGGCTCAATTTATCCTTCTTATTTATTTTCTGCATCGTTTACATGATAGTTAATAACGAAGTTTAGGGTTGACTCAGTAGAATGGGCATACAACTTCCTTTTTAGAATGTATTTAAGTATATGATAGTTAATAACGAAGTTTAGGGTTGACTCAGTAGAATGGGCATACAACTTCCTTTTTTAGAACGTATTTAAGTATATGATAGTTAATAATGAAGTTTAGGGCTGACTCGGTTGAATGGGCATGCAACTTTTTTTTTTTTTTTTTTTTTTTTTACAATATATTTAAGTATATTCACCTGACATAGCTTTAGATTACATTTACTGGTGAGAAACGTCATCAGCCCCCAAAGTAAACTCTTTTTTGTTTTTCTTTTCACCGAACGTGAAGGTGGTCACAATTACGGGTTGACCCAAATGTACCGTATATATTCGCTTATACATAGGGTCCAAATACAAACAAGATAGAACCGGATCTGCCGGAGCATAATGCGCCTGCAGATTAAGGTCTATGTTGTTTGTTCTACTGTGATCATAATTACTCTATAAATGGTAAATTGTCCAAACTTTATATATTTGATTGAATGGATATTAAACAATGTGCAAAACACCCCACCTTGCATAGTCAAATCCACACACTCTATAGCACTGCATCCCCTCCCCTTTAATGGCAACAGATGTCATATCTGAAAGTGTGTTTAATATCCTACTGAAAATCACTCTGAGGTAGACAAAAGGTATTCATTTTGCTTGTTATGCACAAATATAACCATAATTTTGCATTTATAGTTAATTGCACATGCATATGTGGAACCACTGTAGGGCTGTTGTTCTCTATAGGACTCACGGTACTAATTCAGCTCCCATATTAAACCTATGCAAACACCATGATATTAAAAATTCAATAACTTTACATTTCTGAATGCTCATGATCAAACCTATAATTTATCAGTATAGAGATATCCTTGATGCAGGCTTCTCTGTAGAGAAAACAATATGAGCCGCGGCATTTTCTGAATCTACATGTGTTTGAAACAGGTGCTTTAAATTCCGCACCAAAGAGTCAGGTGCTAATTTCAGAAATGAGTTTTCCAAACTCAGGTCTGTAGAAGGACTGAAATTCCATCAGTAAAACACGGTCTTTATTTTTTTCAGTTACAACAAGGATAAACTCTCAAAAGATTCTTTCACTACAATTTTACTTTCATTATCAACCAATCCTGGCCAGCCAAACCCATATATGCTCTATTTTATCTTACCCATTTCTAGACTGGTTCCCATTCTTCCCTATGATTAATTAATACTGTGAGTCCTAAAAACACCAGGCTTATCCAACAGCGTTTAAATATAACATGTACCTGCTTATTCTATTCTTAGTTCAATAGTGTACTTACAGCGTGTAAATTGATTTGAATACCTGAAAATAAACTCCCTGCTCACTTAAGCGTAAAAATTGAGCCCACCTATGCGTCTTAATTTACAGTCGCCAAACAAGACCAAATCCATTGATATAAAATTCAGTTATATACAATTATATATGAAAGTAAATATCTCTCTCTCTCGTTTCGCAGAGATATGTCCATGTACTTTACCAAACATAATTTCTGTTGAATACAGATGTTAATATAATACACGTGGAATGAATGTATTTTACATTAACCAGGTTAGTGCACAAATCTACTGCTTGTCAAATTTGTTTCATGGACATGTGAAAGGTTACCTGACTTTATGCTTGAAACTTATATTTACATACCTGTATGCAACTTAAATGCCATGATATAATAATAATAATAATAATAATAATAATAATAATAATAATAATAATAATAATAATAATCATAATATGGTTGTTTAAAACAGGGTGTTTAGTTGAGAAACTGAGAGTGTTGTTTGTGTTCCATGTTATCTTATAATATTGGCAAACAAATGTACACCATGTCTCTGATAATGGAAGAGCAAATTTTTGTAAACATCTGAAACAGAAATTAAAATATGCTTCATGAAGAATCAAACAGTTATGCTTGTTGGATATATAAAACAAAAGTACATTACAAATATATGATGATTGAACAATTAGTTTTGATGAATGAACAATTAGTTTTGAAGCAACTGATGACTATGTATATTTAAATGGAATATTTTCTGCAGCTAGGATAAATTTGTGAATGCTCTGCAGCCAGGATAAACTTGTGAATGCAAAATGCAGATGTAACTCAAAGTCAGTCTTGTTACTTTTCTATCTGCCTGTTTCTCTTTTATTTTAGAGTCAAGACTTCAATGCTTTTGTGGGTTTTTTGTTTGTTTTTATTTTCTCTTATTGCATGTATACATGTATCATTCTTTTTCCTTTTTTTTCATATTCTCCATCCCTATATCAGAATAAATGGAGAAAAAAACACACAAAAAACAACAACAACAACAAGAAAAAGAACATCGGTCGAGTGCTTTTTGGCTGGTTCACTCCTCACTTCATTTTATAGAACTACGTAAATATGAAAAAGTTCTCTTCTAAATATGTATTTTGTTTTGAGACGGTTTTTATAAAAAAAAATATGTGCTCGTTCCTGAATGAAGACGCAATTCACTTTATCACAAACAGTCCGCTGTGGTTTAGTTCGCGTATCGCTGGTCAAAACTGGTCCCAAAGGACATTGACTAAGTCAGTCTACATATTATAATACGTACTATCAAGTCATACGAAGTTGAGAGTAGTCTCATGCTAACTGTCATGGTCTGTAGACTTGCACAAAAATATAACATGCTAATTTATTAAGTAATTAACAAGTTAATTAGTTTTTTCAACGTTACCCACGAAGAGGATATGAAGGAGAGGTCATATGAGAGCGAGAGTGATCTCATATTAAGTGTGACGGTATGCAGGCTTGCACAAAAATATAACATATTAATTAATTAATTAAAAATCTAATTAGTTTCTCCACTGAGAACGCTGGGATCGCCTAGTTAATAATCACATAAGATTTAGAAAGCCAATGTGACCATGATACCATGTGTTTGGGCTATATACTTCAAACGAGCACAACATAAACGTAATTCTGATAGGAGTATCTAGATAATATTATTGCAATTAAAAAAACGTAAATATAATTAATCATCTGCTACTAGAATAAGCAATTTCATTTTTTAGTTTCTAAAACTTCACTAAAAATGACAAAGTCCGAAACATTTCAAAGCAACTTTGAAACGATCCTATAATGTTCATGAGAGAACATGCACATATGTCTTCACACCATAGTGGTCATATATTCAAACCATAGTGGTCATCTATTCAAACCATAGTGGTCATCTGTTCACACCATAGTGGTCATCTATTCAAACCATTTAACAATGAATGTGAATCTTCTGGATTGATGTTTTGGAAACGAACAAATAAATTGCTTGTTCTTGTGGCAAAATATTAAATATGTTTACTTATTTTGTAATTACAATAATGTAATCTAGGTACTCCTATATTTTAGAGTTAATTACAATATGTAATTTCTGCTCATTTGAAATCATATGGAGAAAATAAATGGTGTAACGGTTGGTCCAAGTTTCATAGATTTGAGAGAGAGAGAGAGAGAGAGAGAGAGAGAGAGAGAGAGAGAGAGAGAGAGAGAGAGATAATTGGGGCCAGAAGTCATTAACAGTCCGTCTAAATGTCATTTTACTATGTACTGGCATACGTAAGCAGCATATATCCATATTATACACAGCTAGGTCACTGTATAATATTGTACTTTAATGGTGTATGTGCCCATTTTGTTCATTAAACCATGTATATGGGCCACATGAATTCCAATGGGTACAGCAGAAAATATACATTGTAATTATTTCTAACAGATCGGATTACATTGATTCAATTATTGTAATAACAAATAGATACAAGTATTTAAATTTAATCAACTGCAGAGGCAGACCTGGGGGGGGGGGGGGCGGAATCGGTGAGCCCTTTTCCCTCCTCTAAAAATGAGCGCGAAACAACTGGAACATCTCCTAGAGTAAGTTTTCTTTACTGTTAGATGCTTAAAATCATGCCCTGGAAACGCTTACAATACAGGAGTTTCAGGGGGCTTCATCCCCTGGGGCCCCACCAGGGTTTCCATCCCACATTGTTGTTTAAACACACCATGTTGTTCGTCCTTCGAGTTCAAAGATGACCATGACATCACTAACTGGTTTGGCTTCTGTGTAAGTGAGTGACTGATCAGATCAATTTGTGCTCTGAACTGTCGGTGACACACTGGACAGGAGACGCCACGTGGGGTTGCTTGATTAATACAGGACGTGCTTCAGTTCAAAGTCTGTAGCTCCAGTATGGACGACACTGCGCCAGGTGGAACGATTCTGTGCGATATCTTCCCAAGACTCAGGGTCAATGTTGAAATGTTTTAAGGGTGACTTGAGGGAATCTATGAAACGTTTCTTCTGACCACATTGAGATCCCTCCTTCAGCTGACCGTAAAAGACCTTCTTTGGTAGTCGCTCTTCTGACATCCTAGTAACGTGGCATGCCCATCTCATTTGTGACTTCATCAAGCAGAGTCTGCATGTAAGGTTTTCCTGGTGCAGGTTGGTACATCATCTCTGTCTTCTTGATACTGATTGTGAGACCGAAATTGTCGCAAGCTGAAGAGAAATTTTCCACACTGTATTGCATGTCAAACTCAGATTTGGCATTCAGGGAACAGACGTCAGCAAACAGGAGATCACGAACAGTCACTTCATCTAACTTAGTCTTTGCCTGTAGTCTCCTCAGATTGAAGAGCTTGCCATCAGTCCGGTATCTAATGTCAATCCTAGTGTCATAGTCATGGAAGGCATCAGTAAGCATGGCAGAGAACATCATACTGAAGAGGGTTGGGGCAGACACACAGCCTTGCTTGACTCTATTGGTGACTGGGAATGTTTCAGATGACTCACCATCGTCCACGACACGAGCGAGAATGCCATCATTGAATTGCCGAACCATTACGATGAATTTCTCTGGGCAACCAAATTTTGCCATGATCTTCCAGAGACCCCCACGACTGACTGTGTCAAAGGCTTTTGTCAGGTCGATGAATGTCGTGTACAGGTTGGATTTCTGTTCCTGACATTTCTCCTGGCGTTGACGAGCTGCAAACACCATGTCTGTGGTCCCTCGGACAGGAGCCCCTGATCAATGTGACGCACAAGGCGATTCAGCATAATTCTGGCAAGGATTTTGCCGGCTACTGACAGCAAGGAGATGCCCCGATGGTTGTCACAGGATTGTCTAATGCTTTTACGGTTGGACAAGTCGACAATGGATGCATCCTTGTACTCCTTTACACACACACACACACACACACACACACACACACACACACACGCGCTCGCGCGCGCGCGCGCGATATTCCTTGATCCGCCCATGAACTGCCAATTTAATTTTCTTTTGTTTACAAAACTTCACCAAAAATTGGCTAAATAAAAAAACATTCAATTTTTAATAGACCTCTAGACCAGGGGTCTCCAAACTACGGCACGCGGGCCGGATCTGGCCCGCGACTTCGATTTGTCCGGCCTGCAAAGTGTTGAACTTTTTAAAACGATTTTGCATATATTAAAATTTTTCACAGTCGCTTCGGCCCGCAAACCCCCTTCAAAAATCTAACATGGCCCTCGTCTTATACAATTTGGAGACCCCTGCTCTCGACCAGTTGTAAAGCGGATGTTACTCACTCATAACATCGGTGACCACTATGGTTTGAATACATGATTTTTGTGCATTTCACTGACAACGGCGTCACACTTCCGGTGCTGGTGAAAGCGCAGATAACTATCATCTTCCATCTTAGTGAAAGTATGGAATCAACCTATTTTTTTCCCTTGATACACCGCGCCCATGAGAAGCTACCAACCAATCTCTGCAGTTCAGTGGGATGTTTCCAAAATAGACGTGATAGAAATTATGTCACTGCTACTTACCTGTCTGTGATATCGGCTTGCCAATTTAGGCCGGGTATCAGCGAAATCTTTGCATGTGTTGTCCAGTACATATAACGGGGTTGTTTCTTTTTGTGAAGTTTTAGAAACTAAAAAAAATGTAAAAATGAAATTGGTTGTTCTAGTAGCAGTTGATTATATATTTTTACTTATCTGTACTTATAATAATGCACTCTAAGTACTCCTATCAGTCAGAATTAATTACAATGTATAGTTTCAGCTTTGCTCATTTTAAGTGATGTAGCACAATTACATTGTGTAATGACCAAAATTGGCACATAAACCTTAATGTTTCTTTTCCGGTAAGCATTGACACATGCTAATGTTGTTTACGAAAAGACAGTACTTACGTCACAAGAGGTAATATGATAGGCGTGGTAGCAATTAAAACACGTCAACAGCACTCCTCAAATATTTGTCCGTTAAAGTGAATGATTGTGAAAAATGGATTACGCCGTATTAAACTTTGATTTACGTTAAGCTCCTGAAGCATTCTTAAACAACAACATCAACAACAGCTGTAGTACTAGTCCTACTACTGGGCAGATCGGGATATTTTAAGTTGTACAGGATTTATTCTTAAATGTCATTCACCATTTTCTCGAGTCCGCCAGACGATCTTTCAGCTTTCAAAAGAACTTGAATCCTTTATTCTGGCAAAGTTTCCAGCTGACCGTCAGGTTTTATTTCTCGTAATGATTTATGACTCGTCTGTACGAAAATATGGGAACACTTAAGCTGTACTCCAACATGCGTGTCGCTGTGGTCGTTGCCGTTAATAAACAGAAACCTTTTATATTTAAAGCACATTTTCGGACATTACGGCGTATACGTAACGGTAATGAAATCTAGATGCGCATACCTTTTAAGAAGTAAAATACCATCATATGAAACGTAGGTCGCTGTGGTCAACTTTTCAAGCATTAGTGTTTATGTCAACCGTTTGTACTTAGCGACTGACCGTTGAATTTTTTTGGGGGTGTGGGGTGGGGTGGGGGGCTGGAATTTTCTTTCACCTCAATACAATTTATTTTTTTTAACTAATATAATGGATATAATTGGGGGGGGGGTGCGGATATTTTTTTCAAAGAAATACCAGGTTCCCCATTCAGTGGCGTACTAAGGCTACATGGCGCCCGGAGCGACGATGATGGCCCAAAGGGCCTGAATAGGAGGCCCGAATTTTTATCAGTTGGTTTGGCGCCCCAAGACATCTGGCGCCCGGGGCAACGCCACGTCCACCCCCACTCCCCTTAGTACGCTACTGTCCCCATTCCACCCCTTCTGAAAATTATATGGTCGGTCCCTAACATCAATTTCTCGGGCACTGTTGCCCAAATAGTAACGTCAGTTACACGGATACCATCGAGGGGATTTGGCAAGCGTCCAACAGTGTTTTGCAAATAAAAGTCAAATAAGGCCAAAAGCGGCAACATATATATATATATATTATTGCGAGCTAATTCTACCACACGACAACTTGACTCGACACATCAACTTGGCTGCTTTACAAGCTGTTTCAAGGGAAAAGGTTTTTCTTTTTCGTTCGTGACGGCAGGTGATCACTAGGTACCACTATACGACTTTTTCCGGACTATTTATCCTGAAACGGGCCCAGCTGTAAAGCAGTTATAACCGGAACAAAGTATTCAGATGTAAATAGGTATATATTTTGCCAGGTAGTTTTTCAAAATTGGGACTTGAAAAGAGTGTGTATATATTGCGCTACAGACGAGGAGTATGATTTGTGTTTGGTGTTCTTCACGTGTATGTTTGAAATATCAAAGGTGTATCCGGGATGGACAACAAGGCTAATAACATGACATCAGACATTAGAGTAAGTTTAACTATTAGGTGGCAAGTGATGTTTGTCTTGGTATTTGTATTTTTTGTCTGTATCTATGCTTGAACATGAAATAATATTCATGCCCTAGTTTTTTTCTGCTTTCAATAGTCTCTTGTCTAATCGTCCCCCGACTAGTCCATTAATATGACACTCGTACGCACTTTATCTACTTTTCCACATCTCTTTCTTTCCATCTTTTCATTGATCAAAATAAATTTGATAAAATGTTCAGCGTTAGAACTTTAATGATTGGGCAGGCCCACTGGGTCATTGGGTGATTTCGGGGCTAGATGGGGGCAGGAAAGGGAGGAGGGGAGGGAGAGGGCCCATAGAGAAAGCTGTAATTGTCAGCAATTTACCGGGACATAGGTCACCAGTCAGGCTCGGCGAACGTTGTTTTTTTGATCTTCTTACTGAAATTCTTCCTCACTCGAACAAATAAATCTATATTGATGGTGTGTACTTAGCCAAGTTACGCTATTTCTGGTACATAAATATATAATTTAATTCATTACGTAAAGGAATTCGCAACTGAACATTGGAGATAAAAAAGACCAAAAACTTTATTTATAGTTGCTAAAAGTTAGTAAGTTCTGAATAGGGTTATACCACAAAAGAGGCTACAAATTTGAGGAAATAGAGCACAGTATTACTGTTCAGATTAACAGCGAAACCAGTGTTTATAAAATTTATTTTAAAAATGAAATGTATGTAAATCAGAATTTGTTCTACCCCAGGGACCCTTAAGTTTAGCAAAAGTCAGATTTGGAGATAATATCTTGCTGATATGTTGTCGTTGATATATATATATATATATATATATATATATATATATATATATATATATATATATATATATATATATATATATATATATATATATATATATATATAATCCTGCACTCCTCTGTTAGTCGCAGAGTTTTAAAGAAATCACGTTTTTATACAAGTACTAAAATTAAGATCAGTGGAAAAAGACATCTATCTCATTGAACAAAGTCCGATCATGTAAGGGTGATTAACTTAATTTTCTAACTTTCAAAGCCACGCATTTGCACACAGGCTGACAGGAAAAACTTTGATTAGATATGGTATTTATTTTGTTTTTCATATTATGTCAGCTTTACTAAGGCTTTTCATTTGGCAGTGTGCCAGACCTTTTGTGAGTGTCAACATATTTACTTATCTTGCATATGTCATAAAAGAATCTACTGGTTAATAGCAATGGTCACCCCGGATATCTACTGGTTAATAGCAAGGGTCACCCCCGAAAAACGAAAACTGCTCTGTCTACTTATTTTCAAATATCTTTCTTTAAAAGCGGAGATTTTCGTTTTGAAAAATTGTCCAGTGATTGAAACAAGATTGATAGGTTCATACGTATATTGTCAAAAATTTCATGGTATATCTATACAATACAAATCATATGGCGAATAACAGTCCTTTCAAGTGGAATGGATCAAGTAGGGGGATCGTGTGTCAGGGACTGATAAATATATATATATATATATATATATATATATATATATATATATATATATATATATATATATATATATAAATACTGACAACGAACAGTGTAAAACTAGTTCTAAAGTAGCCTTTAAGTTGTCAGTCTTTTTTTGTGTGTGTATGTATATATTATATGGGTATGCGCTTGCGTCTCTATAAATATATGTGTATGCATGTCTGTGTGTCTGGATATGTGTATATGGATATCAATATATAATGTGAGTATATATGCATGCATGAATATGTATGTGGATGTGTGTTGTCGATGTAACTATATATCTCGTGTATTGATTGAATGTTTGTACATGAGCTAGATTTTATTTTATTGTGTGTATCAAACCTTCAATTTCCGCAACAAACTTGCGTGTATATGCATATCCTTGTGATGGCCAAGCGGCTGAAGCAAATGAAGATCTTAAAATTCATTGAACATTTATGATAACGCATGTGTGAATGAATAGCTAGACGTAAGGGTGCAATGTTATGGTAATATCGTGTTTTTCATGAATATTTCTGGATTACGGATTATCTGTGTATGTATCACACATAATGGCTGGGGAGATTCTTGACACTAAGCATCAATCACGGTGACGTAAGAGAGTCGGAAAATAGATTCCTAATACTTTTCTCATTGGAGGAAAATGGCAATGATGATGACGTATGATTCCGCTTGGTGAGGAGAAAAAGAGGCAACGGGCATATTACAGTTTAGTTCTGATTAAACATCATAACTAGAAAACTTTAGAGATATATAGCTTGATGACAAATTAGTGGCTGTATTTTTCAAAATTAGGCTGAACTCATTGTCCAATGAAGAGTTACGGTTGATATTAAATTTCTATTACTGGCATGAGTTTTTAAAGTGATCAAGGTGCAGTGGACCAGATCAAGAAGTGGGTCAAGATAAGAATCGAAATGTTCTATTCGGTCGAAATAAACGCAATAGGGTAGTCGATGTTTGTATGACATGTATGCTTCTAATTCCGACGGCCAGATTCAGGATCAGGGTCGAAAAGCTGAATCAAATGATCCAGACCATGATACTGTTATTGAAGTTGACAGGCGAAGTTATGATATTCTTACGCAAGAAGAGCCAGATATAGTACGTTCGATGATTTCTGATGCTACATTGCTATCGATGGAAGAAGAGCATCATCATCAATAGGATGGTAGAGGTCTAATTGTGAATCTAGAGAACAGAAGTAGAAATGATGCTTCCCTATCAAGTAGGAAAGCTGATACTGACAAAGGACCATTTAATAATGGCACATCTACACCTAGATCACGAATGGTAGGTTTGAAGGTTTGAACCGAATGCAGCAGAAAATCGCACAAAGTATGCGCAAGTCATGGGCCTTCTAATTCTGTGATGAAGAGAAATATCAGTGGAAGACCGCAATATTTATATATGTTGTATACGGATTGCTGTAACTGCAGTATACTCCATTCTTATTTAGCGAAATTTTCAGTATCAACTGAAAATGTATTTCTAACAATGTGTTCAAATATTTAAAAAAATCTATAAAAAATTAAAATAACGTATGCTAGTGAGTAGGCGTGACTGTCTAAACTGGTAATTCTCACAACATAAAAAAATAGGTAATTCTCACAACAAACAAATTGGTAATTCTCATAACAACAACAAAACTGGTAATTCTCAGAACGGATTGCTGTAACTGCAGTATAATCCATTCTTATTTAGTGAAATTTTCAGTATCAACTGAAAATGTACTTCTAATAATGTGTTTAAATATTGAAAAAAGCTATAATTTTTTTTAAAAAAACGTATGCTAGTGAGTAGGCGTGAGTAGCTGAACTGGTAATTCTCATAACAAACAAATTGGTAATTCTCACAACAAACAAACTGGAGAAGACAAAAAATACAAACAGTCACATTAAAAAGGAAAGAACAAGTGAGTTCATTATTAGCATCTTGAGCAGTCGAAGAAACAAATGTAAAAATACACAATTATAATCTTGTATGTCAGTTGGTTGAGAATGTATCCTTGTTATTAGAAGTTGAATAAAATCATTACAAGAATATGGGCAGACTTCAAGAATTAATTGTGAAATTAAAAAGATCTAAAAATAAAATTTCGTATAATCGTCTGATTATTACTTGAAAGTAGACCAATAAATCTGATCATATTTGGATGTCTCTAATAATATTTAGGTATATGGTTGCATCTACATTCTATGTAAGGCTGGCATTCTAATATACAATAAAATTGGTCCTCTATCACATTACAAAAACTACATGTTCTTTTTTCGAGCGATATTGCTTGTGGCTTAGGCCATCTACTTGTTTCAACATGGTGTATATGAGATGATAGTGCTATTCTAAAATTCTTAAAAGTAATAACAGGAAGATATTCTTTATATAAAAAATTATTTGCAAGATAAATATAGAACCATGATCAAAAGATTCAAGCCTAGTTGTTGTTTTTGCTACTTGTGGGAACACATCAACATTACCTACACCTTGTTCCAACGATTTTATTCATTTTCTGACAGCTTTCTCGAACGTTGACCTAGATTCACAATTTAATTCAATTCAGTAGTTTATTCTCACAAGCATGTACATGCTCATATAGTACATACTACAAATAGTGTGTGATTATCGAATGCTATACGTACAAATTTAAATAGAAAGTAACACAAAGTAATCGTCAAGAGCTGGAAAGGAGAGGATGGACAAATATACACATCTTTGTAATAAATTACTGTAAAAATAATAATCTATCTCTTATTTTAAACGCTTCATAAACAAATTTAGCTAGTGAACATATTGGCTTTTATTACTAGAAGTTGACAATTGAATGTATATATGCATGGATAGTTTATTCCGGAAGTACTTCTGAATTAAGTTTACACGTATGTTAGTAAATACAAGTCATACTAAAAGAAAATGATGTTTGTCTTCAATATCATGGATGTCATATAGCATACAATATCTTTCACTTGTATCGATTATATTGCTTCCATGTCTCCCAGTTCCAATTCTCAGATTATGAGAAGACAGTCGGAGTTTTGTCAAAGCTGATCGATGTTTATAACTGATCTAGATAAAAAGTATATTTTCCTTTGCTGGGACAGGGCTATAATAACATTTCTTTTCTCAGAAATCCCTTTCTAGTTTATACAACCTTGTGACTGTACCAAGAGGTTTACTCGAAATAGTAGAAACATACCCTTTCTCTACCATTGTTTTGTTAAAGACGGGATATGCTGCTGTCTCAGTGACATTTGCTAATTCTGTGACCACATAATTTATTACTTGTTCACATATATCAGTATTGTTTGGTTTGAAAATTATATTATATTCGATTTCAGATTTATCACAATTCAAATTTGACACTTATTCCTCGCATGTATTACTGTTTTATACATCTCAGGTACTGCTTTTCATTTGAATTGTGGCAGACGCTTGAAAACAATATGCACAACGTTACCGATTGTAAGATAGACAATACAATGGTCTGAAAATAATATTTGGTTCTCCTTATGGTGAAAGAGATAATTCTAGCTAATTAAAGCTTACTGTCAATTACATAATCCACTCAAATTTTACCTTTGCTGTTCACAAAAGCACATTTACCAAAACCTTTATCATTACCTAATCTCCCATTAAAATTTGTAAACCTGTCGTTTTGCAAAAAGAGAAAAGTATATAACTATTTTCATTGATTTGTTCTAAGTCTCTCGAGGGGACCCGGGTGGCTAAGTGGTCTAAGGCGCTCGTCTTTACAGATTACTGACATCTCACCTCTGTCCGCGTGGGTTCGAGTCCCGGGCTCGGCCAAAGTGGGTATGTGAGAAAGCTTGCCAGTAGCTTCCCCTGGGTCGGGTCTTACAGGGGTTTTCTCGGGTTCTTCCTCTACCAAATATACTGGCCGCCATGTGCTGAAAAATGACGTTAAACCCATAACAACAACAACAACAACTAAGTCTCTCGACACACGCGGAATGTCACAATCACTCATGTAAACATCAGCTAACGGTAAAAGAGCTGTTGAATCGAGCACCACGAATGAGATAATGACAGTTGCTAGAGGTAACATTTTCCATTTCAAGAATGTGATTTTACAATCTGTGTATCACGTGCATGTCAATCGGGTCTTGTCGACTTGATCTCCGTAGCACTATATAAATATACGAATACACAGAATATAAACTTTATTTAGCAGTACATTGTAAAAGCAATTTATAGCTACAGACGTGACGATGCAAACATGTCTTATTGCAGAGGACCAGTAACATAATTCAATTGAGTATTAAAGATAATACTGATTTCATTTTGTAAGAGTAATTTGTCTAAAGGGAATCCCTAATAAATCTCAAATGTATTATCTGAACGTTTTACACTATTCTGCAATGAAAATAAAATGGATTTTGTTTAATTTTGAAAAATATAAGATAGAAAATATTATCTTACATCATTATTTGTGTCCTTATATGACATTTTTATTCACTCAGTGCATCCATATATGTTTATTTGGAAATGCAATGTTGGTAAAGTATTAACAGCGACACTGTTCAATCTTTGCACGAATGAAATCTACGTTTACATGTTATATTCACAACTGAATTTGCGTAACAACGTTATTTTTGTTTTGTATAAAAGTTTCATTATTCATAAAAATCCATAAACACTGTATGATATCAGCCTACCCCTCTCTCTGCATGCACCTGGGGGAAAAAAAGGTTCGAATTGGAATGATTTGTTTTAACCAACTTTGCTCTTTCTTACTCTGTTTCCTTTAATCTTCTCTTAATGGACGGCAGTTTTTACACTGCACAACCACGGTGACTTCTTTCCATATGAAAAACATTGCTTTCGAGAATTATGAATTTCAATGATTGCACAAGTTTTCCACGTCTGAGCAATCGATTTTCTTGGATGTTTCTATTTTTTTTCCGGATGAATGCGCACAGGCTGGTCGTAAGTATCTAAAACAACAAAAATTGAATGTGATCACTTTACCAACTGTTTACACAAGCTTTTCACGCGCGACACGGGATCCTTTTCATTCTAATTTCTAGTTATTCACGTGTCACCCGTAATTCAGTGGCTGTGCTTTAAAATCACAAACTGGTACAAGGGCTTGCGGACACATAATGATGATCACTAAGTAAACACAACGAGAAAACATTGAAGACAGTGTTGATACGGGTATTAAGGTTAGTCGATTGATACCTAGCTACTGTTACATAAAGCTAATAAGCTGTGCTCGCTGGAATACTTTGATGATCAGTATGGTAATGGACCCTATACGATCACTATAAATAAAAAGAAAGTCATACAAGCAGCCAGAGCGCAGGTAGAGGTGCAAAGAAATGATTTATAAAAAGAAAGGGAAAACAAAGGGGGGGGGGGGGGACGACGCCCTGACCCGTTATTCTGGTATAGGGAAAACAACAAAATATGGGACCTAGTGTAAATTGAATAGCCCGATAGAAGACTAGTCGGCAGTCGACTGGGAATTCAAATAAACGACTATTGATAAAAACCTGAAGGTGGAAAGACGAATCTTGGCTATTCGCCAAATGATTATAGTAATGAATTGAATCCAGTCACGTATACAATCTGCCACAAATTGAGTACTAAACATAGTCCCATGATTCGTTATTCGGATCCGCTTGACAGGATTACATAGGCTGAATTTGTCATAACCAATTCAATTGTTCATTTTTCTAATGGACTGAAATAATGCTAAAGCATGATGTGTGAAAATAATTTAAGTGCTTGAATTATTGAGCTTAATTCATCACTGCCATCGCACAGTTCCCACATCTGCGGTAGCGATGTGATGTAATCTTGGTCAATCACGAAGGCTAGAATTCACCTTTATGTTCAAAATGCAACGCCATATTGTTTTGGTTTGGGCATACCCTGTGGAGAGACCATGCCCCGGACTGAAACCCTCAAGACAAACACAGAAGACGACGACTAGCCACGACTTGGCTAAGAACCCTGGACACCAAACTTAAGACCATCCGCATGTCCTGGAATGAGACAAAACAGATAGCCCAAGACCGTGACAAAGGGAGAGCTGCAGTGAAGACCATATGTTCCAGAGGGAACTACGAGGAATTTTGATGATATATTGTTTTACTCGGACAATTTTCTGCTAATGTCCTCTTAATTCCTTTATATCAAAGATATGAATGACATGTCTTGTCATGGAATATATTCAATGAATATTGTTGGCAAAGGGCGCTTTAATTGACCTATCTCCAGAGCAGACATAACCTCGCCCTACCCATTAGCATATCACATCATAAAAATCAAAATATGTTAGGTTGATACTTACCCCATGTGAATTAGTGTTAAGGTTTTGGTGCATACTGAAAATTTAATGAAAAATAGTTGAAAAATATGTATGACGATTTGAATCTGCATATGATATATAGTGACAGTCGGGTAGGTGACAAACATTAAGCCTGAATGTCCGACAAGTTGTCAGTGTGCTTGTAAATCACTTGATGCTGACACCTTTGCCAGTGATAGTACTGGTCGGTGGTCCATATATATATCGGCACGTATTAGGGTTTGAGTGACATACAGCGATACGTTAATTGTATAACGTTGGAGTCACAGTGTGACTATGGGTAATGTCACTTGAATGGGCTCTATGTTTAAACAGTAAATGGTCTTTTGACCTTAATCTTAGTCCCTATCAATCCAGGAAATACTTTGGATGCTCATCTTTTTCTCCACCCCACTCCTTTCTTTTCTGAGATGAATATCCTTTAACGCAGTTTGCATCCAGCTCAAAATATCTGGTGTAAACCAGACCATAGAAACATTATCGGTCAGAGGTTGGCATATCTACTTCTTACACAGAGTTGAAATTAGCAAAGTGTGTGAATCGTTTAGTTATTTTGTAGTCAGTAATGTCTATGGGGTCAATAGTCCGAGTTTCCCAAGACCATTCCCACCCCTTTCTAAATATTTTTTACATTTATGTTGGGGTGTGGGGTGAGAGCCCATTGCCTATCGAAAAGTTTGAATTCGCATAGGGTAGCCGCTTACTAGTGTCCCTAGCAAACTTAAATGACCTTGCATCGACCCATACCTGCATTTATTTTCTCAGAAATTGCGAGTATAACATTCGTTATGTCTTTAATCCGCTGACAGACGAGACGAAACCACAGCGTTGATAAAAATTTGACCTGGTATTCGCCATTTGCATTGCAAGTCACATGATTACCCAAATCTCTCAACCTACATGTCCAGAGATCAGAGGTCGAACAGTCACGTGATACCAACAAAACCCCTTTCCAATGTTGTTGTAGAAATCATTCGAAAATATTAAATGAAAGTCACGTAATGTTTGTAAAAAAAAACAAAAAAAAAAAAAAAAAAAACGAGGGGAAACATAATTATTAACATATTTATTCCGAGAACAACGACCAGAAACCTGTCGCTGTCACAGCAGCCTGGAGAAAACCAGATTCATCAAGCAGAGACCACATGTCAACGCGGTAGTCAAGGGATAGCAACAAAAACATCGTTGACACGTGCTCTCTGCTTGATGAAGGGTCAGAGGAAACTCAGACTGTGGGGTCAAGAGGGTATATCTAATAATAGGGTTAATCTAGGCAGGAGCGATATATAAACATTTTTTATTCACTGCGGCTACGCAAGTCTGTGATAAACATGGTGGGTTTGTCGTTGTTTTTTTATATTTTGTTGTTGTTTTCGATGATGATGATGATGATGATGATGATGATGATTTCCGAGCTCAAGTTTCTAAAAACGGCATAAAAAAAGTCACGTCGTGCGAATGCCACCAAACGCCGCCTTATTCAGAGATATTCCGTTTACACCAACCCACTAACCAACATGGCTATTGGAATTTACACCTTACAGGGCAAATAATTATGTACAAGTAACATGGCCGTTGGTATTACAAAGAGTCTAAGCATTTTATACTTTTTAATTAAAGGTATTTTTGTCTCTTTACAGCAACCTTCTAGCAAGGCTTATACCAAGGGAGATGACGTTGTGGGTAATTTAGATACTCCCATGAGCCCTTTGCTGCCACTTCAAAAGTTGTGGATGCACAACTCTCAAAGTGTAGACCGTCCTAATAGAGATGCTTCGCGTCTGAATGAGAGGATCTACAACCCTCCAAGTGGAGACCGTCCGAATGAGAGGATCTACAACCCTCCAAGTGGAGACCGTCCGAATGAGAGGATCTACAACCCTCCAAGTGGAGACCGTCCGAATGAGAGGATCTACAACCCTCCAAGTGGAGACCGTCCGAATGAGAGGATCTACAACCCTCCAAGTGGAGACCGTACTAACGTGGATGTATCATGTCCGAAAGAAAATCGTGTATCTGATGAAAACAGGGAAATAAAACAAACTGATCCCGAAGAAGAGAGGTTTTCCGGGAACATACAAAAATTCAGGAAGCTGACTAGTTTAGACGACATTAAGTCCCTTCGACTTTGGAAAGCAGTGATTGCAGAATTTGTTGGAACCTTAATTCTTGTGCTTGTTGGTTGTGGTTCGTGCATCCAAGATTGGTCAAGTGATGGTTCTGTTATACTGAGTTTCAATGATACTGAAGAACCTTTGCCCAAAAAATTTTCCACAACGGATATTGTCCAAATTGCACTTGCCTTTGGACTGAGTGTGGCAAATGTCGTCTGGATCATAGGACACGTCAGTGGCGGCCATATTAATCCGGCCGTCACGTGCGCTATGGTGATCACACGCAATGTCAGCTTGGTACGTGGAATTCTGTACATAGTTGGTCAACTGCTGGGTGCTATTGCTGGAGCTGGAATTTTGATGTCTGTGACTCCAAAGGAAAGGCAGGGAACTCTTGGTTGCACTCTTCTAGGTCAAGGAGTAAACGATGTAATGGGCGTCTGTTTGGAAGTCTGTATTACCTTTGTCCTTGTTTTGACAGTGTTTGCATCATGTGACAAACGTCGGAAGGATTTGGGAGGCTCATTCCCTCTTACGATCGGACTGTCAGTAACCATGTGTCACCTTTTTGCCGTAAATATAATTTTTTTTTTTGTATGTATGTAAGAATGTATGTATGTATTATACTTGTGATATTTCCATGCACCAGTTTGTGAGTTATGGCAAAAAAATTTGTGAGATTTTAGCACTTTTATGACTTCTTCATATTTTGCCTGCGCAATGATAGGAAATATAAACGCCGTTATTTCAATTAACATTTACTAGATATGATCAAACCGCATATTTCCAACAGTGACAAATTTATCTCTATTTTCAGTTATCTGCAGGGTAGTTATGCATTACTCCAGCTGCAGTTTATTTTGAAAACACGTGCAAGATATAGTCATTAAGTCATGACCTAGATTTCTGTATCACGTCATTCAGTTTGATTCAATTTAATATAAATAATATGATGAGAAAAATTTGAGCATAATACTTTTTAAAATCAAGTTTCAGTGAGGCTGTGAGATACGGCAAGTTTTGTGATTTTTGTCCTGACTGTGAGACATCCCACTATGTATGTATGTATGTATGTATGTATGTATGTATGTATGTATGTATGTATGTATGTATGTATGTATGTATGTATGTATGTATGTATGTATGTATGTATGTATGTATGTATGTATGTATGTATGTATGTATGTATGTATGTATGTAACTGTTTTCCCCTCCATTTCTTTCTTTCCTTGAGACATTGGTCTAATTATTGCAGTACATGCGGTCGACCGATTCATTTGTTTTAGGTTAGATTTACCGGTTCCAGCATGAATACTGCTCGTAGTTTCGGCCCAGCCGTTGTCATGGGGATCTGGACGGACCACTGGGTAAGAATCTATAATGCGATGCGCGTTCTTGTCAATAATAAAGAAAATTCAATACTGGATACGGTTTGACTTTTTCTCACCTTCGACGAATGTCACAAAAGGCGCGACAGCGGTCACAATGTTCGTCCATCCGTTCGGCGTTAACTTCTTGTTAAAATTGTTTTAAAGGACAATATTTCCTGTTTTCACCAGGGGCTCATCATCAAACTTTGACCACAAATGTGTCTGGTGGATGAAATATGCCCAATCGGAATACCTCGTGAAATTTCAACAAAATTCCGTCTCGGAAATACTTCGATGGAGTGATACGGCATAAAAAGGGGGAATCGCCAGAAAATGGCGGAGAACCCAGTCACACATTAAAGTACGCTTGGAAAATAGAACTATGTCAAATACATTGTCAAACTGCTCTCCAGTGACGCAGGTAAACAACGCCACTACCCGCACTGACCGTTTGACCTCGGGTTCAGCCTCGTTTCGAGTTGTTGTTTCAGTCATTTTTGCGTTGAATTTTGGCGAATAAGGCTGCAAACTTAACAATAACAGTGCTAGAACTGGCTTAAAGCTTAAAATTTCAATATACTCCTTTGCATTTTGCGAATTCCTCAAAAAATAAGGTTAAAACAACAGCATGTGTTTCTGCAAGAAATAGGCAGAAATCATACTTGTGGTGGTAATGGCGTTTCGAGAGAAGCAAGAGCACCACCTGGTGATCAGTTTGAAGCATTATGATACTTTGATGGAATTATTTGCAGACGTTCAGGAAAAAAGTTCTCTAGTGATTTCATACATGTAAAACCAATTTTGCGAATGTTTCGGCCAAGAATAAGTTATCTCAGTCGAGTCGCCGGTAATGAACGCTATGATGGTGTGGGATATGCACGTCAGTTGGTAAACAGGGTACATACATGTATGCAATTGCGGCTACTGTAGTATTTTCGAGGTGCTTTTCCTATCATTGACAAAAAGGCCTGAGCGTGTTCCGAATGGGAATATTTCTAGAGATTCACTGCCAAGGAGCTTGATGGTTAAGGTCGCAATGAGCAATTGTTTAAATGGACTGATTATGTCTTTTGTTTGAATTTTTACACAGAAAACTAGGTAGAAAAGGACCAGTATTTCCTTATGTAATACAAACGCACGGGTTTTGTGTTAATTACACACTTATAAAGTGCACCATAGCAAAATTCTAGTGCTTAGATGATACGAAAAATGTAACCTACTCCCCCCCCCCCGACTTATGCTGAATGTAAATTTCGGTGCGTGCGTAGTCGGAAAGAAGTAAACAAACCAGCACGTGTATCCGTGAAAACAAACGATATTAATGTTGAATTGTATTAAGAAGTATATAAACATATTTTAGTAATTTCGATGACTACTGAACCACAAGTGTACAGCACATATTTATTGTATACATTTCCCTAACTGATAATGAAGGTAACATACACGTAGCTTACACTAAAGAAGTAAATGCTCAACCCAGTGTCGTAGCAACCGCCAACGGAGGGGGGGGGGGGGGACACGTTCCCATAAAACAACTTTTATATTGGGAGGAGGACTTTAGAATTAAGTTTTGAAAGGGTGTGGGTGGCAGAATTTTTTGCTACACCACTGGCTCAACCCAATTGTTCTCAAGATTGAACGTGCTGCTGCATATCGACCCTGTTCATTTTTTTCAATGTCCACACAGCTTATACTCTTGCATCAACATTAACATTAGCCGACAGTCGAGACAATTTAATATTGCATTTTCTGACAGAACGAGTAGATTTTTTTTTTCTTCATTTTCTCAATACTAAATCTTTGCCATTTTCTATATCAAAATTCTTTCAAAATAAACTCTCCCTTTAAAGTTTAGGTGGGTGGTAAATGTTTCAAGTTTTTGGATATGGCAGTACTGTCTGTTACTGACATGGAAGAATTAGCATCAGACAAAACAAAGATGTTTACCATGGAGTATAAATATCGGTAATGGTTTTGAAGTAAAACTGTCAAAGGTCAAGATCAAAGCGATCAGTTTCATATATTTTTGTTGTTGAAAAAAATAATATCCAGTGTCAATGGATGGGCTTAAAGCAGATTCACCAGCGTATATGGCGTATCCTTGGGGATGATGGATCCAGATGTCAAAGGTCAAGGTAACAGGGTGAGTTGTTTAATTTTTCGGAGTATAATGCAAAGAGATGTAAGAAGGGGATATTGGTCACAGGAGTGGTTTAGTCAGACATTACTAGAGCTGCAGTCGTCGGCGAGGCGATACATTTACGGATTTTTTAAATGGATAGTTACCATTTGACCCCTCAGTCATGAGTAACATCTGTCAATCAACCATTATATATAACAGAGATTCCAGTGGACAGCGGACCAATTCAGTCACGAGCTAGATTTGAATTACTCGATGATGGGTGGCAGGACAAAAGCTTGGCACAAAAATAGAATTTACTATATAACTTGTACAATTGCAACTTCTTATAACTTCGAGATTTTTCAGTAAATGTAAAAAACTGAAAAAATTGCGCTATATACTCCGGAGTCCTGTTTCAATCATTGAGATTTATTCCAAAAGAAAAACAACCGTTTTAAAGAAATACACATGCAAAAAAGTATTTGGATCATTCTCCGTTTTTCTGAGCAACTGACCTATCTGTATATAGCTGAACCTGTTTGTTCTAGCTAAAACTCAAGTGAATAGACAAGTTTATAATCTGATTCGATAAAATTGTAACTCTGAAAAATATGAAGCTTTTTAAACTGGTTTCCAATTTTCAATCATGATTTTCTCGCAGAGGTGCTTAAGGATGAAATCATCATTAAACTCGCCCCTTTTTTGCACAGTGAATGTTACATTCTTTAAATTCTATCTTTAAGTCGATTATATCATTTCAGAGTTGGATTCTAGGAATCTATTTAAGAACCGCCCCCCTCCCCATTAAATATCTAACTATCTATCCATCCATTCAACTATATGTTTATACTACTTGAAATAGGTTGCGTCCCATTTTAAGCAAATTTAAGCCCAGTGTTGTTATTCTCTTGTTGCCTTTAATTTTAATATTATATTAGACAAGCAAAATAATAACATGATGTTGGGACAAGTCAAAGTCAAATATCTTTATTCAATATATGAACAACATTGAAAGACAAAGGTATTATCTCAAATAAGTTGAATTAACAATATTATGGAACTCTGTCACAACATATACACCATTTCTAACAACAAGATAACACCTGCCTTCTCTTACATTCTTCCATACAATCACAAATTTTAAAATTGATGTGACTTGCATGGATTCACAGGTCACTAATATTTCAAATGTTTTGGAATATGTTTGTATTTTTATCTGTTGTCTATCTGTCCGTCTGTCTGTCAGTAAATAGGCTATATATGAACCGCTGTGTTCAAAATTAATTCAATAGGTTAGATAAAAATTGAAGTTCTTAATACTTTTCATTCAAGGTTTACTGGATTGGTCCGATTTTTGGTGGAATGCTGGCCGGTCTCATGTATGACAATGTATTCGCCGTCAACGCTTCCGTAATGAAGTGTCGGGCTTTCCTGTTATCCAGTGATTACGAGAACGAACGTCATCCTTCTGTAAAGCTGAGATTCAGGGTCTTAGAGGAAGACGATGAACTCTTAAATCTTGAGGAAAAATCGGCTTCGCATGGAGAAACAGGGAAGAACATCGTATGATGGATGGAACTCCCAAACTGCTGAACAGTCGGTTTGATATTTTTTTCCTTGTGCCCACTATAATTTTAAATCAGAATATTCTTCCCCGCGCTTTTCAAAGAAAAGACGAGGATTGTTTTATACTGCCCGTTAGGATGCGCGCGCATAAGTAAGTAATGCTATGCAACTCCTATATCGTTCAAGATAGAGACTTAACACCTTGGGATATGATTGGGGTTAGTATGTAGATGTGCACAATGATTTTAAATTTTGAAACAGCCTCTGGGGATGGGGCTAGGGGGTGGGGGTTGTTTTGCATACATTCAAAATAACTCCCAAATTATGAGACTCACATGTCTAAGAACATGTCATGATTATTGAACTGGGTGTCAACATGTCAGATGGGGCTTGGTGTCAATAGTCAGATGGGGTTTGAATAGATTTGGTTTATTTTGATATTTTACGGTATAGCAAAACAAACAGGAAGGTGATACCGTGCCATGACAGTATGAGTAAAGTGCCTTGCCCATGGACACACCACGGTAGCCCACCCGAGCTGATCCGATGGTAGAACTGAACCCTGTAATCATTACCCGGGGACATATTTGTGGCCCATGGGTCCCAACTTATAAAATATTCAGATCACCACACTGTAACTATATATATATATATATATATATATATATATATATATATATATATATATATATATATATATATATATATATATATATATATATATATATATATGCTTATTGGGCGTGAATAGCCAGATCAGGATATGCAACTGTCGTTTTCCCCTTGGTCTGTTCTTACCTCAAGGGGTTAGCTTCTGGGTCATAACTTGGAATCTGTTGAGATTCCCACACTATAACCATGTATACACTTTCTTAACCTGAAAAACGAATTCAGATATGAACTAAAATTAGCTTCTGGGTCTATTCTTACCCACTGAGAGACTAGACCCTGGGGTCATAGTTTTTGGGTGGGTGGGTCGGACAAAACGGGGGAACGCTGGAATATGTGTTTTACAAACACTCTAGCGTTTGTATGTTAATGTAAGGACAAGATGTTTTCGCCAAAATATTCGATTAAATAATGTTTTTGAATAAATATTATGTCAAACGACCATAATATTTCCTTTTTTCTTTCCTTCCCCTTCAATATATTCGACTATTGCAAAAACATTCATATATGACTATATCCATTTATGCATCTTCAGAACTGCTGTACGTCTTTTCATGTATAATCGTGTATGTACGTGTATAATTATGTATGTTATATTTGTCGATAAGTGCATGACTTCTATTACTACACTTTCGTTTTATATTTGTATACTTTAAAAAGGCAAAGAACACATTCAACACGCATAGTAGAATTAGTGCTAGGCTGATGATTGCAGATACAGTACTGATGATTATTTGGTAGAAACCAAATATTGTACTTTGTTGAATTAAGTAATTAAACTCTGCATCCATTATTAAGAAACTGATTATTTCTTTACTAGATATTATATCAACTGTTCCTGTCCTGGAGGTGAATTATAATTTTCAAAATTTATATTCAACTTACCTCTAGTGAGTAATTTCCATTGTTACTTACAGTTTTTCTTTCCCATTTTCATTCTGTATTTCCTTTTCAGACTGTCCATGGAATTTATTATATGAGAAGCAAGGGGGAAAAGACTAACCACTAAAAGCTCTCTGCAGATTGACTATGCTGTAAAAGGAGGAGAAAATCCTTCTAAGAAGGTGTTTTTTAAATAGATCTTTCTTGATTTCGAGGTTTCAGTCCATCGCTCAGTATTGGATGGCTGAAGAAGATATCAGCTTCGCAGTTAGACATCTGCTGTAGAAAATGGACCCAAACTTGAATTCGACGTAACTATTTTGCACTGCAGCTAGATTTCTTCATCCAAGGGAGATATCATACAAGAGATTTAATCATCCACAATTTCAAATCAGGCCTTGATACTTTTTAGTTTGTAATATAATGTCGCGTATTACATGTTTAACATTTTTAACAGGGATTTTACTAAACGAAGTTATTCCAATGTCTTAATTCATATTTTAGTATCTTTTTACCAATTTTCATTGATAACAATATCGAAATCATCTTCATATTCATTGAAAGTAGACATGGCAAATCTAGAGGAGACTGTATTTGATTAATTGCGTATGTTCGATTGTAATGTAGATCTGTCTCTATATTTTTCTCTCTGTCTCTGTCTCTGTCTGTCTGTCTGTCTGTCTGTCTCTCTCTCTCTCTCTCTCTCTCTCTCTCTCTCTCTATATATATATATATATATATATATATATATATATATATATATATATATATCCTTTAGTTGTTGGATGATTTATTTATTCTCACAATTTATAGTTTAAAAAATTAGTGTTCTAAGTATTTTCCAAACCATTTATTATCAAGCGCAGTCATAACAGAGCTATTAATCGCAGATGAAATAAAAGCAATGGTTGAGAGTTGTCCCGCAAACATTGTCATCCTACATTACGGCTCTTTACAGTGTCTCAAATTAAGAACTCTCTACATTGTCTCATATTACTGCTCTTAACAGACAGTGTCTTATATATTACAGCTCGCCACAGTGTCTCACATTACGGCTCTTAACAGTGTCTCAAATTAAGAACTCTCTACATTGTCTCATATTACGGCTCTTAACAGACAGTGTCTTATATTACAGCTCGCCACAGTGTCTCATATTACGGCTCTTAGCAGTGTCTTATATTACAACTCTCTACAGTGTCTTATATTACAACTCTCTACAGACAGTGTCTTATATTACAACTCTCTACAGTGTCTTATATTACAGCTCTGTACAGACAGTGTCTTATATTACAACTCTCTACAGTGTTTTATATTACAACTCTCTACAGTGTCTTATATTACAACTCTCTACAGACAGTGTCTTATATTACAACTCTCTACAGTGTCTCATATTACAGCTCTCTACAGTGTCTTATATTACAACTCTCTACAGTGTCTTATATTACAACTCTCTACAGACAGTGTCTTATATTACAACTCTCTACAGTTTCTTATATTACAACTCTCTACAGACAGTGTCTTATACTACAACTCTCTACAGTGTCTTATATTACAGCTCTCTACAGACAGTGTCTTATATTACAACTCTCTACAGTGTCTTATATTACAACTCTCTACAGTGTCTTATATTATAACTCTCTACAGACAGTGTCTTATATTACAACTCTCTACAGTGTCTCATATTACAGCTCTCTACAGTGTCTCATATTACAACTCTCTACAGTGTCCTATATTAAAACTCTCTACAGACAGTGTCTTATATTACAACTCTCTACAGTGTCTTATATTACAACTCTCTTCTGTGTCTTATATTACAACTCTCTACAGACAGTGTCTTATATTACAACTCTCTACAGTGTCTTATATTACGGCTCTCTACAGACAGTGTCTTATATTACAACTCTCTACAGTGTCTTATGTTACAGCTCTCTACAGACAGTGTCTTATATTACAACTCTCTACAGTGTCTCATATTACAGCTCTCTACAGACAGTGCTTCATGCAGCTCTCCATTCACAAATTTTTACAATAACAATGGCATTCATTCTCATTAGTGAAACTATATTTTGTCAGCTTGTCCTTGTAACATTACCTATGGAACAGGAAAAGCAAGTTTTCAATAATTTGACAACGATTTCATATTGAACATTACCTGGAGTGTGATTGATGTTCTGCCAAATATACGCAAAATATTGAAGGCAAAACTTGTCTACATGTATGGCAGCTTAAGCATACATTTTGTTTATGAAGAGTATTAACCCACTGCGTGAGGGGGTGGGGGTGGGGGGTGGGAGGGGGTAGAATAGGCCCAGTATGCTCTCCAGCATGTCGTAAGAAGTGACTGGTTAGCATGCCAGAGTCGCAACCGAAAAGGTCCGGGTTCGAATCCTACCGTTGTCTACTGTGGTGTGTTCATGGGCAAGGCACATTACTCCAATTTCCTCCGCACTAAATAACTTACTTGTGTTGCTGTGCCTTAAAAACTAAGCCAAAGCAGACAATCAACAGCATTACTTGAATATCTGACTTTAACCTACATATATAGAATTAATTTCACATTTCGTTTTCAAGCATTTTTAGTCAAGATATGTTTATACTCAGTACTTGTAAGATTGTTTACAAATTTATACGCATATTGTGCTAAGAGTATCATTCTAGTGATCTTTGACCTGTAAACATGTTATATATTTTATATGCAGATATATAATAAAATAATTAAAAGTTTATACCAGATTTTATGTCATAGTATTTGCTGAAAATCTTGATGCTTTTAAATATTAAACACTTTGATTAACCACTCACTAATAATTATAAACTTTTTCAACACAAGAAAATCAATTTAAATCCTACATAATCTTTGTCCCATAAATCATAAGTAAGTGTTTGTTTTGTATAGAGGTGTTATATATAAAAAAAAGGTTAGACAGAATGATAGCCAAAAGTAGATGGAAATCAAATGTTTATGTATACCAACCAAAACAGACGAGTGAGCCCGTCAGGAACTCATATAAAATGTTTATTGAGGGTGCTCGTGGTTAATGAACAAAACAAACATTTATTTTCAATAGAAATTTTCGTCCTTTTTCGAAGTAACAATCAGACTACTACTGGACCACTCGGACCGGAATACTCATGGATTATTTATGATTTAGGCAAGTCGAGTCTCTGATTTATTTCAATGACACCATTAAATCAGAGGCAGATATTACGATCTAACAGAGTCAGAATTATTCAAAAGTTATATGCCAAAATTTGCAAAATAAATCTTGAGGTAAGCAAAGATATCATTTACGTTGCTTGCAAAAGTAAACCTGGGAGGTACCCTTAGTTAACAACATAAATTTGTAAGTTCTAAAGTAGTAGCACCATTTGGAACACGCCTCTCCAAACAGGAACATTCTAAAAGATGCTGTACGATGCAGTACCCAAATAGATAACAGCGGTAGAGACTCCCGGCACATCTACCAAAACCTAATTATTGAAAAGATTGCGAAACAAAATTATATAATTAACGATGAAAACTTGTCCAAATATAAATGCAACACAATAATAAACACAATGGAATCCAAATATAAGCAATACTATAAAAAATGTTTTATATTAAAACTAAACATTTATTTTAACAAGCGTATACAAAGATCATATTCAATGACAGAATAAATATATGTTATTTAAAAAAAAGTCCAACTTTACACCAGCTTTTTACAAATCAGACTTAGTCCACACAAGTTAGAAATAGAAGCAGGCAGATACAAGAAAACTGACAGGAACCGAAGAATTTGTACATTCCGTTAATCAGAAATTGAGAATTAAATGCACGTGTTAATAGTGTATTCTCTATATGAGAATTAAATGCACGTGTTAATAGTTTATCCTCTATATGAGAATTAAATGCACGTGTTAATAGTTTATTCTCTATATGAGAATTAAATGCACGTGTTAATAGTGTATTCTCAATATGAGAATTAAATGCACGTGTTAATAGTGTATTCTCTATATGAGAATTAAATGCACGTGTTAATAGTTTATCCTCTATATGAGAATTAAATGCACGTGTTAATAGTGTATTCACTATATGAGAATTAAATGCACGTGTTAATAGTGTATTCTCTATATGAGAATTAAATGCACGTGTTAATAGTTTATCCTCTATATGAGAATTAAATGCACGTGTTAATAGTTTATTCTCTATATGAGAAACAACGACAACTTTTGTACAATATAATAATAGAAGTTTATAAAAGACTATAAATGAAGATAACTCCAAAAAATGATATTTCATCATTGACTGTCTTGATTTCATGACACCATAATAACTAGTTATTAAAATCATGTTTCTATGCTAAAAAGACATAATCCCCACTCCGCCACCCAAAAAAAGAAAATTATATTTAAAATTGATATGCAGAGAAACCAATTTAGAATAGATTCTAGTCTACAATTTACATGCAGTGTTTAAAAAGTTTAAAATGACATGCGTAAAGGCTAGCGTATACACACTTTTGATACCACTTTTTACATGCATACAAATTTTAAATATACAAGGACAAAAAGTTGGACAAGACTATGCACATGCGTACAGAAAGCACACATATACGATTGTACACATGTACAAATGAAAGGAAATATTCTCAGTTTCAAAATACTTAATTATTTTTCTGTCTCGTAAGTTTTTCGAAAACATTTGCTTTTCAATGTTGTCCATGAAGTAGAAAAAGATAATTGTGTTTTACTTTTATTGGACTGTAGGGGAAAATCTCATAAATTTTGTGTTCGTATGTATATTATCCAATTAAAAGTCGTATGTTACGATAAATCCTCCATTGCGACTACCTACCGTTTGTCTGTTCATCTTTGCATCTTTTACGGGTCGAGGACGATACAAAATCCATCATAGTTACGATGGGAAAGCAGGTACCCTGGTGGTTTACTTGCATAACAACGATTAGTCCTGCTATCAGTCCGTTGTACTAGCTTTCGATCGTTACTTGAACTGATCATTTACTGGTCCAGCAAATACAACGTCCTGATAATGCCCATAGTGCAAGTCGCCAAATTTTATAACTCCCTCACCCACTTCAATTAAGGGATATTGGTAATGCGAACAGGATTCATAGGGTGGGTGGGTGTGATATAGCCAAATATCATGTACAGAACTAGTTCGATAAATCAGCCCCCAATCCTGTACCGATACTGATGCACGGTTTTAGGTTTGATCGCTCGTTTGAAAGTTTCGGTTGACACACGACCAAAGCAACCGAAACTTTCAAATGAGCGAATGAGCATAAGTCGAGTTGTGTTATTTAACGTGGATTTACAAGCTGTCAAACGTAGAAAAAAAACAGCTTATGTTCAATTTCTCAAAGTTTAAAACAAAATCCACTTCTCCTAGTCACTCAGTGGATTATTGATAAGTGTCAGTGACATTTTTGTTTCAGTGCATACAAGCTCCATATTGATGTACACTGTTTCAAAGTCTGTCGACAAAAATGTATGGATTTTTTTTAAATCGAAAGTTATTCTTTCACAAATTCACTGCTAGGTGTTACAGGATACTTTACTGAAGGAAACAGAACATCGAAAGTAGCTTATTCAAAGCGGGGATGTACCAAAATTGTATACCCTCAAAACTGGATCCAAGTAGACAAGACACAAAGCAACGGAAAAACTTCAATATTGGCCAATAAATGATCATTCAAGTATTTAAATCGTACATAGATGAAAAAGTTTGGAATGTCTCCTTTACGTTGATATAAAATTATGAGTAAGCTGAACGTGCCGACGATATCTATGCTACTGCTTTATTTGATGTACCTGAATTACACCTCGCAAGAAATTTGCACGTTACAAGTATATCACAGAAAAGATTACTCTTATAGATACTCAAATTGCACAAATTCATGTCACGGTTCTTAAAAAAAAAATGCCAACTTACCTCAGAGCCTTTGACAAAGGAATGTGCTATATGACAGACCTCCGGTTGTCGATTAAAAACTCATGAAAATATGAGGATCTTGTTCCTCATACAAACAGGTAAATTTCTGCGAACTTCTGTTCATAGGAAGAAAGTATGTGGTAGATTTGCAGTCCACATTAACTCACCGAAAGTAACAAAAGGGGTATCAAAATTAACATCTACACCGGTCGTGTTCAAGGTCTCGTGAGGTCGCATGAATAGGGAGGGTCAAGAGGCCGATCTAGCAGCAAAAATCACTGGGAGCGTGGTGCTCTTTCACTGCCCATTTTGGTATATTAAAATTGGCGCAGAGAGACAAATTACATATGAACATGAAGTTTAAATATTCCTTCTGCGGCATTACAAATGCATTGCGCGTTATACAAATGCATTGCGCGTTATATGTAACGAGCGCATCAAAATTTACGTGACAAGTCCTGAACTTCCGTATGGGGCGTATCATGGTAATGACCCTACTGATTCCTGGTGGCAGGATTAAGGCGCGATATGTAGTAAACGAGAGGTGTACATATTAAGCAGAAAATCGCAAACAAAGCAATAAAAACTCCCGGAATTCTTTTTTTTAAAAATAAGTCTGGGTTAGTTACGTTGAAAACGTCGTCTTGAAAATTGCGAAGCAATCTTGGGAATTAACGTGCTCCGTGATCATAATCAAGAAGATATGTTTTTTCTTGCGATGGAATGTTTGATGGCGGGGAAGGGGACCGGGGGGAGGGGGAGGGTAGAGGTCTGAATCTCTTTATTATATGTTGAGATGGTTAGAATGAAACTTGATTGAATTTATTGTTGGTGGG
Source organism: Margaritifera margaritifera (assembly GCA_029931535.1). Classification (NCBI taxonomy): domain Eukaryota; kingdom Metazoa; phylum Mollusca; class Bivalvia; order Unionida; family Margaritiferidae; genus Margaritifera; species Margaritifera margaritifera. Next base: position 3,909,105 of record JAQPZY010001576.1, read on the forward strand.
AGTTGCATACCTTGTCCCTATATATACTATTAGCATATGATAAATATCAACAAAAATTGTTACAAGTGCCTGTAGTTCCCCAAGGTATAAACTGTTAGTTGTCGATTCACACAGCATACATAATGTCCTTCTGACAGTTTAGACCACGATAAACGTAGAAAAATAAGACTAAACTCGTATTGATGTTGTTTTTGTTGTCCCTATGAATCCGTTCACTGTAAGGTGAAGAATCCAGTGGAAAACGTAATATATCAGTCCGTACAAATAGTGCTGCAAGCGCTCTCGCCTCTGTTAAGCTTTGCCCATTTTAAAAGCATAAAAATGGAGACACTCGTCAAATGTATTAATTTTATGCAGCCGGATTGCAAAACATGGTAATATTTATCTTGAAATTTTTTTTATGGATTTTACATATGAAACTAATTATGCTGTAGCGAACGTGAGAACCCACTTATCTTATATAATAATATGTGCATGGTAAGTGATGACCTCTTTAAATCGACATAGAGCATAGGTAAATAACCTAAAATAAATCAAGCCACCTTCAGAATTATCTCTATCTTGCATGATAATCAAAAAAATTACGATCAGGCGTGCCCAGCTTTTTTCATGCTCATCCTTTGGTCCAGTCACGTGGAATACCGAGTCCAGGTAGCACAGTATTTAACATTCAGTTCAGTGTTCCGTTACACTAGATACAAGTAGTGTCTGCAGTTCAGCTCTCAAAATTGATGAGACAGTTCGAAATACTTTAGTATTTTTCTGGACACTGTGATAAGTGAAACAACGGCGACCCTACTAGCAAGTGTACACATATCACAACTAACAGAACGACGTAATGCAACAAGGAAATATCACAATAATTTGGAAAATGAGGTGAGGAATGATGCTAAATTAAAAGGTAAGAGATACTTCTAATACAACAAATCTCCAAAGTCCGTTTTCTTTGCAGCTATTCTGCATAATACAAACTAGTCATATTAATCGTTTCTATACTAACGTTCGTCAGAGTTATGACGCGTAACATAAACCATAATCAACTTTGCCCTTTAAGTGTTTAAAATATGACTCAACAGTTTTGGGCTTTCTGAGATTAGAGATAGAGATTGCATATATATATATATATATATATATATATATATATATATATATATATATATATATATATATATATATATATATATATACCCCTATATAAGATTAACCCTCTTCGTGTCATTGACTGCATTTTTGTACCTCTTGTTTACTCTTCGCGTGTTGATTAAACGTTTTACCTGAGGACATCATAAACCTCAGTATGAACCTATGTCAACATGTTTGAGGCCAATGACAGTACTACAGACCCTTCCGGATAAGGTTGCTAGCAGACGGTTTTCTGTCCATTTCACTTGGGTGGTGGACAATTTGGCAGTTTTTCCTTTATAAGGCTACCAAGATTTGCCATTTTCAACAAGTCCTACTAAGGCAAAATCAGCACATAAATTACAAATATAAATACTGACAGAAAACCTGTTGTGTTTTTTTCTATTTATGTATATTTTGCGATATCTTCATGACATTCAAAAGTATTTATTTTAGTTTCCAAGCAGTGGTAAATACCATATACATTTATTTCAGCTTCCTAGCAGTGGTAAATACCATATACATTTATTTCAGTTTCCAAGCAGTGGTAAATACCATATACATTTATATCAGCTTCCAAGCAGTGGTAAATACCATATACATTTATTTCAGTTTCCAAGCAGTGGTAAATACCATATACATTTATTTCAGTTTCCAAGCAGTGGTAAATACCATATACATTTATTTCAGCTTCCAAGCAGTGGTAAATACCATATACATTTATTTCAGCTTCCAAGCAGTGGTAAATACCATATACATTTATTAGTAAATCTTTGAGCCTGCTACCAATATGGCTACCAATGACGTCATGCTGTAAATGTCTACTAATACCAATAGAAGATGAAACTACAAAAATGGAATGAAATATTGCATGAAACATGAAATCAATCGAAATGAAAGATTTCTCTCTTCTTTCAGGCTTATAATTGGATACAAATTTGAAGATTTATGCTAAGAATGAACCAACAGGAAAATTTGTTGATTGATGTCTCGCCTATATTGTACATATACACAAAAACTTGGCATAGCCAGGTTAGCAAGAAAAAGTAGGTCATTACAACCACAAATTACTTTTTGTGGGTGTTAACATAAGTGATAAATGTAAAAATGACGCATGAAATTGCATGACCATACATGTAACAGTGTCTAGGAAACCGTGGTACAAGCGATAGCGAGCGTCTGGCGCACTTTGCCAAAGCAATATTGATCCATTTATATATCTAACTTCAATATGAGAGAGAGAGAGAGAGAGAGAGAGAGAGAGAGAGAGAGAGAGAGAGAGAGAGAGAGAGAGAGAGAGAGAGAGCAAACTTTCACTAGGTAACGCACTGAATGTCCCCTACGATTACATTACACAACAAAAGACTTGCTTTATCTTCTGCTTTACTTCTAAGGGAATCCATTACTGACCATTAAAACGATTTCATCCAATCGGCGACAGCAGTAAATAGTATTTTATTACCACCGAAATTAACGTGAAACCATTTCAAGGTCTACCTGCTATTTGTCTCCCAAACTACACATTAAGGCGTTATGTTACCACATTACTCTGGTCATTTTCTATTTTTAGACGGGGAAACACATACGTACAACTAAGCCTGACATTCTTTAAACGCATTTTTTGCCTTTTCTAGATTGAACACAATCTTAAATTCACGACTTTTCGGCATTTTGAATCTTACAGAAAAAGAAAAAAAAAGAATTCAAAGTAAAATTTGATGACATTTTGCAAAACACTGCTCCTTGAAGTGTCGCCCCTAAATTTAGCTACAAACAATAATAATGAAAATGTGCACAAATCTACTTTGAGCCGACCTTTTAAAAGTGTCCGATGTATTGCGCAGACACTATAAAATCCATGTCTGACTGAAAAGGGATGTCCACGGAGAAAATAAGATCAATCTGTTTGAAGCAAAGTATTGTTAGTTTTCTTTTAGAACATTGATTTTACAGCATGAATTGTGCATGCATTTTGCTTTAACACTACTGCTTTCTACGTTTTTTCCACCCCCACCCCCCTTTCCCTACTATGCATACACTGGAAGCGGAAAAGATACATGATATCATCGATAAAAATAGATTCTTGTCGTGTACACTAAGTTTTTACTTCGTTTTTGACGCGGACACTATCCTTCTATTAAAGCATAATTTTGTTTTTGCATCAAGGTGTGAAAGACAGTCCAATATTGTCGGGCACACCATTCTATTTATATCATACGTGCCTGGTACACCCATTTACTATTATGGTAAAACTTTCTGTATGAAGTTAAGAGAAACAGAGAAACAGTCCAACAAAGAAGTATTTCTTTCTTCACGAAATAAAAACAGCCCCAAAATACCAGTATGACAAACAAAAAAAAAACATTGCACTTTAGAAAAGTACCAAGAGTGGACGCAAGACTAGTTGCATTAAACAAAAGTTGTAACTATGCACGATACAGTAAATCCTGTCTTGAGAGACCGCTGCCATGAGAGATCACCTGTCGTGAGAGACCAGGTTCTTCATGTACAGATCAAATGATTACATATTGTTATGACCTGTCGTCAGACAGGTTAAACTGTACTTTAAAATTCAAGAAATTTAGTTTGTTGCCTTGTAAGTGTATATATATTCCATAAGGAACACAGTATCGAAATGAAGCTGAATAGAACTTGAGATGCATACACAAGCATAAATAATAATAACAGGTGAAGATGAAATATAAGTATGTTTATTAAGCATGAGAAATATGACAAGATATGAAAGTAAAATTGTAACAGTCAGCAAACCAATGTTGAAAAGAAAAGCTGGTGGTTCAAACATGACAAAGCATGTAACATCCTGCATTGAAATTAAATATTTGTAATGGAAAATTAGATACTTGATATGCGGGGAAAATTTGTATGGAGGATGTTCAGGAGAACACTTGTGGGTTACTTACAACTGAATTCTTCGCGAAGAGTTGAACAGAACAGATTATTGCGATGAAGGGGTGTAAATGTTATATCATAAAATTATAAAATATTCTGCTATTATATTTTGGCAGAATAATACAGGTAATTAAAGTGTTTATATTAATAAAGTTGGTAAGAAAACGACTGTAACTTGCAATAAGTGTGAAACTTCAATAGCATCTTGCCATGCAACCGTGTCATCTCTATGCAAAAAAAGTGTTTTGGTTTCGTCCATTTGTTCAGCGGCCTTCTGGATTTTCGCGCCAATTCCTCGCTGAAGCGGTAACAAGGGTTGCGTCTGTACACAATGTTCTTAACACGAACTTTAAATTTGTCTTGAAAGAAACAGAAAACCAGCTGCTATAAAGCAATCCATCTACACCACTTCCGTTGCTGGATATAGTTTTTATTTTCAACATACACGAAACTCCTCGGCTAACTAGATGCAGTACTGCGCATGCGCAATAGTTCACATTCGGCGAAGAAAGCTGAGAGAATTCCGGTTGTTTAAACCTTGAGGACATGAACCATTCCGTATTCATGAGAACGACAGCCCAGCAAGGAAGTACTCTTCTACGTAAAGAATAAGAGCAGCCCAAAAAACACACATCCGCCACAAAAAAAAAAAAAAAAAAAAACCAAACAAAACAAATCTAATAATAGTAATAACGGTGTAGTCATACGCGCCGACAGGGATCTTTGGCCAGTGCGGTCGCTTACCTTAAGTTTGGCAGCAATATACTAGCATTTGTATAGATCCTTTGTAGCACGGTCACTAGCAGACGATGTTTAACTGTCAGTGGTTATGAATTTACAAGTGTGGACGGCAAGTTGGCAGATCGTCCTACATAAGTCAAGCAAATTTCGCCAGTTTCAATATATCAAACTGATAGAATATCAGTACAAAATTAAATAATATCAACGCCCAGAGAAAACTTATTTTGTTTTTCTTTTTGCTGTTGCTATAGTGCTTTAAAATAATTTTCTTGAGATTCGATTTTTTTTTGGGTGGGTGGGTCGGACACGTTACATAAGCAAAGTAATATATATATATATATATATATATATATATATATATATATATATATATATATATATATATATATATATATATATATATATCAGGTTCCTCTGATGAAGTCATCTGTAAAAGAAAGTATATAATTGTATAGCAAAATACAGCATAATTATTTCTGTAAACACAAAAATCTGTATTGGCGGTTGTTTCGTGATGCCAAAAGCTATTGTTTGTTGTCTCCCTTACGAAGACGCATTATTCGATGTCTTTGCTGGTCAACAAACCACGATTTTGACAAAAATTCAGTCACTACATAATTAGTTATTCTCCTTGAGGGTGTATAAATTTTTGTATGAAAAGACTTTAAAAAGCCATTACAACATTATTGAATTGTATAGCAAGGTCAGTACTGCAAAGTAAGGTCATAAACTTCATGACTGCTGAAGGATAAAGACCGAGTTTCACCACAGCCGAATAAGGGATCATTTCAATGTATCCGAATTAAAAAAAACTCCTATATATATTGTTATAGCAGTTTTTCGGAGATATTCGGCCCGCAGGATAGTTTTAAATCTTTAAGTAATTAACATTTATTTATATATTTGGAACAATCTGTATTCATTTTTATGAGACATACCCTCTGGATAAGTTCACTTAGTCAACCATATATATTTGACATCTTGGGTAATCCTTCCTTTTTCCGTTTGTCTGTTTCTCTTAAACCAATCAATAAAACAAAATCACTCATTCATTCACTCACTTACCCTCTCTATCTGTCTATTCATCTGTCTGTCTTTGTCCGTCAATCTGTCTCATTCAAGCCATTGTTTTATTTACCAATATGAAAAGTATCGTGTTTAAATGAAAGCTTTCAAATACATTTTTAACCCATTATGCGTCAATTAATATTGTCATATTGTGTATTCGTAGGCCTTTAGTGATACAATACCGATAATTATGTATGTTTCTACACGAATTAGTTAGGGGAATGAAACAGATATTGTATCCTCCTCGATGAGAAATTGCTTGCTAAAAAAAAGAAAGAACTAAAATACTGCCCATTTATAACGGAGTCGTAAATTGACCTCTCAGATGGGTGCGGCATACGTCACTCAACCATCGTATAATCACCCAACATACCGCTGTCCAATCTAATATATACACAGGTTCGTGTCAATGCTTACCTAATTGCATATTTACAGGTATTGTTTGGTGACGTGTCAAGAGTTTGTCCACTCAGGCATTTTGGGCTATGTAACATGTACAATACAAAATCTGTATAACTCCCATATTTTTCGTTCAGTGTTCATGACATTTTCACAGCTTACTGATGGCATTGACATAGTTGTTAGGGATGTTGATATGTTTGGTCATGAGGATGGAACAACGCTGAAGGAAAGGAGACGGTATGCACATATCTTGAATTTAATTATTTAATACAATGAACATTAATATAGCAAACGTTAATACTGCTACTATTACTAATAATAATAACAGGGGTCTGGAAAGCATAGTGGTAATGCTCTTGCTTTACAATTCTTTGGTCTTTAGTTCGATTCTCTCTTACAAGATTTGAAGGGTGCGTGCTTATCCTTTTCCGATTTCCTTCACCTCAAACTCTATCAAAGACAAGCCAGCATCTAAACCGTCAGGTAATGTATATTTCCTGCAATATTTCCGTGTTGAATAATGAATGAAATATATATATATATATATGACTTGGCATCAATATTGTTCAGTGACGAACAAATAAGAATGGTTGCCATTATGACATCTGATAGGTTTGTACTATAATTACTGCTGACTTGTATGACGTCAGCTGAATGACTTTTGCAGTATCACATAATAGTAAATATGTTTCGACCAGAACACTTCCGACATTTTAGGGGTTCTAGGCAAAATTTTGGAGAAAATTAAGTATCTCTTGAAAGAAACTGTCTCACACTGGCATATCGTACAAATTGTAGTTGACTATGTCTGCTTGTTCAAATAACCAATGTTCCTTGCTATGACGCTTTTAAAGACAATATAGCAAATCATTTTATTATTGACATAACCTTTTGTTCGTGATTAAACAGATGTAGCAGTCACGTGTAGAAAATAAGTCTGCATATGTCGAAATCATCAATCACTGCCGATTCAACACATTAAACGGTCGCGTGTTTACAGATAGCAGTAAACCAGAACAACCTAATGCATAACTGATGTAGTCGCCTTGTAGCGGCCATGGGTATTCACTTTGGATAGCGATAGAGGACCATTCACCCATTTACTTTTATGATGTTGGAATGTAAATATGGTAAATGTACAATCTACTTTAAGGGCCTATAGTGTATCTCAGGGGTCTCCAAACTTTATAAGACGAGGGCCATGTTAGATTTCTGAAGGGGGTTTGCGGGCCGAAGCGACTGTGCAAAATTTAAATATATTCCAGATCGTTTAAAAAAAGTACAACACTTTGCGGGCCGGACAAATCGAAGCCGTGGGCCGTAGTTTGGAGACCCCTGGTCTATCTCAGTGAAGGTATATTCGATGAAGTTTATTTTATAATTTGCAAAAATTTAATGAGTGTTTGAAAGACATTAGTTTTTTTTTTTTTTTAAAAAAAACAGTTGTTTTTTTAACAAATGAAACGCATTACACAGCGCAAATGGGCAACTCTATATGAATAAAACTGATGAAAATAAGCTTTACATGTCCTTTAAGAAGTTATCGAGGTCTGTTGTTTATGTCGTATAAGGAGAAATTATATGAAATATGGGACTCCATTTGAACTACCGCGGTTATTTCTGTGAGACAAAGATATGCCTCGAATGTGTAATTTACAGAGAAATGATACCCTTGTTCGCCGGAAATTTCTACGCAAAAAAGAAACCGCAATCTATTCAGATCACCTCGGCTATTTCTATTAATTGGATTGACCGTACGCTTAACCGAGAAGTTGCGAATGAAAAAATAGTTCCATGCATTCGTAACTTCTCGGTCAATCCTTGTTTCGTAAATAACCGAGGTGGCCCGAATGATAGCTATCGGGATATATTCGAGGTATGATCTGTACGACTAACCTCGAAGTTGCGAATGACGGGACTCAAGTGAAATTCTTGCATACCCCAGGCACACGGTGTCAAAGTAATTGTATAAACTACATTGCATTTATCACAAGAAATTTAGTTTTAGGAGACCAGAGTGACTGTAGTGAGATACAACTTTTTTTTACCAAGTATAAAGCTCACACGAGAAAGCACGCAAAACTCACCACTGACGGGAATTTAGCCGCGTGTTTGGAACGTATTCCCAGCATAATTTGAACGTATTTCGAGTGCAGTTATCTAATCCCTCTGCCCCCCCCCCCCCCGCAAACAATGTGTACGGTTATCCTCGGTGATATATGCCTATTAATAAAAAAAACCACTTGAAAATCTAGTTCTTCTTAAGGAACACATCATGTCTTAAATTGAAATTCTTTGCGACTAAAAATGGTCTATTCCACTTTACATGAATCTTGATACTATCCCTACTTATGTATGCATGTATGTATGTATGTATGTATGTATGTATGTATGTATGTATGTATGTATGTATGTATGTATGTATGTATGTGTGTGTGTGTGTGTATGTATGTATGTATGTATGTATGTATGTATGTATGTATGTATGTATGTATGTATGTATGTGTGTGTGTGTATGTATGTATGTATGTATGTATGTATGTATGTATGTATGTATGTATGTATGTATGTATTGTTATGTATGATGTTTATATAATATTATAAATATTTTAGGAAATTATAAATGTTTCTTCACTTTAGTATTTGCTTGGGTCTTTATGTTTATCAGGAAAAACATGTTTAACTAGTGTCCTTGAATTAGGTTGTTTTGATCAATATGTTTTCTCAATTTGAAGGTCAAGGTTGATTTTTGTTTACAAGTAAAAATTCCATTAAGATGACTCATGTTCTAGAACATTCTGTCATGTGACCAATCTTTATATATGCCATGTTTGGTGGACATTTATTCAGTTTTGACATTACCATCAGTCTTGTAAAGAGCTATTACAGTTGTGAAAATTCATTCCAAATTCTAAGAGAGGAATTATTTTAAATATTCATTGGATTATAACAGTGCTCATAAACTTTTGGATTTTGGATTTTTAATTGATGATTTTGGAATTTATGTGAACTTATTCAGAGATTTTGGAATACTTCATTTTGACATCAGCACATCAAGATTACTAGTACATCAGGACTTTGGAGACCATTAGCACATCATAACATTCAAGGACACAGCCGTGAATTCGGAACATTCTATATTTAGGACTTGTGATTAGAACAATCATTCTTATTGGATTATTAGGATTTCAAAACACATTACTGTAAGTGACTTTTTGATTTTTCATTTTAATTATCTAGTAATAAATTGCTTGTTGATTTTTACTTGATTTGTTGGTTTCACTTTCTTTCTGTTACATTTTTCTTAGACCATAGAGTCGTAACAGAAATTGGGGGCTCGTCGTTCTGGGATTGAATTTCTTTAAAGCATATTAGAGATATTAAATTTATCTTTGAAATTCATATTGATTTTGTCTCGGAAATTTTTTTTTGTCTTTGGCAAAGATTTTTAATAGAGAAATTTTTTTTGTGTGAAACCAACAAGCATTTACAATGGCATCTAATGTTCAGAATTTCATTTCAAAACCTATCCAGGAGGGGATAGAGTGCATGAGAAAGTTAATTGAAGAGTTCAAAAGGTGCATCCATAGTGATGTTAAAACCTATCTTGACGAGCAGAATGTGGAAACTTTGGAAAATGCTGCTCGTATGGCTGATGATTATTCCTTGACTCACAAAATTTCATTTGGTAATAAATCGTCCTCTCAGCAGTTTTCTGGTAAAAAACCATTTCAATCTCATTCGAGTACTTCCAAATTTCACAACAGCACAACTGTTAGGAATCAAACATCTGATAAGACTGATCAGAAATCCTTATCTCTTCCTACGTGCACTTATTGTAAAAAGAAAGGGCACGTTATTTCTGATTGCTTCAAGTTGAAAAATAAGCAACAGAGAAAAGACAGAGCTTTTCCAAATGCTCTTATTTCTACGAGGTCAAGGTCACGGTCTTGTATTGAAAGCAATACATTTGTTGGGTCAAACAAACCCCAGTCTGATTCTATTTTGGAGGCTTATGAACCATTCATGTCAGAAGGTTCTATATCACTTATTGGTGATTCTGCCAAACCTATCCCAATTAAAATATTAAGGGACACTGGAGCTTCTCAGAGTCTTTTATTATCAGGTACTTTGCCTTTGTCTGAGGAGTCTTCTTCAAATGAAAGCGTTCTTGTTCAGGGAGTAGAGTGCGGCTTTGTAAATGTTTCTCTCCATTGTGTAAATTTGGCATCAGACTTAGTTTCTGGACCTGTGACTGTTGGGGCAGTGACTTCTTTACCCATAGAGGGTGTTCATTTATTACTAGGCAATGACCTAGCTGGAGATAAGGTTGTGGTTAATCCACTTGTAACTGACAAGCCTTGTTTGGATCAGAAAGTTGATCCTGTCGAAACTGAAATCCCTGATTTGTACCCTGCTTGTGCAGTTACTAGAGCTATGGAAAAAAGAGCTCTTGAGAGTGATGTTGATCAGGATATTATTCCTTTAGCTGACACATGTATTGGTCAGTCTTTTGATGAGGTCACTTTTTCCTCAGGTATTGATCAATCAAATGGTATTGATCACAGTGATCCTCTTTTGGCAACTCATTCTCTTTGTTCTAATCAGGATGACAAACGACAATCCCTTGTCCTTGAACAGGAGCAAGATCCCGAGATATCTTGTTTGTTTCAGAGGGCTATTAGTGAAACTGAAGCCACACAAGTTCCAGTGTGTTACTTTGTGAAAAATGGGGTCCTTATGAGGAAATGGAGACCACCTGATGTACCCGCTGGTGACGAGTGGTCAGTGAGCTATCAAATTGTTGTTCCTAAGTCATATCGACAGGAAATTCTTAATTTAGCCCATGAAACTCCTTTGGCTGGTCATTTAGGAGTCCGTAAGACTTATCACAAGATCTTGAATCATTTCTATTGGCGAAAACTCAAAAGTGATGTTTCTAAATACTGCAGATCTTGTCACACTTGTCAAATGGTAGGAAAACCCAATCAGAAGATACCTAAGGCTCATCTGCAACCTATTCCTGCATTTGATGAACCATTTAGTAGAATAATGGTAGACTGTGTTGGTCCTTTACCTAAAACCAAGTCAGGCAACCAATACTTGTTGACCATCATGTGTACATCTACAAGATTTCCAGAGGCAATTCCTCTGAGAAATATAAAAACTAAAACTATTGTGAAAGCTTTGGTGAAGTTTTTACACTTGTTGGCCTTCCCAAATCTGTCCAGTCGGATCAAGGGTCAAATTTTATGTCTGGAATTTTCCAACAAGTTATGCATGAATTAGGCATCCAACAGTTTAAATCTTCTGCCTATCACCCTGAAAGTCAAGGTGCTTTGGAAAGATTTCATCAAACTTTGAAGAATATGATTCGATCATATTGCTTTGATACAGAAAAGGATTGGGATGAGGGTGTTCATTTGTTGTTGTTTGCTGTTAGGGAATCAGTTCAAGAGTCGTTGGGTTTTAGTCCCTTTGAACTAGTTTTTGGTCATACTGTCCGTGGACCATTGAAATTATTGAAAGAGAAACTTCTTTCAAATGAAGATTCAAAGATTAATCTTCTTGATTATGTTTCTGATTTCAAATACAAGTTGTCAAAGGCCTGTGAAGTAGCAAGAACTAATCTTCACACTACCCAGTCAAAAATGAAATTAAGGTATGACAGAAATTCACAGGAAAGGAGTTTTAAACCTGGTGACAAAGTTCTGGCTCTCTTTCCCATACCTCAGAATCCTCTTCAGGCTAAATTTTATGGTCCTTATACCGTTGAAAAAAGAAAGTAAATGACTTAAATTATATCATTAACACTCCTGGGAGACGGAAACAGAAACAACTTTGTCATATAAATATGCTAAAGGAATATTTTGACAGAGATAGCTCAGCTAATTATTCTGTTAATTTAGTTGTACCTGTCCCACACAGTGAAGATATCAACGATGGAGTACGATCAGACTATAGTGACTCTGGTATAACCAATCTTCGGAATTCAGAAATATTGAATAACCTAGACCAGAAACTTTCACATCTACAACAAAAGGAAAGAAATGAACTAAAACAGCTATTACATGAATATGAGCACTTGTTTCCAGATGTTCCAACACGAACAAGTAAAATTTATCATGACGTTGACATTGTAGATTCTGCGCCTGTGAAACAGCATCCTTATAGGATGAATCCTCTCAAACAGAACTATCTGAAGAAAGAAATTCAGTATTTACTGGAGAATGATTTCATAGAACCAAGTAAAAGTAACTGGAGTTCACCATGTATTCTTGTTCCCAAGTCAGATAATACATTCCGTATGTGTACTGACTATAGAAAAGTCAACAGTGTCACCAAAACTGATTAATTTCCAATCCCAAGAATGGACGATTGCATTGATAAAATTGGAAATGCGGAATATGTCATCAAGTTTGACCTTTTAAAAGGATTCTGGCAAATTCCACTGACGGAAAGGGCAAAAGAAATTTCAGCATTTGCAACTCCAGATGGACTTTATCAATATAAAGTCATGCCGTTTGGAATGAAAAATTCGCCTGCAACGTTTCAACGTCTGATGAACATGATAACATTTGGTCTTGATAATTGTGACGCTTATATCGATGACGTCATTATCTACAACAACACCTGGGAAGATCATTTGGAAACCATTCGAAAATTCTTTGATCGACTCAGCGATGCGAATCTGACAATTAATTTGAGCAAAAGTGAGTTTTGCCATGCTTGTGTCACATTTTTAGGACATATTGTGGGACAAGGTCAAGTTAAACCTATAGAAGCTAAGGTCAAGGCTATATCTGAATTTCAAGTTCCAATTTGTAAAAAGCAACTGATGCGATTTCTAGGTATGGCTGGATATTATCGGAAATTTTGTTCCAATTTTTCCAAAATTGCTGAACCGTTGACAAGTTTATTGAGTAAGAAAACCAAATTGTGTTGGTCTGACAAGTGTCAGGAATCTTTTGACAAGTTAAAGGCCATGCTTAAGAATGCACCAGTTCTTTCTGCACCAAATTTCAGCCAATCATTTAAATTATCAGTTGATGCAAATGATGTAGGGGTTGGTGGAGTATTGATTCAGGAAGACAAAAGTGGTGTGGATCACCCTGTGTGTTATTTTTCTAAAAAACTAAACAAGCACCAGAAAAATTATTATACAATTGAGGAGGAATGTTTGGCTTTGATATTGGCTTTACAGCATTTTGAAGTGTATGTTACCTCAGCTCTTTCTCCAATTATTGTGTACAGTGATCACAATCCCCTTACTTTCATCAACAAAATGAAAGATAAAAATCGGAGATTGTTGAGATGGAGTTTGATATTGCAGGAATATAACATTGACATCAAACACATCAGGGGAAAAGACAATGTGATTGCAGATGCACTCTCACGTGCCTAGAAATGTAATATTGCTTGACTTGATGTAATTAAGTCCAGTATCATAAAACATGTTCTTATGTAATTTTGGTTATTATAGTATTAGATGTATATTCAAAAGAAAGCTTTATTATATAAATCTTTCTTTTTCTTTATGAGGGGAGGTGTTATGTATGATGTTTATATAATATTATAAATATTTTAGGAAATTATAAATGTTTCTTCACTTTAGTATTTGCTTGGGTCTTTATGTTTATCAGGAAAAACATGTTTAACTAGTGTCCTTGAATGAGGTTGTTTTGATCAATATGTTTTCTCAATTTGAAGGTCAAAGTTGATTTTTGTTTACAAGTAAAAATTCCATTAAGATGACTCATGTTCTAGAACATTCTGTCATGTGACCAATCTTTATATATGCCATGTTTGGTGGACATTTATTCAGTTTTGACATTACCATCAGTCTTGTAAAGAGCTATTACAGTTGTGAAAATTCATTCCAAATTCTAAGAGAGGAATTATTTTAAATATTCATTGGATTATAACAGTGCTCATAAACTTTTGGATTTTGGATTTTTAATTGATGATTTTGGAATTTATGTGAACTTATTCAGAGATTTTGGAATACTTCATTTTGACATCAGCACATCAAGATTACTAGTACATCAGGACTTTGGAGACCATTAGCACATCATAACATTCAAGGACACAGCCGTGAATTCGGAACATTCTATATTTAGGACTTGTGATTAGAACAATCATTCTTATTGGATTATTAGGATTTCAAAACACATTACTGTAAGTGACTTTTTGATTTTTCATTTTAATTATCTAGTAATAAATTGCTTGTTGATTTTTTACTTGATTTGTTGGTTTCACTTTCTTTCTGTTACATTTTTCTTAGACCATAGAGTCGTAACAGTATGTATGCATGTGTCGTTCTGTCTGTCTGTCTACAAGAAAATTATATATTGCAGAAAATAATCACCTTTTTATGGAATCATTGAAATTTTTCTGACTTAAAGGTGTTAGGTGTTATTTACAAATTGAAATTGCATTCAGCGAAGAAGCGCATGTATATTATCCATATAAACTAAATAATAATAATAATAATAATAATAATAATAATAACAATAAGTAGTAGTAGTAATTAAGAGATGTGTACACTATTCGCCTTGCATTAGGTATTTCATTTAATCTAGTAATATATAATCTATTTTTATATACATAAATAGGTTGCACGATGTTTGTTTCAGAGGGTTTCCTCTGCGCAAATCAGAAATTTATTACAAGATCGTAAATGTTTAGCAAAAAGTAAACAGCTGACTGATTCACTGGCTTCTTTGAAAAACGGAGAATGCTCCGCCTGCTTATTTGTATATATATTTATTTATTTAAAATCTGCGTTTTATATCTTGAAAAAATTGCCTAGTGATTAAAACAAGAATCATGTTTATTTTGAAACTTTCATGAAAATTGAATGGCAAATATCGACGCTATAAAGCGTTTAATGTGTGCATGTTACAAGGGAACTAAATAACAATAATGTTACTTAGTTCCCTGCTGTTATACATTACATTTTGTTCTGTTTGCCCAATCGGGTGGGTGAGCTTTTCTTTTACTACCCTATTATACAACGATTCACACCTAACTCGGGATCGAAATTGGTTAACGGTCCAATCAAATCCCTGTTATTTGATAGTCTGATTGACAGATGCCACCCTCGAGCAATTTACATACGAGTCGTCTTTATCTACAAAAGAAAGCGCTTAACCTGTTAAACGGGTTTTTGCTAGATCAAGGTAGTTTTTCTCACAGCCCGTGGTCAAGTATATTTCCAAATCGAAACTGGAAATGTATTGCTCATACAATGAATCATAACGGGAAGTAGCACACGTATTCAAGAGTATTAGTATGGAAGGGAATTTTTAAATTCAGTCATGTTCATATGAAGAGAAAATAGCACCTTACCGGTGGCTTTTAGGCGCAGATCTTCCTCCAAGTTAAATTAAGCTATGGTTTCGAGTAACACACGTCCTTCAGACATTGTAATCAACTCAGTCTTACCGGTAAGTAGCCCATGATTTTTGCTTGACTCTTCATTTAACGTGTCCATACGTTCATTTTTCTTTTTAATAACAAGAATTTTTTTACCTTCAATTTATCAGTTCTGTAACCAGCTGGTCAGTTAGTCTCTCGGTCGATATACCATGGTCGAAAATTCTCGAGCAGTAAAGTTCCTTGGATTTGTTATTAGCACCGCCTTGGCTATTTCTGCGATTTGATTGACTGCATGATTAACCGAGATGTTACAAATTAATCGTAAATAGCTAAAGTGGTCCGAATGGGAGCTATCGACATATATTTGAGCTATGATCCATTAGATTGACCTTTAAGTTGCGAATGATCACAGCGAGGCTAAAATTTTCGATAGAGCAAGTTATGTTTTTCAATACTTTATCACAGACGGGCAGCTTTCACAAAACGGGAACCTGGTTGCACATATCAATATACAAAAGAAATTAGAAGATACGCAAGATTTTTTTTTTTACGAAAGATAATTTTTAGAGTTAAATAGTAAAAAGCTATAACATTTAAACAGGGAAAAGACTATATATGGTAATGCCACAAGAGAGTAGGACTCCGTAAAAAAACCCCACAGATGAACAAAACCACTATCAGTTGTTAATTATTGTTCGGGCACTGACGCAGCGCATTAATATAATCAAATGAACTCAAACTGGACTCATATGGCGACGCGAATGAACTCAGATGGCCCCAACTGGAATGTACAGGTCTTATTACTTAGCAACCCACTATATGACAAAATTTTACTTGTTTTAAACTTGTATTGGTACTAATAAATAAATACGTAATATCGTTGTATTTTCATTTGGCTCTGGTATGTTCCATTTGTATATTCATTTGGGTCCAACTAGGTATGGGTCACCATTGGGGTCCAACTGGGTATGGTTCACCATTGGGGTCCAACTGGGTATGGGTCACCATTGGGGTCCAACTGGGTATGGGTCACCATTTGCGTCCAACTGGGTATGGTTCACCATTGGGGTCCAACTGGGTATGGTTCACCATTGGGGTCCAACTGGGTATGGGTCACCATTTGGGTCCAATTGGGTATGGGTCACCATTTGGGTCCAAATGGGTATGGGTCACAATTTGGGTCCAGCTGGGTATGGGTCACCATTTGGGCCAACCAGGTATGGGTCACCATTGGGGTCCAAATGGGTATGGGTCACAATTTGGGTCCAGCTGGGTATGGGTCACCATTTGGGTCCAGCTGGGTATGGGTCACCATTTGGGTCCAACTGGGTATGGGTCACCATTTGGGTCCAACTAGGTATGGGTCACCATTGGGGTCCAACTGGGTATGGGTCACCATTTGCGTCCAACTGGGTATGGGTAACCATTTGGGTCCAACTGGGTATGGTTCACCATTTGGGTCCAACTGGGTATGGGTCACCATTGGGGTCCAACTGGGTATGGGTAACCATTTGGGTAAATCAGACTCCTGCTGGGAACATTTATATTTCTGCTTGAGTCAAATCTGTTCCATTGGGGTCTGTTTAATTCCATTTAGGTGTTCACTTGGGTCCATCTTAGTCTCCATTCGGGTACCATTTGGATTCATTTGGGCCCATTTGCGTGAATCGCCGCACCCGGTAGGATGCATCAGTTGTGAAATAAATTTCCCAAAAAGCACACGAGAAAAGATATTATTAAAATCTAATGATATATCATTGTGAACACAGATTGGAACTGAGATGAATTACCACTATTAATCACACTGGCCAGCAAACTTCGTGCTAATTTATTATGTTGTGGCATTTCTCAATGTTCTTTAGACAAAAGTTGGAACTTCTTGTAGAGACAGACTGAGAATCAGTTGTCTCCTCCTGCTTGATAAAATTTCACCATTTATGTGTTGCTGGTTTTAGAAGATATGCAAATTTTATATTAGTGTATTACGAATTAATTTAAACAAACTGGTGTATTTTACGTAAATATAAACACTTGTATGGCATTATTTCTAAAAGGTAAATACTACAATAGAAGTTGCATATGCAAATATCACATTTCAGGAATTAGTGGAATAGGACAGGTTTACTTTGTGTATAATAATGAAAGGGCCTGTTCCCAATCTTTGAAGCCTCACAAATTTTATTAATATGCAAACAATTTTAGGTTGTACAGATTTGTTTTCTCTATCCCGGGCATTTGGGTCACTTCTGGCTTTTCTGTATTAACTTCAAATCTCAGCCAATTAAAGATGTGATCAAAGTGTTTGAAATAATCAGACCTGCTCAGACAAGAAAACCATGTGAGATAAAGTGTTTGAAATAAACAGACCTGCTCAGACAAGAAAACCATGTGAGATAAAGTGTTTGAAATAATCAGACCTGCTCACACAAGAAAACCGTGTGAGATAAAAGTGTTTGAAATAATCAGACCTGCTCAGACAAGAAAACCATGTGAGATAAACAGCTACTACTTTAGTGTGTTGGTGTGCTACAGCCATTTAACAAACCATTGCTTTTTATAGCACAATTAAAGAAAAATCTTAAACAGAATGGAATGTGTTTTTCATGATGATTGTCTACAGAAAACAGTTTCCCGTAAGTTTACTATATGCAATCGATCACGAAAGTAATCTAGTGCACCAAAGATACTGTGTTTTCTTGTTGTTCTCATTTCTTTAAAACTTCGATTACTGCAATTTGTTCGACACATAAAGCCACTGTCAAAAGGTCGGAAGTATTCCGCACGTACCTGACCTAGGAGATTATTATTGGCTTATTGGACATCTGCCTAAAGGCCATTAGATCTTAAGATGAAAGACTGAATAGCAAGCCCTTTCGAAAATAAAAACTGAAGTAATGGTATCGCCCGGTGAGTTTACTATGGTATACAGATTGTTCACAACCCTATCCATATCAGTTCTAATTTATCCAGTATTGAATTATTGGTTTTCGCCATAGAATGAATGAAATACAACTTAAAATTATGTATGCAAGTCAGGAATTGATTATTCATTTTTAAATTGCCTCATACGCGCAGCGCGGTTAACATATTCAGAATCGTTTTATTGCCAAAAAGCCCAAGCTTATACAAATAAACGTTATATTTTAAACAATTGCTGTACATAATAAGCGTGAAATATGAACAATTGCTGTACATAACAAGCGTGAAATATAAACAATTGCTGTACATAACAAGCGTGAAATATGAACAATTGCTGTACATAACAAGCGTGAAATATGAACAATTGCTGTACATAACAAGCGTGAAATATGGACAATTGCTGTACATTGAAATATGAACAATTGCTATTCATAACGAACGTGAAATATGAACAATTGCTGTACATAACAAACGTGTAATATGAACAATAGCTGTACATAACGAACGTGAAATATGAACAACTTCTGTACATAACAAGCGTCAAACATGAAAACTAAGTATCAACAACGTAAGATATGTATTTTAAAAGAAAAATTAAAGCTTAAAAGGAAATTAATTATGTACACAAATATTTGCAAGAGAGACATATTCTTATGTGGGAATGAGTAGGATTTTTTTTCACTGTAAAATAAACTTATTGGTTAAGTACTTTATTGTGGAAAATCCAGATACACCGAGTTACTTTCTTATACTTGTTAATTTATTTAATTTCTTACTCCTAGTGTCAAGTACAGGATCCTAATAGAATCTTTGGCTATTGCCTCTCTTTCTAAATGAAGGATTATCATATAGATTATCCCTTGGTTTCCAAGAGTGCTGTCATGAAGGCTCGTGCCAATCAATATTAATTTGAGTTGTAGCGAAACAAAAACTTAATTAAACACTAAAAAATAAAGTACGATTCAACATAGATGGAAGCTCACAATCGCAACTACAGAAGCCTTCTCCATGTTTATTCCTGCAAAAATTCATCTACATGCCCAGTTATTTCTCCATCTATTATTCGATGTTTTACCTATCTTAGCATCCATTTATCTCATTAAGGATCTTTTAAGGCAACATCAGCAAAAAAGAACAATAAGAGCAACACCAACAACATTAAGACTGCATCTACTACTAATACTTCTGTTTCTGTTAATATCACGATAATGATGATCCAATTATTATTATTATTATTATTATTGTTGTTATTATACACGAGGAAAAAGTTTTCCAAATGGCAGCCACTCCTAAATGGGATCTTTTTCGAATCTAAATTGTGATCAGGTTTAGCAGTGTTGCAATTAGAAGTTATCCCTTGCGTGTTGAAAAGAAACTTCAAAAAGAGAGCACATAGGGCCATGCAGCCAAGCTTGTCTAGAGTGGAATATTCTTTTATAAAACCAGACTGATTTTCCTTTAAAATACCGGTCGTCTCTAAATAGTCCATAAGTCTTGCATTTAAAATAGAGGTAAACAATCTTCCAAAAAAAGCCCCAACTTAATTTGTATATATTGGTTGTATTCATCCTAAAACTCAACACTCTGGGATAATATCATGGTCTAAAACTTGATTTAAAAAAGAAGTATATAAATGTAGAAAAATAGTTTCAATTGATTTTATATAATTATTTATGACATCGTCTATCGTCTATACCCACAGCTTTCTTTTTTTCAATATTTTGAATAACCCGATAACCCTATATATATATATAATTTCAGCAGATAATGTTGCATAAGAATCGTCTTTTTCATTTGCCTCAAAAACCTAATTAACATCACTGAAGTATTCATAAAACACATTCGTGCATTGTTTTCTCCAATGCTATTAATTACTTTCCAGCATTGTTTTGTGTATGACTTAAAAAGCTGTCTTACTTTATCACTAATTGTAACTTTGTGTTTGCTACTGAACTTACGCATTTGTACAGTCGACTTGTCTGCTTTAATTCAGTTTCTGACACTAATGTTCTTACCGACTGGCGCAGTCTTCGTGCTAAGTGGTACTTACGCCTGGCACTTTTTACATTTCCTTACCAAACCATCTATTCTATATTGCCTGTCTCTAAGTTCTCTATACACTTGTTTAGAACCAAAAGATTCCTCATCCGATATTTAAAATACAAGGGATAACATACCACAAATTCTATTAAACATCCACTGGTCGGGAGAATCAACAGCTAGTAAATCGTTTATTAAATCTTCAATATTATTTACAAAGCATTTACTTCATGTTTTATCTAATCTTACAAATACTTTTGACACAGTTTTAATTTTCTATTCATTAAAATTATTACTCTTAAACTGATTGAAGAATAGAATGTACATTAAAAATAATGGTTCAACATTCATAAAATTTTTAAATTAGAGATAAATTCAGTGGCTTCAACTGATGACATACCAAAACAACTGATGCCTTTTTACACGTGAATTGACCTTTATCTCTGTCACTTCCCATAAATCCATTTAGAATGAATAGATTCAGAGACTTACACATTAAAAATAATCTATTGACATGTGTATTAGTCATTGTATCACATGATTATCGATGGCGAGTAATTCACAGTCAATACAGAGTTAAAACAGAATTAAAATTTAAATTGTCATCTATCTGAAAAACATTCAACTCCTTATGATTTTAATCTAAAATGTCCAGAATATTTGTCGTGCGTGCATTGAAGTCGCCCATCAAACAGACAAATGTATATTTTTCCATCATATTAGTGATTTCCCTATCCATTTCTTCAAGGAATGTAGAACTTTCACCAGGTATATAAAAAAAGACACCAATTAAGGAGCCTCTGTGGCTCAGTGGTTAGCGTGCCGGGTTCGTAACCAAAAGGGTGCGAGTTCGGTGTGTCCTTGGGCAAAACACTTTACTATAATTTCCTTGGCACAAATAATCTGCTTATGTTGCTGTGCCGTAAAACACCAAACCAAACCAAATCAAACCAAACCAAACCAAACCAAACATCCAATGACATACTAAATAAGGTTTTAGATAGCTTAACTTAAAGAATATATTCACCATCAGTCGGTACGTCAGAGATAAATATGGAGTATTTCTGACGATAAAATAATGCAATACCGCCAGATTTTCGTCTAACAGTTGATGATATTTATATGTAATTAAATTTTTTACTTTCTACTAAGTCAAGAGCGTCCAATTATGTCTTTGCAAAAGCAAAAATCAAATGTGAACAAAACTAACAAAGTCTGGACACAATAACCTCTTTTGTAACCCACAAACATTCAAAAGCAGAAAACGTATTTCATTACTTACATTATTAACGTCAATATATATTACAAGTACATTTTTGGTGAAGAAAAGTCATTCGTAAAATTCTCCTTATGACACCTTATGTTCATCTGACTGTCTGTACGTAGGACTTTTCATGATGTTCATATGTCGGACAACGAGGTTTATTTGTTTTCTAGATGATAGTGTCCAATGAATCACCTTGGTGAACCACTGGTACAATACTATACTATAAACAATAAACAAAGTCACGCGCAAAATTATCCCGATGACACCCTATGTTGACCCAACGGTCAGCACCAAAGACGGTCCACGTGTAGGAAAACTAGGTTTATTTGTTTTCTTCATGATAGAGCCCAGTGAATCACCTGGGTCAACCACCTCCACTATATGAAAAACAATTCACTTTTTGAAAGCTGTCACCTCGGTCCGGTGCTGTTGTCAGTGCCAGTACGTATGCCAGACTTTGTTTTAATTCGAGTATGTATGTATGTATGTATGTATGTATGTAGTAGCCTTATACGGCACATCAGCACAATAGTGGCTACATGGTTCTAACTAAAGGCACAATATTGAAAAATGTAAAATGAATTGCTCAAACATTTAGGAAGATAAAACCCTTCCAAATAAATGTAAACACGAAGAAGAACAAGATAAAATACAAAACGTTAAGATGTTAACATTCTGTAAAGTGTATATAAAATAACAGAAAATGGTAACATGTGTTAAATCCTTAAAACACGGTAGTTCAGGCACGGTCCTAGGCCAATTTCAGACCGTTGGCCGACCTCATAACTGGGTTCATCCCCCTGGCCACGTTTTGAGCTAAATTTCGGGTTATGGTGTTCATTTCAGTGCAAAAATGAAATTTTGGGACCGAAAATTGTTTCGGCTTTCAGAGTACAATAGTTCGGTTTGCTGAATAATATTTATTGAAATTAAAGAAGGAATCCAGAAAAAAAATGTTTGGGACTAGAAATATGTATCGGTTTAAAGAAGATTTCGGTTTAATGAGGTTTCGGTTTTTGAGAGTTTTTTAAATATATACTCGCAGCTCGGGTTCGAATTCTGCTTGTAATGATAACTCTGTACATTGTTTGATTATACTGGTATAATCATAAGCAGGTTATAGAGTTGTAATTCGTTCCAAGCAGAATTCGAATCCGTGCCGCCATTAACAGAGTACCTATCGCCTTGCTCTCATGCATCTGCGCCCTTACGTCACACAGTCATGCGCTCATGCACCCAAAATGGATGGAACAAGGTCGAAGGGAAGGACTTGAGGTGCCCGAGAACTCAATCGCGGGGCAGGGAATATATATATATATATATATATATATATATATATATATATATATATATATATATATATATATATATATATATATATCACAGTTTAAGTCGTAAACGTTAACGCCAATCATAGTAGGCATAAATGCCAAATACACCAAGGACATTTTAATTAATTCAGAGACTAATGATGGTTCTTGTTTTGTACGAAGTGAGGTTAACTGCTAATGTTCTGCTTTCCATCAGTTTATTCAATGCATTTTTATATTTTTCTGTCTCCTTTGTTTACAACGAGGACTGTTGTTGGTCTACGTTTTGTCCGCTATGTCTTTTGTTTATTCATCAAATTTTAGTCCCTCGCCATTTCTCTCTTCCGTCCTTCTCTCTTTCTCTTCCTCCTTACCTTCCGACATTAGATATATTAAAATG
Source organism: Margaritifera margaritifera (assembly GCA_029931535.1). Lineage (NCBI taxonomy): Eukaryota > Metazoa > Mollusca > Bivalvia > Unionida > Margaritiferidae > Margaritifera > Margaritifera margaritifera. The sequence continues at coordinate 3,932,665 of JAQPZY010001576.1, forward strand.
GCAGAGCTCAAAATCTTCTAAATATTAAAAATTATTAACTTTTATTGTAAAAGCCGAGGGAAATATACGGGTGAGAACATAAATAAAACATTCGTCACAGATAAGAGACATATAAAAGGGTGTTCAAGATCTAAGTAAGTCGACAACTGTGAGAGATTTCAGCATGTTGATGTGAGATTGCCTTGAGACGTTTCTATTGGGGAAATCTTGTCGCATATTATTGCCTCCTTAAACACAATTTGATCTCATAAAAGTACGCATTCAAAACTGTCTTCCATCAGCTTGTGATTAAAATTTCTTCCTAAAAAGAAAGTCCTGAAAGGAAAAGGTTTATTATATTCTGTATAGAGCACTCGCAAATAAACATTTGTGAGATTTTTTTGGTGTTTTTAACATTATAATTGAGAGAGAGTGAGAGATGGGGGAGGGGAGATAGAATAAGAACTAAATAATGTTTACATTCAAAGCCACACGATTTAAAAAGATGACGTCAATATTATAAAGATATAAAAAGACACAAAGGAAATAATTCATACCTTTTGCCTCGGTATGTCTTTGTGAAAGGCACTTAGTTCTTATTTCTTAGGCATGATATCGCCAATAGTGTGTTGAAAGTGCCGTTAAAACCAACAAAGACAAAATAAATAATCCGAATCTTGCTTATGATATAAGAAGTTGGATACTTAGCTAACTGTTACAGTCTCTAGGTAAACTTTGCTTTTTTTGTACGTAAAGTCAATTTGACTGTACAGTCAGTTTATCACGTGCTATAATCGTCAAACCTTGTTTTTCTGAATGTTTCCTATCTCTGCAATGTGACTCGTTACACATAATTAAACTCGAAAAATGGTCTTTATCGCAAATTCATGGTCACAGATCGAGTGATTCATAGACATGTATATTCTTAACCGGACGTTGACTGGCTTCGGGAAAAATCTCGCACGTTTGTTGTTTGTCCAAACCCATGACACAAGCCATGTTCGGATTTACTTGAATTTAAACAAGATATGTTGCATGTAACAGCTTATTTAATGCAAGATCTTTTATTCCTTCCTAGAGTCACCTAGTGTCAACGCCTATAAGAAAGAAGAGTTGGAAAGAGCGAAGATTTAGTCAATCACAAACACTCACTCAAACAGATGTCTAACCACAACTCTCACAGTCGAGGTCCTTCTCACGAGAAGGTCTGGAGGCCATATGAGAATCATACGTCGGGTGATTACAAGGAACTAATTAAATCTGATTCTGAAGAGAAGTTCCCTGAAAATGTGGAAAAATTCAAGATGCTTAATAGTTTGGATGATATTACATCTCTTCGCCTCTGGAAAGCTGTGGCTGCGGAGATTCTTGGGACATTGATTCTAGTGTTGGTTGGTTGTGGCTCTTGTATTCAGGGTTGGCCAAGTGAAAGTGACTTTGATATTAGACTCAATGATACTACAATACATCCGAGTTACAATTATTCGTCTACGGACATTGTTCAAATCGCACTTGCATTTGGACTTGGTGTGTCAACCGCAGTTTGGATTATCGGGCACGTTAGTGGTGGACACGTTAATCCAGCTGTCACATGCGCCATGTTGATCACGCGCCGTGTCAGTTTGGCACGCGGGTTTCTATACATTGTAGCACAGCTATTTGGTGCCATCGCTGGTGCGGGCATTTTGATGTTTATTACACCAACAGAAAGACAGGGACCTCTTGGCTGTACATTCCTAGGCCCAGAAGTTAATTATGCAATGGGTGTCGGTGTAGAATTTTGCATCACTTTTATTCTAATTCTAACAGTGTTTGCGTCATGTGACAAACGCAGGAAGGATCTAGGAGGCTCATTTCCTCTCACTATAGGATTGTCAGTGACCATGTGTCACCTGTTTGCTGTAAGTATCAGGGATTTTCTATCATCTGTATCTTCTTTCTTTCGGAATTGTTTGTTTGATTGATTCTTGAATGGTTTAATATCAGAACAGAGGGATATCATCTATTTCCTGTTGTGCTTATGTACTTCTTTATATGCCTTCTTTTTAAAGGTGAAGTATACTGGCTCCAGCATGAATCCTGCCCGTAGCTATGGCCCGGCCGTTGTTATGGGTATGTGGACGGACCATTGGGTAAGTATCTATGATGGTGGTACTTGCTTCAGATAATATTATCTTCGGTGAGATGTCCATTACATATAGAAAAACAAGACGTGAATTAAATCCTTTATAGCGTCCCAGTCGTTAGTGGAATGTATTGACATGATCTTGGGTCATATTAACAAATGAATTGCTAAAACTAAAATTCTGGTCAAAACTTACGTAAACAGATTTTCATAAATGGAGTTTATTTCGTAGCAAATGAATATTATGTGAAACCGGTTTTCCGTTTTTAATTATCACTCTGACGTCAGGGTTAGTAGGTATACAATATACTACAAAATCAGGTATATACTTAAAAAGTTTCTTTTACATGTAGCTGTGTAATAGAAGGCACTTATCGCAAACTAATTCGATAAAATAAGTAGACTGATTCGAAGAGAAATGTAAAATTCTCCTTTACATCTGTCAATCTATATATTTTTATTAATGCGAAGTGTTCTATGGCTATCGAATCCTCTAACTTCTGACAACTTTACTTTCAAATGTTAGGTGTACTGGGTCGGTCCACTCATCGGTGGAGTACTAGCCGGGCTATTGTATGACGCTGTGTTCGCCTCGAATGCCTCCCTTGAGAAGTGTCGTGGTTGCCTATTTGCCAGTCAGTACGACAGCGAAAGTTACCGCGCAAAGAAGTTGAAAATCAGGATCTTAGAGGAAGTAGAAGACAATGAAAGAAAAGAACATGTAAAAAAAAAACCTATTAACTACGATAAAATGTTTTAAAACTGTAATGTTAAAAGATTTTACGGAATTAAAGACAGCATTCCATACCTCAAGAATCAGCATAGACGATCATGGAAGAGCACAAATACTGCTCAAAAATACTTTTTAAAATTGTTAAATAAAAAAATTCCAGTAATTGTTGTTCAGCATGAGCATACACTACAGAATTTTTAATATAGGTAATTTTTATTCTGTATAGTTTATGGATGGATATTCTTTCTGGTGTATAAAAGAGTAAAATAATGGTCTCCATTCAATACGGTGACTTAACTGTTTTTTGTACGCTAATGACACCCAAATATACAAATCTAGCCACTCAAGTGAAGTTGACACTACCATCCAAGGCGTAGAGAGGTGCATTGCCGATGTGAAGTCATGGATGACATGTAACAAGCTGCAGATGAATGATGATAAAACTGGAGTCATTCTGATCACCACACAAAGACTTTCTCATTCCCATCCTTTACCTCGAACAATAAGTATCAGCAACACCAACATTAAATTCACACAATCAGTACGAAACCTAGGTGTCACTCTTGACAGTACTCTCTCATTACACCAGCATGTCATGAACATACGCAAGGCTGCATATCTGGAACTGAGACGTATCAGCTCTATTCGCAATTTTCTTTCAGTTGATCCCACAAAAACACTTGTGTGTTCCTTAGTACTCTCTAGACTGGACTATTGTAATTCACTTTTATCTGGTTCGTCCAGTATCTTCTACAGAAACTTCAAAAAAGCTCAAAATACAGCTGCCCGGATCATCCTTAGAGTACCAAGAACCTAGCACACCTCTCCCCTCCCCTCCCCCCCCCCCCCCCCCGCTATGTACCCTCCACTGGTTACCTGTTCGCTACAGAATCAAACACAAAATCTGTTCTCTATCCTACATTTCGTTGACTGCCTCCAGTCCAAAATACCTATCGGACCTCACCCATGTGTACATCCCTTCTAGATACTTACGCTCCTCTTCCGACAGTCGTATTCTCATTATTCCCACTATCAAAACGAAGTCCTACGGACAACGTTCTTTTGCGTACCAGGGTCCAGCTAGCTGGAACGAATTGCCTCTTGAACTAAGACACAATGACACTGTGATCTCATTCAAGAGTGCTCTTAAAACTCACCTATTTCGACTGCAAGAACAGACTTAAGACTTAGCAATGTTTCCTAGCTTAATTATTTTCAGCATGTTTTTTTTTTTTTAATTTCATGGTGTTTGTTTTTTGTAATTGTGTCCATATATATGTCCTTATGTGTTAACTAATATTGAAAAACGCTTAGAGCTTGTAAAGATTAAGCGCTGTGCTCAGTCCTCATTATTATTATTATTATTATTATTATTATTATTATTATTATTATTATTATTATTTTGTGTGGTACCGACTATTTTGGATTTCGTGGTTGATACAAACTACGAATTCAAGGCTCAACGAAAAATGATCCTTCTTTGGAAATAATAAGACCTTTTCCCTACTCCACAACTTTAAGTATACGAATTTAAAGTATTCCCTTAGTGCCTATACTTAACAAGACATCAACTCGGTGAACAAAAGCGATAGAAGTACATTAGACATTAAACACAACGAAGAAAATAAATTAAAATAGTTCTGCTTTAAGGTATGTTATGGTCCATCATAGATAGAAGAGAGGAGAAATGGCTCCAGAGAATATAGAGAAGATTATCCGTAGAAACGTAACACGATTGCACCGATGGGAAAGTAAAGTAAAGTAAAAGTCAGAGTCGAAAAACCAATGCCTAACACAGTCACAAAATCGTAGCGCACGCAGGCAATTGACGGTCATAAAGCAGATGTTTGCACAGTGTTCAGCGAGTATTGGTTTGAACTATAGATTCTGATGGTGGAAACTCCTTACGGCTTTACTACAACAGTCAAGGTTAAGTGAATAAATATCAGTGTTATGCATCACTATTAACGCTACCACTTGTAGACAAAGTCTTAGCTGAAGATACTTATAGGAATAATTATGGCACACAGGAACCATATAATATCTTGCGTATTTTTTTATATTTTTTTTATTTTGTTTACTGCTAATTGATACAAATGCCAACCAAATATTGTCAGAGAAAATATTACCCATAGGTCAAGTACGATGTATAAATTAAAACGCCTGATATGTACTGAGATGTCTCGTTATAACAAAACGTAGATGGGGATTCCCATGGAATATAAACGGCAAGGAGAATGCAAATATTCATCAGACTGAGATCACAGAGAACGGCAAGGAGAATGCAAATATTCATCAGACTGAGATCACAGAGAACGGCAAGGAGAATGCAAATATTCATCAGACTGAGATCACAGAGAATGGCAAGGAGAATGCAAAAATTCAGCAGACTGAGATCACAGAGAACGACAAGGAGAATGCAAATATTCATCAGACTGAGATCACAGAGAATGGCAAGGAGAATGCAAAAATTCAGCAGACTGAGATCACATAGAGCGGCAAGGAGAATGCAAAAATTCGGCAGACTGAGATCACAGAGAACGACAAGGAGAATGCAAAAATTCATCAGACTGAGATCGCATATAGCGGCAAGGAGAATGCAACTATTCATCAGACTGAGATCACAGAGAACGGCAAGGAGAATGCAAATATTCATCAGACTGAGATCACAGAATCTGTAAAGCCAATGAAGTGTGTGTGTCACTGTGGTCAACTAGTAAATGGTGTATGTCAAAGAGGTGATCATTGGACTGCTAGTAAATGGCGTATCTCAAAGAGGTGACCATACGACTGCTAGTAAATGGCTTGTCTCAAAGAGGTAACCATACGACCGTTTGCATATTAAGGCAAACAGGCGCCAGAGAGACCATCAGCACCTTAGTACACCGTGATCATTTCTTACATAGGCAAATTGTCAATATAAACATGTTTATGCCTATTTAAAAAAAGATTGGATTTTTTATTTTTATGAGTTGTTTTGAATGAAGACAATAGACAAACGACGCACAAGGGAAGCAAGAAAATATAATAATTATTCGCGTCTCTCTATTGCCCACTTTATGACAACGAATCACCATTCATGTTCATTGTAAGACGGAAAGGTTGTAATTAAGATATTAGGTCGTAGATTTATTTCCTTTTGAGCAATCATCGAGTTATATCTGTTAAATGATATGTGATTTATTTTATTTTACGCAAAAGTGTTAATTTAATGCTTTCATAGCTCTTGTTTGCTGGTATGTTAATCTTGGTCTCACGAGTTGTCTCCCTTACTTAAAAATTTTACTGCAATGCTAATGCCCACAGCGAGTTACAGTATACGTGATAGGTGAAATTTTAATTTGTGTATAATTTAATCAATTAAATGTCATTTAGTACCATAAAGAGTACGTAAATTTGGAAACAGGAGCCACGAAGAGTGTGTGATCAGGTTTTGTTTCATTCATATAAAGAAACAAATCTGTTGATAATAGTCACAAATAATTTTTTTAAAAAATATTCTACTTTTGACCCTAACGTTTCGTAGCAATAACGTATTTCTTAAGGTCTGACTGTAGATCACCGTTTAAAACAACAACTCAGTTAAATTTGCGGTTTCAACAAAGATTTGTGTTTTTCGGCAATTGTTTAGAGACCATGGCCTATTTCAATATTTGTCACAAAAGAGCACATGATCGAGCATAAGCGTAGAACATGTATTTATTATTTTATTGCTTTAATTGCATTACAACGCATTGTACAACGATTTTGTTGCAACGCAGATCCAACGGTGCTTCCATTATGTATGAAATATCACTATTTATTTTGTTATTTACTGGTCACTTAGAAGTGAAAAAAACCGTACAAACGAACTATACACTCATGCTCTCCTTGCAGATTTAGCTAATCAATGTCTAGAATATATAAAAGTGCATATGAGGTGAGAGTATTAAGCAGATGGTGGTGCGAGAATGATGAACGGCATTTAACACGCAAGACCGTAACCCACAAACTAGATTCAAATGTACATATATATCATTTTTTTGCGCTTCTGTTCTCTAAGTCGCACATTTACACCTTAAAGAGACTCTACTCGGAAATATATCATACGGTAGAAATTCGATGACACGAATGTCTAAACGTAACTACGTGAACAAATTGATTTTCTTACACACACGCACCACACACACGAACGCACACACACACACACACTTGTTTTACCCTTTTGTTATGCTTTTTTAGATTGAGAATAAATAGTGCGCTTTGTTAATTCTTTTTCCAGTATTAATTTGTAGTAATTTGTTTCCAGAATTACTTCACTCTTTACAAGGGTTTGTGTTATAAATAGACATATAAATACGAGGAAGCGAAGATCCCCACCCCACCACAATTAAACATCGAATCTCAATATAGTAATTTGGTTGGTATCCTGCCCGAATCTTGAAAAGATTAAAGAAGAGAGATGTTACCTTGTGCGGAAAAAAAATCGCTTACAAATTGAAGTGGTGAGAAATTAGTTCAATATTAATACCGAAGATTATAGGGGAGATTACCAAGAGCTTACCAAAAGAAAGAAACTAATCATATGTGCCAAAACGGATATAATTGCAGATACAAAAATGTCGTTGACGCTGTTCCTTAGCAACTTCAAGAAAATTTAATTATACTGGTTACACGCAAAAAGAAGAGATAAAATACAAGCATTTAGGTCTACTACGTAAAAGGAAACATTATATAAAAAAGAGCTCTTGTATTTCTTCTTAAGAAGAATGACAAAAACCAGGCTTGTAGAAAAAAAAGAGTTAAGACCAAACAATTGTGTAATGTCCGATAATATTGTAAATGATACATTTTAAAGAATAACTATTTTCTAAACAAAAATAGGTAATGCTTGAAAAGTTTGTGTCAAGAGCTATTTGAATTTAATAATTATCTTCCAATAGCTTTCAGTATGCTGTATCAGTAATTATTTAATAATTATCTTCCAATAGCTTTTAGTATGCTGTATCAGTGATTATTTAATAATTATCTTCCAATAGCTTTCAGTATGCTGTATCAGTGATTATTTAATAATTATCTTCCAATAGCTTTCAGTATGCTGTATCAGTAATTATTTCATAATTATCTTCCAATAGCTTTCAGTATGCTGTATCAGTAATTATTTAATAATTATCTTCCCATAGCTTTCAGTATGCTGTATCAGTAATTATTTAATAATTATCTTCCAATAGCTTTCAGTATGCTGTATCAGTAATTATTATTTTTTTGATCCAAAAATAAAATAAAATAAATAAATAATGGTTTTATCAACCATAACTGTATCTAAAGTGTAAATGTGTTATTTATAGTACATCATCATCGCAGAATGTATACATGTAGACTGGATATGTGATGTTACAAGTTATATGTAGTGTGATGTTACAAGTTATATTGTAGTGTGATGTTACAAGTTATATTGCAGAAGAACAATCATTCAACTAGCAACTACAATTTGGCAGAGCACGCTGTATGTATGCATGTATGTATGTAGGTAGGTAGGTAGGTATCTATTTATGTATGTATGTATGTATGTATGTATGTATGTATGTATGTATGTATGTATGTATGTATGTATGTATGTATGTATGTATGTATGTATGTATGTATGTATGTATGTATGTATGTATGTGTGTATGTATGTATGTATGTAGGTAGGTAGGTAGGTAGGTAGGTAGGTAGATAGGTATACACTGATATAAACATGCTCTCTGAGTTATGATACTGACGATTACTAGTATGATCCCATTTATTTCATGCAAGAAATATCAAGTAAAGACAATATTCAGTCATAGCCAACAGATGATTGCTAAATATAAGAGGTCATTGTATGGCATCGACTAAAGACACTCACAAGTAAGATAAAGTAAAGAAAATATAGTATTGCATACTATCATATAAAAAAATGGGTATTTGTAAAAATCTTTATACCCGGATTGCATCTTACATCACTTGTAACCATTACATATTGATACTCCACACGTAGGCGCATTAATCAGGCTCTATTTAAGCCGCCTCCTGCAAGGTTAAGCTCATCCAGGATTTATCAGGAATTCAAGGTCAAGTTGATCCAGGATATATCAGGAATTCAAAAGTACCTAAGCAGGTTTGTCTGACCTTCACTAAAAAAACCCCACAAAAAACCCCCACAAAAAACAAACAGTACATATATTGTCCAAACACACTGAATAGGAACACCCGTGTCGAGCATTATTGAATCGGGTTATGTAAATACAAATGACAGATAATTCGTGCTTATTTTTTTGACAGGTGGCAGATATTGATTTAACTTAGCAGTGAGAAGTCACCGTTCAGCGAGGTAGATGACGTAAGAGGTAAGCTATTTAATGGCGAACACTGATAATTGGGCCGCGTTTCAGCTGTTCTCGGACCGGAATACTTTCATTTGAGTCGTTTTTCAAGCCTGTGGGCGATCTTGATTATGACTGTGTGACGACAACAGTTAAAAATTGTTATCTATGACAAAGTAGGGGCTCCACTAAAAAACATTGCCCCCGGGCGCCTCGAACCCTCTCGCCGCCACTGAATCGATGTTGTAACAATCAAGTAAATAGTGTGTACTGACTTTTCTGTTCGCTTCTAATCCGTCTCTAAAGCCTATTGTACAATCTTTGATCCGTACTGAGCACAACATTAATTTTCTCAGTAAAAGGTCAAGGAGACCCTTTTGAACACCTACATATCACTGGTCACCATAGAGCATTCGGAAACACGTCTGCACGCAAGGCCAGAGGGTGAGAGTTCGGATTCCAAACATTTTTGTTAAAGGTGTTTCTGGTTATACTTGTCAAGAATGTTAAATACGTTGGACAGTTTTATGTATCCTGTAGTAATCCTTTTGCAAGTATGGCGTAATTAAGTCCCGAGTAATGGTTAAATAATTCGGTTTGTATTCATTGTCTATTGATAATAAAGTTCTCTAAATGCTCTTTGTTGTAGAAACACTCTTCAATGTCCCTGATTCCTCAGTCGAGTACTTAGTGACAGCACTTAATTTGTTACCCGTTGTTTATAAACTGAAACAAGACAGCGGACACCGGGTCGCCATCTTTGTTCATACCAAGCCTTTTTCCCCGTGCAAAAAGAATATGATTCTGCCTAATTGTGTCTTGGTCGGAGCAGAGACTTTTGGTACGAGAACCAAAACACACCTTACAATGACTGGCGACAATACAAAGAGCAACAAGTAGGATAAAAGTAGGTAGTTTTCAACTCGAGTATCTCTGAATAGCATTTTAAATGAAGGTAGAATGACCCCGAGCTAAAAGAAATAATGCAACCCACCCACCCACCCAAAACAAACAAAAAACAAAACAACCCTAGAACAAAATAAACCAAACAACAACAACAACACAATAAAACAAACAAACAAACAAACAACCCACGCCCACACACACACACACAAATGCAAAGCAAAAAACAAAACAAACAAGATACATAACTAAGTACTTGCACGTTCAAATGTTCCTTTCTTCAGGATCAACAACAAAAAATACACACGTCAGAACAACAAGAACACCTTCAAATGAAATCGCAGTAAATTACATATCATGTTTTATGTCTATGTGTTCCGAAAAGAGAAAACACAAGATAAAACTAAGCATTGAACTTTTCCATTTATATAGACTTTGATTGTGTTATATATTTTGATTTAAAAAATATTTTTTGAACACTAATGCGATAAAAATAAAAATTCAGTAGCAAATGCATGCATATGTATTGTTTCCCTGATTCCTGTGAACATGGACTGAATTCTTAACGGTTTTGTAACAGATTTCAAACATTTTAAAATTTTTAAAATTTTGCTAAAAAGTCTAACTCTCAAAATTTTGAACTTTTCGATTTTTGGTTAAAGTTCAAAATTTTGAAATTTACGATTTTTGTTTCAAATTCTAAATTTTATACTTCTACATTTTTGGTTCAAATTCTAAATTTTCAACTTTTACATTTTTCCCCAAAAATCCATAAAAGTATATTTGCACCTAGCTAATTAGACGCAAAAGATATAATTGTTGTTTCATCTCATATTTACGTATTTATGGCAATATATGTTGACTGAGAGCATGAGATATAAAATGTATCTCTGCAACAAGGTGTGGTAAAAATTCTGAATTCTTTTTTAAGAGGTAATTGCCTGAACACGCTAGAATCCAATAGGCTTAATATAGGGTAGTGTTTATGGGGTGGGGTGGGGTGGGGTGGGGTGGGGAATAGCCAGAAAGCTGTGATTCCTCGCAATGTTTTCACCATTGTGGCCAGTTAATACTACTTCTACTACTACTAATAATAATAATAATGTTATATACTGGCCACTGCCTCATTATACAAATCCATACATCATGCGGTATAATAAGGTGTTATAGTGTGACGTTAGAATATTGTGTGTCTGTTGAGAACAGTATACATACAAGTAGTCATTATTGTAATTTTTTTCTAATTAGATGAAACACAAAAATATTGCACAATGATCAAGCATTATAAATTACAGAAATCATCGAAACATGCAACACAATAGTTTTGTCATATTAAGATATCTTGAGTTTATGTAACAGGAGTTGATAATAAAACACTTGAGTTTATGTAACAGGAGTTGATAATAAAACACTTGAGTTTATGTAACAGGAGTTGATAATAAAACACTTGAGTTTATGTAACAGGAGTTGATAATAAAACACTTGAGTTTATGTAACAGGAGTTGATAATAAAACACTTGAGTTTATGTAACAGGAGTTGATAATAAAACACTTGAGTTTATGTAACAGGAGTTGATAATAAAACACTTGAGTTTATGTAACAGGAGTTGATAATAAAACACTTGAGTTTATGTAACAGGAGTTGATAATAAAACACTTGAGTTTATGTAACAGGAGTTGATAATAAAACACTTGAGTTTATGTAACAGGAGTTGATAATAAAACACTTGAGTTTATGTAACAGGAGTTGATAATAAAACACTTGAGTTTATGTAACAGGAGTTGATAATAAAACACTTGAGTTTATGTAACAGGAGTTGATAATAAAACACTTGAGTTTATGTAACAGGAGTTGATAATAAAACACTTTCTCTAATCTATAAGACTTTTATGATAAACAATGCTAAATTAATCAGCAGAATAATAATAATTATTATTATTATTATTATTATTATTATTACAGTGAGGTAGCAACCGCCCAATCAACCCCGCAACTGCGAGGGGGGGGGGGGTAGCGCCCAGGCCTATTAGGGGCCCCAAATTCCTTTCAAACATGCAACATTTTATTGGGAGAGTAGGTGCAGAATTTCTTGCTACGCCACTGTTATTATTATTATTATTATTATTATTATTATTATTATTATTATTATTATTATTATTACAACAAGAACCACAAAAATACTCCCTCCAACCGCCCACACCACCCTTCTCCGTCTTTTGAAAGATAGAATGCTATGCAGAAATTGTCAGAGTTTTCAAGTGATTTGCATATTTTAATATGAGATTCGAAAGGTTGGATAACAAATTCGAGTGCCTTGGAAGACAAACGTTGTTTGGTATTTTATACACGATGTTAATAAAGGAAATCGTAAACATGTTTAAGCTGACATCTCTGAGATGTTTATCATACACATTTTAGAAGAGATATTGAGTTTAAAATGGCTACTTGACGGTCATTATATTTTAGAAGAGATATTGAGTCTAAAATGGCTACTTGACGGTCATTACATTTTAGAAGAGATATTGAGTCTAAAATGGCTACTTGACGGTCATTACATTTTAGAAGAGATATTGAGTCTAAAATGGCTACTTGACGGTCATTACATTTTAGAAGAGATATTGAGTCTAAAATGGCTACTTGACGGCCGTTATATTTTAGAAGAGATATTGAGTCTAAAATGGCTACTTGACGGTCATTATATTTTAGAAGAGATATTGAGTCTAAAATGGCTACTTGACGGCCATTGCATTTTAGAAGAGATCTTGAGTCTATATGGCTACTTGACGGTCATTACATTTTTAAACAGAAGAAGAACGTAGGCACGTTTCTATCAAGCTGTAAATACTTTTCCTTTGGAGGATAAGTAAAAAATTGGTTTGGTTTGGTGTTTACGGCACAGCAACAAAAGTAGGCAATTTAGTGCGACTCTTTTGGTCGCGAGTCCAGCACGCTAACCACTGAGCCACGGCTGATCCCTGCCAAGTAAGAAATGAATTTACAGTAACCCGTCTATTGAATGCCAAAACATTTAAGTTTCCAAAGACGTTTCATAAGACCACACCGTCTTAAGGGACTGTTTGCGTATTTGTAATGAAATTTGACATAGAATTTTTTTATGTTAGCCTTATAAATAGGTCCGATAGAGTTATGAACTTTCTTTTAATTACACAATTATATCATAACAAAGATCTGGTATTGAGAAGATTTTTAAAAATTTACTCGTTCGGATCGAACAAGTAACCAACATTTATCTCGACTTGAGACTAATGTAAAAGTTGATTATGCGTAATATCTGCCTGGGCACTTGGGGAAAAAAAAACAACAAAAAAACATGACGCAATCAGTACACTATCTTCACTATCAGGTAGGGGAATACACATGATTGTTATGTTCTGTAGACACGTGGTACAATATCCATCTACAACAAGTCTCCCGTGTAAATAAAATCAGTTCATCAGTTCATCTTCTTCTGATCAGCAATTACAGGTAAACACTAAATATCGTTTGTTTTAAAAGATACACGTGCTGGTAAAATCTATTTCAACAAAGTCACATGTAACCTTCTATCTTTAGAAATTATTTTGTAATTCTATCAAGGCGTAAAATTGCATTCGATATATCATAACTTTGAATCATAATGAAACAATGTCAGTACAAATAAAAAAATAATTAGGAAACTTATGTATGTAATTAATGTGCCTTACTTTGAAAAAGGCTGTAGCCAAACTTCTGCACAAAAACTGTAAATAATATAAGAAATATTTTTTAAAATATTGTCAAGGCCCCTTGTCATTACTTAATTATGCATGAAGCACTTCCCAACTTATATTTTTATATTCTCTATATGTCCAAGTAATTATCTTAATAACACTTCCTATCACATGATACCATACCCCACAATTAGGAAGTATCGTAGACATGGGTGCCACGTGACGTTTTAAAAGTAACTTCTATGCACACACGAAGACATATGTGGCGCGCTACAGTTTCTTTTTTTGCATAGGTTAGATTTTTAAAGAAAAAGAATTACCCAGGTTTTCCTCGCTAGTTGTCCTCGCTTTTTTAAAAAAAAAAGACTTATCTTAGGTATTGTTAAAATAATTTTTAATTCCCTTTATTTTGGTGTATGATTGATGGGTGCATTTTGGGTTATAGAGTATACAGCTTGGTCTAACTTAAGATGTGCAACTCTCAAAAAACTGCGAGCTCCGCTTAGTCATTTTCACTTTCTGGACTTCAAAGGTAAATTTTTAAAAAAGAGCCGATAACTTTTACTTTTTATATATGTTGTAATTCATTCATTGTTCTTTAAGAGGCTGGTATTGCCTACTCTAGCAAAATTCATTTCCCTATTTTAATAACTGCTGAAAATAGTGTACTTTTGACTAATTCAGACTGATTTTACGAGCACTTTGGAGCGGCCATTTCTGTCTGCTGTGTGCTTAGATCATGTACAATTTCCACAAGTACAACATGTAAAGAAATTTCAGCCACAGTACATGAAAGCAGCATAGAGGTATGCCAACATTCTCTCCATTATGCATGTTGCAAATGCAAACAACTTCATCTTACACCTGTCACTCTCTCAAAAGCATGTATTAACTCTAGAGCGCCCCTATACAGGTCGTGCTAAAACGCAAACCAGTCTGTTGACGTCTGCGCTTTGTTAACCAATTAAACCTACTATCCAAATGATTAAACGTGGACCTGGTGACCAATGTAAACAACTGTTAATTTCATCAAACATGCAATTTAATGAATGAAAAATGTAGAACATACTATTTTATCGTTGTCAGTCAAAGAAAATTGCATTGAGTTTATATCCAAATTTCAAGCCTATTCCGGAATACTCTTCCTGACAACGCTGACCAATGTTCAACGCGTGAGGTTGTTGAACAGAAAAATGCAGTATACCAACCACAAAACTGTTTCTACTGTATTTTTTCAATTTTTATTCCTCTTGAGAACAATAATAATTTCGTTAATTTTCACGCAATTCTCAGAAATGCGACTTGTGAATGAACGTTAGAAATAAATGTACTCACCCGTTGGCAAGGTCGGCGACGATGTCTTATAAACTTACAAAATGATCGAAATCGTGGTCATAATAAAACATTTTTTATAACCTGGACACTGCATACATAGTATTTATGATTGTTTTTATGGAATACTACTACTACTAATAATAATAATAAGTAGCAGTAGTAGTAGTAATGCAAATGTTGTAATAATAAAATGTTTAATAAATAATTTTGTGTTAATCAGATTATAAATACTGATCCATATGTTATAACTGATTGCCATCAATGTAGCCAAGTTAATATTGTATGTATGATCAATGGTCATTTGGCTTAATGCAAATACAAAATTTCTTCTTTGTTCTTATATTGTTAAATAAAGCGAGTCTTAGGCTTGCCATTATCTGGTTTATAGGTCCTCAACCCGCATCTTAAAATGCCAAAGTATGTATGTATGTATGTATGTATGTATGTATGTATGTATGTATGTATGTATGTATGTATGTATGTATGTATGTATGTATGTATGTATGTATGTATGTATGTATGTATCTATGTATGTATCTATGTATCTATGTATCTATGTATATATGTATGTATGTATGTATGTATGTATGTATGTATGTATGTATGTATGTATGTATGTATGTATGTATGTATGTATCTATGTATGTATGTATGTATGTATGTATGTATGTATGTATGTATGTATGTATGTATGTATGTATGTATGTATGTATCTATCTATGTATGTATGTATGTATGTATGTATGTATGTATGTATGTATGTATGTTTTCTTACAATCTCAGCGCTATTATTCACTGTATTACGAAACTGCACATTATAATTAATTTAATTTGATATAGGGATTATATTGAAAAGGGTAGTTGTATGTATGTATGTATGTATGTATGTATGTATGTATGTATGTATGTATGTATGTATGTATGGATGCATGGATGGATGCATGCACGGATGGATGCATGAATGGATGCATATCTGTTCGTATGTATGTTTTCTTCCAATCTCAACGCTATTATAAACATGTTCACTGTATTATGAAACTGCACATTGTAATTAATTTAATTTCATGCAGTGATTATATTGAAAAGGGTAGTTGTTGTTATTTTGCCAACTGCTAATTGATAACAATCAAGTTCTTTTGTTTATAACACGGTTTGTACCTTTAGCATGCAATATATACTTTAGTACGTAGAATGTTACCATAACAGAGAAATGTACATAATACCTGTAGAATCCACGTGCGTTATGCAAAATCACAGGTGATTGTTTTCAGCGCGTCCAGTGTTGTTTGTTGGTTATTTTAAATCTATTCATAAAGCTAACCTCAGCCGAATCGCAATAAATCTTAGTTTTAATTTTATTTGATCAAGTTCTTCTTAATATTATGCAAGAGACAAATTAGATTTCAATATCTGACGTTCTTCAAAAGTAATTGAGCAGAAAGGGGGAATTCATAATACAAGATCTAAACTTTGAAATCAAATAGAAGTTTTTAACAGCCAGTCCATGGACATTTCTAAACGTTTTCTAAATTTGGTTTATACAAGATTAAATCTGAGTCAGACGTTGAATAATTTTCACGTCAGTTTGTCTGATAAACAGTTGATAATTTTTTTCATTGTCCATATATTATAATTATTTTCATAGCACAATTATTTGCAAAGCATGATAGACATATTATGCGTGATTGACACTTCGGCTGTAGTTTTTGCCAACAAAGACTTCCTTACAGCATTCAATATATCAGTGAAATTCAAAGGTCTTACAGCGATACATTCAATATATCAGTGAAATTTAAAGCTATTACAACGATACTTTCAATATATCAGCGACATGTAAAGCTCTTTCAGAGATACATTCAATATATCAGTGAAATTTAAAGCTTTTACAGCGATACTTTCAATATATCAGTGAAATTTAAAGCTCTTACAGCGATACTTTCAATATATCAGTGATATAAACAGACCTTGTGGCGGTAAATGTTCCTTTCTTGAAGCTTCTAAAAACAAAACAAAACAAAACAAAATAAACGAGCAAACATATAAACAAAAAACACTAATTTAGCCTGGTCAAATATGAATTTTAGTCTATGTCCGTTACATGCCACAACACGTACACACACTCAAAACACACACAATTTGTGCTGGATCCAACTGCAAACTGTATAGACCCAGAGCTGATGTCGAATAATGCGCCGTCACATCTGAGTCTATGCAGTTTGTTAGGAGTTATCAGTAGAACAAACAACATAGACCCTGATCTGCTGTCGCATAATGCGCGGGCAGATCTGGGTCTATGTTGTTTGGACTTGTACCCGACTTATACGCGAGTACTGTTGGTACTTTTATTTTGAATTGACAGTGGTCAGAATATTTAGTTATATCATGAACATACACATTTACTAATTGATCTTGATATATCTGTAGATATCTGTCTAACGAATCACTTGAATTACGACCATAGACAAAGAACATGTTTTACGTCGAGTATTTCTCAAGTGATTAGAGACTGGTATCTAACTTAAAGATGTGATAAGCTGTTTCACTTTAAGTCTAAATATCACTCGAGTTAAATAAATATACAGATGCGTACATACATACATACATACATACATACATACATACATACATACATACATACATACATACATACATACATTCATACATACATACATACATACATACATACATACATACATACATACATACATACATACATACATACATACATACACCCTAGTCATAGGAGCCTCCCTGGTTGCCGTGAATAAAATTACATGTGTTTAAATCAACCATATATAGGTCTAAACCGTCTAATACTTAGCTTAATATAGCTATAATAATTATACACATAATAAGGACAGATTTCAGGGTGTATTTTGTAGATTTATATCTTAAGTGCCCCGACCCCACAACAGCTGAAGTGGTCCGGCCCCCCCCCCCTCCCCCAAGCCTTAATCCACCCCTGGTGTATTGTTGTCTTTGTAAGATTTAAGCTTTTATGTGAAACAAATGTACACTTGGTCCTTGTTGTTCATACATCAGATATGACTATTGAGACAGTAGTGGATCTAATAACACACACACACACACACACACACACACACACACACACACACCATTAAATGTGGTGGTCATACCGGGCGCTTTAGACCAGAATTTTTGTTCTGCCAACAACACAACCGAAATGTTTCGATACCATTGGTACATCTGAATTCTAAACATAAATTCGTTTCTTTTCATTATAACCAAGGTCACCAACACACCTAGAAATGAAAGAACAATTGAGGTGAAACATTTTTCGTGTCACATTGCCAAAACACGCCCCCTGTGACTAGACAGACGCGGTATATAAGATCTTAAACACACTTTCACTGTCGCAAAATGTGGTTTGAAATAGAACAAGACGTGAAATAGATCTCTATAATGGTTATAAAAAGCACGGAGCGTGAAATTGATATCTTGCAAATAAGGTAGTCTAATGATAATGGAGACATTCTCTTCCTCTGACATTTTCTCCAACACACTTAATTTTCATTTTCTTATGAGAAAATAGAAGATGAGAAGAACATATTTGTACATACTTATATTTAGATCAAGCATTTAAAATGTATTTCAAGTTTTGCTTCTAGAAAATGACGGAGGTAGTTTGTCTTGGCAACATGCTTACCAATTATTCAGCCAGCGTCTTTGATAAATCAATGCAATATTTAGAAACGTTTACTTGTCTGAACTAAATTGCTTAATATGTAAAAGAGGACGCATTTTTATTTCTTAATGTTGATTTATTGGCTTTTATTTTTTTTTATACAGTGATGTGTACATTATGGATTTTTATTGTAGGAGTCTATGTTGTGTGGATAAACCTGTATTGGACGAGATGCCGAAGTCCTCGAGTCTCGTACAGGCTTTTCAACACAACATGGATGAGTAGAATAAATATACATAATGTACAGATCAGTGGCGTAGCGAGGCAAAGTGCCGCCCAGGGCCAACTACCAAAATTACGCCCCCACTCAATTCGTATTATTTATGATATATACGGTACTCTTACCAAATTGCCGCCCTCTAGAAAGTGCCGCCCGGGGACACCCCCCCCCTTTGCCCCCCCCCCGTCCCCCTCTCTACGCGACTGGTACAGATCACTGTATACTAATCGTTTTATTATACACCTAACCTTAATTCTAATAATGCATTCTTTAATTTGCACTTTTTTAAAAATCAATACTGATCTGCAATAATACAGGTTTGTGCAATTTATGATAATGCTTAATAATGAGACACTGAAATGCATCAGTGTGAGAAAAATTGATATCGCCACAGTGGCGATAAAAGCGGTATTCACTGTATCAGTCCGCGCAACAAAAGTGTTAGCGCAAAATAAAAATCGTTTCATGTTTCGCTTGAAACCAGACATTAATTTTACAAGATACACAATTTTATGCAATATATGTAGGACATACATTTGTAAAAAGTAACTGTCCAAAATTATTGTAAAATTTCGGAACTTCTTGTTATAGTTGTAGTAATACAGCCGTTAAGCGCATTGGCACAGAATGGGGGGAAAATCCATGTAAGTTGACGGTTCTTGCCTTCAAAAATATATAATAAAAAAGAAAATCTACGTTTATCATGAGTAGATATTAGAAAATATTTCACTCGTGAAGTGGAAACACTTTGTGTTGTCACTTGTGTCTTCGCCACTCGTGATAATATGTCACTTGTGGCTTCTCCACTGGTGATAATACACGTTTCCACTTCACTCGTGAACTATTTCCTTATATGTACTCAAAAACAACAACAACAACAACCACACACAAAAAAACAAAAAAACAAAACAAAAAACAACTAGATATCCTCTTGTTATCACTGATGTGTACAATCGGGCACTCTTACATACACATGTAAAAGTCCTTGGTACAGTAGCTTTAGAAGAAAACAAAAACAAAAACAAAAAAACATTATGTGAAAAGAGTGCAAATTAAGATGTGATGTAAGTAGAAACAAAATGTCACAAAACACGATGATGATTATAATAGTGATTACGATGATGTTGATGATGGGCTGTATTGTAACTTATTGTTTTTATTATTATTATTATTATTATTAGGTGTTGGTTTTTATGTTTCAGTGGTTGTGTGGTGGTCTTATTATTTGTTGTTGTCCTAATAGTAGTCGAACTGTAAATTTTATTGTGATTATTTCCTCCCTTTAATGCTATCATCTCTTCTTGAACAAAGAAGATAAAGGAATATTTTTATTTTTAAAATTCAGATTATGCAGAATATTTTGTCAAATCTCGCAGAAAATTCAGAAAGTATTACAGGTATGGGGTACTTGCTCCTCTATCCCCACTGGACCTGCCCCTAATAGATCTAAAAATTACGGTAACAAAGACACAAAAATGATAAGTTTATTTTGAAATATAAAATGTAAATGACATATTGAAGGTTCAACATATAAGGCTTTACCGAATTTAAACTTACAGTAAATTTTTAAATTTATTATATAATATTTTTGCACGTTCAGGTGCATGAGACATACAATGTTTCTACATGATTATTCGACAAATTATGTAATATACAGGATCACAATAACAGCTAAGACAGTACTGGGAGCTAGTACTACGTTTATACTCGCAAGACTTGTATGCCCTTTTTCCTTAGCTTACCGAAATTATACAAATCTGCAACCCGAGTTTCCACGTACGTTTTTCAAAGCAATGTTTACTTTGCAGCAACGTCCATCAAGTTTACTATTCCTAAATCTAAACATTATTTTGAGCAAAATCACTGCAAATATCACGAGGAAATACCATTGCAAATTATTTTAAAACGTGTGAAAACTTGAGCCACGGATTTTATGGTAAGCTAAGGAAATGCGACAAAATAAAAATCTTTTTCAGTCGGACAGTTGTAAAATATGCAGAAAGGGCATTTAAAACGCTGGTATCCCAATTCTCCTGGAAATTTGACTTGACGAGTCATATAAGCAACATGATTTTATAATTTTAAGATTAAATAGATAACACACAACTCTAGTATTATCGTTCTATGAGAATATCGCGTGGAAAACGGGGTGGACGTGGGGAAGATGGTGGTGTGAAACACAGGTACCAGAAGCAACCTTGAAACGGAAGTAGGTCAAAATCATGAAAATATTATGTCTGGAGTGAAGACAGTGGGTTTTAAACCCTAATACATGGCTCATTTCGATAAATATATAATCAGAGACAAGGTTAGAAACTCGAACAATTTCAGTTTCACACCTAAACTTCGATTTCTATATGGTATATCCGTTTACAGTGACTTTTCAGTAATCTAGATGTCACTTTAAAGTGCAGAAAGTTTATTCTTCAAAGAACTATCACACAACTTTATGCGTTAGATCTGCAGAAGTTATGAGCCAAAGAAAGTCAAAATTTTGTAATTTTTAGACCGGTCAGACACTGTTACTCTTGTCCCAGGTCGATAGTAGCTTCAAGACGGAGCAGATTTATTAATACATTGTCACACCAAAACGAAGACGCCAGCAGATATTTATATAAGTATGTAAGTACTTTTCAAGCCAAAAATGTCGCTTGCTTACATTTTAAGGAAGTATTCCAAACGCTTCAGATTCCCACCAACGTTTGTACGAAGTAATCTATTTTAGTCAAACCTCCACTTCTATCGAGCTATTTCAAGAGCGCATATCAACGGGAAGATTGATTGATTGGCCAAAATAACTTAAACATTATTTTGTCATGACCCCAATTAAATTTCGACCAATTAGCTGTTGTCTCGATATTGCGTGCATTAGAAGTGGATTACAATGGCGTGTGTCGCATGAAAGTTGATACGGCTCAGCGGAGACCCTTGAATTTCTTCTAGCGACATTTTTCGGGTGAAAAAAAAAAGACTTGCATAATTATAGAAATATCTGCTTGCGTCTTCGATTTGGCGTTTCAATGTATCGATAAATCTGTAGTCTTGAAAATACCAGTGACCCGGGGCGAGCGTAATCCTGCCTGACCAGACGAAAACTCACAAAATTTAGACAGTGTCTGGCTCATAACTTGTCATAGGTCCGATGGATACAGTTTTTTAATAGCTGGTCCAAAAATGAAAATGTCTGCACATTAAAATGACACATAGATTACAGAAAAGTGTCACTGTAAACGCCAATACCATTAAGAAATTGGGTTCTATGTTTTAACGTGCAAGTTCTCGTGTTACTAATCTTGTCTCTTGTTATATATTTATTGAGTGGGCCATGTATTAGAAATGTCTAAAACTCACAGTATTTTCATAATTCTGACCCATTCCAGGATCAAGCAAATTGCTCTCCTGAACATATTCCAGCCACCCAACTCGCGTCCAAATCCCTGCTACTAATCTACAATTGTTATCATAGTGATGAGGCCAGAATACAGCATTTTGTAAATGCTTGAAAATTAATCAAGGGATACAAAATCGGAGAGAGGAAATATCCAGTTGACACGCTCGGTCTAAATGAAAACGATGCAATGTACTTTACCCGTTTAAATTTTGGATTTTTTATTTAAAGAAAAATTAAAAAGTGAACATTCTAAACAGTAAATTTTCAAATATCTAAAACGATTTAGATTTGTAGAAATTTGTTCACGTGTAAACTTTAAAAATTTGGAAATTTAGATTTATGAACAAAAATCCAAAAATCTAAAAGTTGAAAGTTTGAATTTTGAAACTATAAAAGTTGGAAAATTAAAAATATAGATTATTTACTAAAATTCTAAAAACCTAAAAAGTTTTAAATGTGAATTATTGAGTGTTACACGGACTCCTCTTTCTTTCTATTGTTGAGTTGATGTTTTTTGATGCGAGTTTGTGAAAGAATTTTTGCTATGAACGGTATTCTGTAAAATATGTTCAATAAAACATTAATACTCTAAGGAGCGATTAGGTAGTTTTATATCAATCAATCAGTAAAGAAATCCATCCATCTACAAACCCACCCTCCCACCAATCAATTTATCTATCTATCTATCTAGTCCCTCTTGAAATCTCAAGGCTAGTGAAAACATGCTCCTTGTGTGGTGAAATTAATATATCAACCCCATAGATTTCAGGCTGAAATCATACTGGAAGGGAAAATAATCACTCTTCTTTCGAAGAATAGTTGTTAAATATAACAATGCTGAGTGTGTAACTCATTTAAAAAAAAAGAATTACATGCCACCGTATCCACCCCGACTAAAGTACACGTACATTGAAATAATAATAATAATAATAATAATAATAATAATAATAATAATAATAATAATAATAATAAAGACAAGGTATTTAAAAATCAATACATCCCACTTGCAAATATTCGATTTCTTAAAGGATTGTTCAATGATGACACTTTGCATTGAAGCTACCTTCAACCAGATATGGCATGTGAGACTATTTTGCCCCAGATTTGGCTGACCCTAATCATGGATTCAAGTATGCTCGGCCTCGACTCAGTGGTCTGATAACGCTGAATAACAAAACCACATGAATCATTGTTAACTGGGTTATTAAGCAAAGAAGCATTTGAAGTTCTGTTCTGACTTTATGGTCAGAAAGACAAATATTGATGTCAATGTTTGCCTCGAACTTACAGATCATTTAGTAGCTGACACCCCCTGACCCCGCATCACAGTATTTTTTTTTCTTGGGGGGGGGGGGGGGGGGGGGTGAAAGAATTTCAGAGCCGTTTTTTAAACTTTATTTTTGAGTTTCCACTGCTTGCATCGGAGGCATGTTGATTTGGTCCTGTCCGTCCGTCCGTATATTCATATCCGTCCGTCCGTCTGTCATGAAAGGCTTGTTAGCAAGATTGTGAAGAAAAAAACCCACCTAACGTCGACAAATGAAATTTGGCTGGCATATTTATATGTATATGTGGATGACCTGATAAGATTTTCAGGCCATTACAGCTATTTTTTCCATATTTTAAACATGTTTGAACTTTCTGGGACTTCGACTGTTTTCCTTTTGACAAAAACATTGTTAGTATGATTAAGCAAAAACCGACTTAGGCAGACAAATTAAATTGTATAGGCATGTTTGTTTTCATATGTAGATGACCCGATTATATTTTCAGGCCATTGCATCAATTTTTATACAATATTTATTAAAAATTTTTTTTTTTTTTTTTTTGGACATTTGGAACTCTTAACAAAAAACCTTGCAAGTACGAGTAAGTAAAAACCACTTGAGATAGACAAACGAAATTTGTGCGCATATTTTTATTTATATGCATATGACACCTTTAAATTTTCAGACCATTACAGAAACTTCAAAATGTTTTTTTGCACATATTTGAACTTTAAGGACTTGATTTTTTTGGAAAAAAAAACTTTTAGCACTATTAAGTCAAAATCACTTCAGATAAAGAAATACAATTTAGTATATAAGTTTGTATGTATACGTATATGACCTGGTTAGATTTTCATGCAATTAAACAATATATCCAATTTTTCTAACTTTAAAAAAAAAAATTGTTTTGCACTTATTCGTTTTGGTCTGCATGTTTGCAGTGGGTGCATACGTGTTTACAAACACAACTCTGGTTTGTTTATTTTCATTCCCCTGAAACAAAAGGCGTAGGAAATCACACTTTAAATATTACACGGTGAGTTTTCATGGGATTTCAGATAAAATTATTCCACAATGAAGAGTTCTAAATAGTTTAATCAGGTTTAAAGAACATTCTACAATCACAAAGAAAATGTTGTCGCTCATAGATGGATCAAATTAATAAATTTTATCACAGAGAAAGAAGAGAGAAGTTGTTAATATAGATGGATGTTCGACTTTTATTAACTTCTTTGCTTGCTATGTTTGTTTGGGGTTCATACTAATAAAATACAGGATACGGAAGTTTATGACATCCGAAAAAAATGAAAGTCTTTTGAAAGAGTTTATAACTGGTTTGAACAACTTTTGAAGTCGTTTGAGCAATGTTTTAGGTTCGTTTGAACGAGACAATAACTCATATAAACAAGTCTTTTAAATTTGATAATCTATTTGAAATGTGTGTGTGTGTGTGTGTGTGTGAGAGAGAGAGAGAGAGAGAGAGAGAGAGAGAGAGAGAGAGAGAGAGAGAGAGAGAGAGCGAGAGAGTACTTGTGTGAGTATACGCGAGTATGTTCAAATCTCGTTTGAACGAGTTTAAATCTCGTTCGGACTAGTTATGATCTCGTTCAAACAAATAAGAATTTCATTCAAACAGAATTTAAAGTCGTACAAACGAGTTACAAACTCTTTCAAACGATTTACGAATTCGTTGAAACGAGTTGCAAATTCACTCAAATGAAAAAGAATTTCACTCAAACGAGATTGAAAGTCGTTTTAGTGAGTTCTTAACACATTCAAATGGGGTTAAAATGTCGTTAAAACGTGATTCAAACTCTTTTAAACGATATTTAAGTCGTTCTTCCGACAAGTTCTAACTCATTCCGATGGCTTACGAATTTGTTTAAAAGAGTTCTAAACTAGTTCCAACAACTTTTAATCTCGTTCAAACGATTTTAAAAAGTCGTTTAAATGAGATTTTAAGTCGTTCATATTTCAAAATTTGTTCAAAACGGGTTATAAACTCGTTGAATTTTGCATTGTACTTTATTTAGACTTTGATATGCGATTAATGTGGAATATATAAACATATGCATGGTATCCGGGGGCATTCTCTACAGCTTTGTCTGCTTGGTCTAGACAGTGCTATTAATAGTATAAAGAAGAATTTGTAACATTTCAAGCGAGGGGGGAAAAAAGTAACTTTCTTACCTAACAGCTACTGTCAAAGTTATTGTTATTCCCTCCGTGGCATAAAATTAGAAAAGAGTGTTTCAGCTTAGTAACGAAAAAATAAAGAATGGCTACAGCCGCAATTAAATTTATTGTAAACTGTTGGAAAACAAGCTTAATCTAGATCGGAAGATTATATATCTGTGTACCAAATTTGATCTAAATTTTTCAATATCAGTAGTTGTTAAGTTATTGATCGGAACAGGTAATGGGTTTTCGGTTCATGTCTAGGTTGAAAAGAAGCAATAATCCTTTCAAATACTGTCTAAGCAATAATATGAAAATCCAACATGAAATTGACAACATTAATATAAATCCAGTCTATAAAAATTATTGACCAGAATCGAAAATAAGGATGTATTGGTGGACTAACAAAGATAAAATAAATCACGCAAGTACCAGAGTAATAATATACCCACCGCATAGCATATGTTGCTCTCATGTAGGCTTAGAAGCTTTTTAAAGTACGTTCTCTAATTGGTAATTGCGCTAATCCTGGAATCGTCAATCAGAGCATCGAGAACTATTATTATTATTATTATTATTGTTGTTGTTGTTGTTGTTGTCGTCGTCGTCGTCGTTGTTGTTGTTATCATTATTATTATTATTATTATTATTATTATTATTATTATTATTAGTGGTAGTAGTAGTAGTAGTGAATATGTTGAATCCGGAAATTCAGGGTCATCTTTGTTATTGAGGATGTGTAGAGTGAAGGGTTCAAAGAATGCGGCTGCTAAATAAAATACAGAATCACCACGTTTTTATTATATGGATGAGTTGGTCGTTTAGAATTTCTGAATTAGATTACTCATTCTCTATTGTTTGACTTTTGTGTGCAGAGTAAAGAACACACATGTATACCTTTTGATAGAGTATTGAACACACATGTATATACCTTTTGATAGATATTTTTGTACAATAGACAAAAGTACGACTCCAGTTCTATCCGGAACAAGTCACACACTGTTGATCAAGAGGGATCGGCATACGTATTGCTTAAGGAATAATTGGCACATTTCAAACGGGTATTGCTCATACTGATTTCAAGACTAAGGTTAACGGTATACCTGTCGTCCAGAACAAGGAAACTATCATGGCAACGAAGCCTGTGATTGATGCATCTTCAAAGGTAAGTAGCAAGAAAATATTTGCCAAAAAATCTAACTTTCCTTGCCTATCCGCCTACCTTTCTAAAAGTCTCTCTCTCTCTCTCTCTCTCTCTCTCTCTCTCTCTCTCTCTGGTGTAATATCAACAAAACCAGTATTAATGAAAGTTATCATTGTTGATATTTTTCTTTACTTCTTTACTCTAGATGCCCGCTGACTTCAATTTAGCCAACCTTTAAAAGAGAATGTTCGGGGGGGGGGGGGGGACGACTTACGCTGTTGAATATGTTTACTGAAGATAGACAAAATCGTTTATCCCCAACTACTCCATGTTGGACGGAGCATTAGGAATTTCCTGTCTGGGGTAATTTCACACTGATTCACGATTTATCCCATTTTTAATCTAAAACATCTCAATTTGTGTACGATTTACAAGTTTTTCCATCCTACCTCCCAACTATAACATATTTATATTTATATCACACGAGAAGGCTAGGTGCAGACTAAATTTAAAACGTTGGAGGACTCCCAAATTAAGGTGCTTGCTATTTTTAATTAAAAATCTTAAAATAAGATGTACAAAGCTCTTTCTTGATTCCGTGCGTGTTGATGCATTGCCGTTCTTAGTTGGTAGAACGATTTGTCTGGTTAATTCCGATAACTAACAGGATCTAACCCACTAACCAGTTTTTCAATCCGTATGAGGGACAAGTGGCGTTTAGCCACACAATACTGAGCAAAATGCTCTTAGATCAGGGTCGGCAACCTATGGCTCGCGAGGCAAATGTTGCTCAGTACAAAACAAAATATGGCATTTTTGTCATCCCTAAAATACAAGATTTTTTAAAACTAAAATTTAAATTTAAAAAAAAAATGTAATATTACTCACGTCAGTTTGGTCTTTTTGTCGCTTTTCTTTTCTTCTCATATTATTAATCAACATATTTAATATCAATAATGTTAAATTGTATACTGTTAGTTACAAATGGGCTTTCTTATACTGGCTTTTTGTTGATATCTTGATCCGAATTGTGACATAGTTTGGCTCTTTAAGTATAAACAGTTGCCGACTCCTGTCTTAGATGTTCGGGGCCACACCTGCTCTACACTGAATGAATCATCATGCATTTGCCCTTTTCCGGAAGGGTTGGGTAACCCGTTGAAATGCCTTCTTGCTAGGGATTGGAACTTGTAATTATTCCCCATGAACGAGGAATTCCCAGTAAGCGGTTGATACCTATATATGTGCCGTGTTTAATATTCAGTACCGGGTCAAAATTGTGCAGCACCTACGTTGACGTCACACCAGAAAAAAACTAACGTCATTGGTATTTATAAAAAAAATCTATGACAGAAATCTGAAAAGAAAATGATACTTACACATCTAATACATGGTAACTGATCTCTTGACATTTATCATAGCTTGTACTCGTTAGGTTTGGAGTCATAGGGTCCTCTGTTTAAGATTTATTAAGAGGGTCCCAAATGTCAAGAATAATTATCCTATTTGAAGGTTCTTTCCCATTTGGAAACTCTTTTCAAAGACTGACAACAATATTTTCATACAAGATGCTGATATACTTGTCGCTTACTTTCCAACGTCGTTATATGTATTGCACCCCCCTACAACAGTGCCGAAATATTCGTGAATGGCAGTCGTATACCGTACAGACCTAATCACTCTGGTTGCCATTCTTTATCGGGTTTTCTCGAAACATAAAAATTTGATCACTGCCCAAAACAAACTTCAACTTCATCGCTAAAAATTACTTATGACTACTGGTTTTCAACTGTCCAGTTATATCTCTTTTAAACCATGAAATATTAGTACATGATGATCGATTCTGATGAGAAATCACAATTTGCTTCGTAAACTGTTTAATTTTCCGTTCAGAGTGCTTTCAGAAACATGAACTCTGACAGACTCATTAAAGCTACACAGTCAGGTCTTGCAAAGATTCTCTATAATTGTCAAAAATTGTGATGAACAAGACAAGAAAGTATATACTCATCTGCTCGTGATTTTTGGTCTCCCCGCTAATTTCTCGTTTTAAATGAACTCCCTTTTGTGAAATATTTTCAAAATCTCTGAATTGTAGAAAGTGATATTCCAGTTATTTAAAATATTGTTCTAGCATTAAAATCTTTCCCAGCTAACCGAATGCTTCTGACTGTAAATTTCTTACTGTAAGGCATCATGTTTTGTTTACCTCATCAAGGGATCAGACTACAGTCAGCATGTTTATTAGTGCACACAGATACAATTAAGCTTAAAGACTAATACGCATCCATGCAATTACCATTGAAATCCTAATTCGATAAATGACGTCCACTTTTCTTACTCAGGAGGCTACTCACTTCTGATCGGCTCTATAGCAACCATGAGGTTTAAGTTAAAGTCGAGTTAACCATATTAAATACAGGAGACTAAATCTGACAAGTACCAATCACATGTACCAATATCACATGTACCAATATTTAGATCCAACCCAATGAACTAGAAGCAACTGTTAAAAAACTTCAAATAGCCGATAGCAAACTATGAAAGAGTATCACAGTCTTTGTAGGTTTTAGATGTTTACTCGTCTAAGGATTATGCAAAACTTAATCTTCGAACTCAGATAAACTTGCTTTGCACAGTCAGTATAACAGAACAGAACAGAAAACAAACTTTATTTAGCATTAATTCGCAAAAAGCGATTTATAGCTACAAACGTAAGGATGCAAACTTGAGTCATACAGCTGAGGATAAGTAACATAATTCTATTGATTAGTAAATATATTATACATATCATTTAATGAAAAAATTGTCAGTACAAATATCATACAATTTACATAAAATGTAAGAACAAAATTATAACTAATTCTGTTAGTCTTAGTATGCAATTTTTAGTCATTAAATACTTATACAAAATTAGTTATTTTCTAACCATTATGCAAATTTCGACAAAGCATTTAATTAATATATTTATTTTGTTAATTTCAAGACCAAAGAACGAATGGCCGTGGACACTAATGGCCGTTCGTTCCTTGGTACTCATTCACAACGACACGATTCAAGTTATGCGGTGCTGTTCTAAATCTATAAAGCTCAATTTTAAACGATCTTCATGTATCACATCCAAGTACTTTTCAAATGATCTTTATCACATCCAAGTACTTTTCAAACGATCTTCATTTATCACATCCAAGTACTTTTCAAACGATCTTCATTTGTCACATCCAAGTACTTTTCAAATGATCTTTATCACATCCAAGTACTCTTCAAACGATCTTCATTTATCACATCCAAGTACTCTTCAAACGATCTTCATTTATCACATCCAAGTACTTTTCAAATGATCTTTATCACATCCAAGTACTCTTCAAACGATCTTCATTTATCACATCCAAATACTCTTCAAACGATCTTCATTTATCACATCCAAGTACTTTTCAAATGATCTTCATTTATCATATCCAAGTACTCTTCAAACGATCTTCATTTATCACATCCAAGTACTTTTCAAATGATCTTTATCACATCCAAGTACTTTTCAAACGATCTTCATTTAGCACATCAAGTACTTTTTAAACGATCTTTATCACATCCAAGTACTTTTTTAATCGATCTTCATTTAACACATCCAAGTACTCTTCAAATGATCTTCATTTATCACATCCAAGTACTCTTCAAAATGATCTTTATCACATCCAAGTACTTTTCAAACGATCTTCATTTATCACATCCAAGTACTTTTCAAAATGATCTTTATCGCATCCAAGTACTCTTCAAATGATCTTCATTTATCACATCCAAGTACTTTTCAAATGATCTTTATCACATCCAAGTACTTTTCAAACGATCTTCATTTAGCACATCCAAGTACTTTTTAACCGATCTTTATCACATCCAAGTACTTTTTTAAACGATCTTCATTTATCACATCCAAGTACTCTTCAAATGATCTTCATTTATCACATCCAAGTACTCTTCAAAATGATCTTTATCACATCCAAGTACTTTTCAAACGATCATCATTTATTACATCCAAGTACTCTTCAAATGATCTTCATTTATCACATCCAAGTACTTTTCAAATGATCTTCATTTATCACATCCAAGTACTTTTCAAACGATCATCATTTATCACATCCAAGTACTCTTCAAATGATCTTCATTTAGCACATCCAAGTACTCTTTAAACGATCTTTATCACATCCAAGTACTTTTTTAAACGATCTTCATTTATCACATCCAAGTACTCTTCAAATGATCTTCATTTATCACATCCAAGTACTCTTCAAGCGATCTTCATTTATCACATCCAAGTACTTTTCAAACGATCATCATTTATTACATCCAAGTACTCTTCAAATGATCTTCATTTATCACATCCAAGTACTTTTCAAATGATCTTCATTTATCACATCCAAGTACTTTTCAAACGATCATCATTTATCACATCCAAGTACTCTTCAAATGATCTTCATTTAGCACATCCAAGTACTTTTTAAACAATCTTTATCACATCCAAGTACTTTTTTAAACGATCTTCATTTATCACATCCAAGTACTCTTCAAAATGATCTTCATTTATCACACCCAAGTACTCTTCAAAATGATCTTTATCACATCCAAGTACTTTTCAAACGATCTTCATTTATCACATCCAAGTACTTTTCAAACGATCATCATTTATTACATCCAAGTACTCTTCAAATGATCTTCATTTATCACATCCAAGTACTTTTCAAATGATCTTCATTTATCACATCCAAGTACTTTTCAAACGATCATCATTTATCACATCCAAGTACTCTTCAAATGATCTTCATTTATCACATCCAAGTACTTTGTAAACGATCTTTATCACATCCAAGTACTTTTTTAAACGATTTTCATTTATCAATCCAAGTACTCTTCAAATGATCTTCATTTATCACATCCAAGTACTCTTCAAAATGATCTTTATCACATCCAAGTACTTTTCAAATGATCTTCATTTATCACATCCAAGTACTTTTCAAACGATCATCATTTATCATATCCAAGAATTCTTCAAATGATCTTCATTTATCATATCCAAGTACTTTTCAAATGATCTTTATCACATCCAAGTACTTTTCAAACGATCTTCATTTATCACATCCAAGTACTTTTCAAACGATCATCATTTATTACATCCAAGTACTCTTCAAATGATCTTCATTTATCACATCCAAGTACTTTTCAAATGATCTTCATTTATCATATCCAAGTACTCTTCAAATTATCTTTATCACATCCAAGTACTCTTCAAATTATCTTTATCACATCCAAGTACTTTTCAAACGATCTTCATTTATCACATCCAAGTACTCTTCAAACGATCTTCATTTATCACATCCAAGTACTCTTCAAAATGATCTTCATTTATCATATCCAAGTATTTTTCAAAATGATCTTCATTTATCATATCCAAGTATTTTTCAAAATGATCTTCATTTATCATATGTTACGACTAGGGGTTGAATGTAACAAAAGAAAGAACGACTCAAACAAGCTTTCACAATTTCTCAAATACAAATTTAATTTCCTAAAATACAAAATATTTTTAACAAATAAAGTGAAAGAATTAAAAATAACTTACAGTTTAGAATTTCCTTAATTAATCCTAAATTGTCCTATACACTTCACTAATCCGGAAGTTAATCCAAAGTATTCCGAATGAGTGAATGTACCGAGTTAATGAATCTTCGTAATGAACGAATGTTCCGAATGAAAGATTGTTCCGAATGAATGGGTCTGGAATGTTCTGATGTACCAATGATTTTCAGTTCTAAATCCAAAATATTAATTCCATGTAAATTCCAACGGAGTTGAATAATGTTCAGATCTTTAGTACGTAATCCAAAAATTACTATTTAGAAATAGATTTTCCCCTAAGCTGAATCTCAAACAATAAATAATCCTCCTCTCTCTTTTCTCTTCGAAGCAACAATGAAGAATGAACAATTAATCATTAAAATCTTATTATATAGCCTCGTACTGCGTAAAAGAAAACAACCCTTAATTCTGAAACAATTCCATCCTCCATTAAACAACTTTTACTGAACCAATCAGAAACTAGGTCGCACATGTCAGCCTAAAAGTACTTTCGCACTACAATAACAACACCTTAATTTCAAATCAACACAGTGGTTGACTTCTATAAAGACGTGGGATCTAGGTCATGAACAGCACGCGCTAACACGTGATTTACCATTGTTGTGTTAAGTTGACAGACATAATTATTGATTTTCTTAGAGAGAAACAATGACTCATGTGGCATTCTGTAATCAATGTATACAATAGCGTAGGTTACTAAATTAAAGAATTTATAATACAATGGTTATAAACCCAAATGTAAACTATTTTATAATTTAAAAATGATACATAATTCCGTAACACATATCCAAGTACTTTTCAAACGATCTTTATCACATCCAATTACTTTTCAAATGATCTTTATCACATCCAAGTACTTTTCAAGCGATCTTCATTCATGACATCCAAGTATTTTTCAAAATGATCTTCATTTATCACATCCAAGTATTTTTCAAAATGATCTTCATTTATCACATCCAAATACTTTTCAAATGATCTTCATTTATCACATCCAAGTATTTTTCAAAATGATCTTCATTTATCACATCCAAGTACTTTTCAAAATGATAAATATTCTTTACGCATTGAATACTACTCTAGCTTGTTTAACGACCTCACAGAGGATATACATTTTTGCTTCTACTGATAAAAAACTCTATCTTTAATATCACTGACTGGTATCATAATATCAAATTGATTGTTCCATACGTAAGAAAATCCCAGATCATCTAATTGAGATTTAACATTAAATGCCCATTTTTTATTCCATTTTTAAGAATTGCCGTTATCAACATCAAGTTTCAAACACAGTATACATTCTACAAACGGTCTCAATTTAACAATATTCGAGTCCAAACTTTTAACAGGCATAATTTTCTAATTTCTAACTGTGTGTATCTCCTCAGTTCACCACAGAGAACATACAAATTAATTCTTTGCCCCTAATAATCATATACAAAATCTTTTCTTGGGTGGAAACTCTATATCTCTGATCCACAATTAAACACAGATCCAAAGAGAGTATCAAAATATTTTCATTTTCCCTTACATGTAGAACAGTGTATGCAAATAATTTGTATAAATTAAACAGAGCTAGATTGTCCTGTCCACTTAGACACTTTTGTTTTGTACATATCCACTTAGACACTTTTGTTTTGTACATATCCACTTAGACACTTTTGCTTTGTACATATCCACTTAGACACTTTTGTTTTGTACATATCCATTTAGACACTTTTGTTTTGTACATATCCAGGAACTAGTTTTGAAAAAATGCAAACCAAGGTACTAAAATAAATCTACAATTTCTAATAATTTACGATTGTAATTTTTAACGATGAATTTGTCCTTCTGCCTCTTTCACAAACGATTTTTGTTTTACTAGTGTTACTCGGAAGGTTTAAAGAACTGGTGAATGATAAACAATTATTCAATAAGGATTGTAATAACTGTTCAGGTTTAGCTACATCGTCTGCTTATAACTTCAAAAATAGAAACAAATCATCTATAGAGAAAATATCATCTATATTTACATTATGATGTATAGCTTTCAGAATGGCCGTTTATGTCATTAACGTACGGATTCTTCATCAAGAAAAGCTTTCTCGAAAAAACTGGCTTTTTTGCGAAAAATGTGTATTTTTCCCGAAAAATAGATTTTTCGAGAAGAAACTGCATTTTTCACGAAGATTTCTCTAGGGAATACTGTCAAAATCTTCATGAAAAAGTGGTCACTGTTTCACATAAAAAGTGTGTACCCTGGCCGAACATGTAAAACATTTAATAGATTTTTTATTGAAAATACTTGTTCTGATGAGTCGTCTTTCTTCACAAAAAGTTATCTCCATGAAGATTGTTACTTTCTTCACTTGAAGTTTTTTTGTCTAAACTGTGGATTCTTTAGGTCATTAAGTTATTGTGAACTATAGTTAACATTATCGTCGAACTGATTATTTTCAAGCAAGCTGGCACAAATTGTGTCATGACTAAATATTCAATTTGGGCATAACATCTTATACTTAGCCCGCTTGTAAGCAAAAGCCATGAGCGAAAGTCCATCTTTCAGCTAACTTGTAATAAACCCAATGTTCAATATCCAAGTTTAAGCGGTTTGCAAATATGGTCAATGCAAAGTTGAAAAAGCACCCATATTAAAGCTGTATGGAGTCCGATGTGACAAAAGCATTTTCTTTCTTTTCAGCTACCGAGTACCCATACTTGCAAGAAAGGAGCGGAGGATGGTTTAGACGGGAAGTTGACACCCATGATCTACGACTCACACGGCGGAGATCATTATCGTCAGCGGCTTACATATAAGTGGCCAAGCGAGTTTCATATGTGTGGCGACTACAAAGACAAAGAAGAGAGGAAATCATATCTTGTAGAGAATTTTTCTGAAAATCTAAAATTGAGGGTGCTTACTAGTTTAGGCGACATCAAAACTCCTTGCTTCTGGAGAGCGGTGGTAGCTGAGTTTGTTGGAACCTTAATTCTTGTGCTCGTTGGTTGCGGCTCTTGTATCCAAAACTGGAATGTTCATAACGCCACTACCATTAAACTGAATGATACCGAAGTAAATTTGGCAGACAATTACACTTCGACGGATATTGTGCAAATTGCACTTACTTTTGGACTTAGTGTGTCAACAATCATTTGGATTATCGCGCACATTAGTGGCGGCCATGTTAATCCGGCTGTTACATGTGCCATGCTGATCACGCGCCATGTCAGTTTCGCCCGTGCGTGTGTATTCATTGTTGTCCAGCTTTTAGGTGCTGCAACTGGAGCTGGAGTTCTGATGGTTATAACTCCAAGTGAAAGGCATGGAACTCTTGGCTGCACACTTCTGGGCCCAGGAATTGAAGCTGAAATGGGAGTTGTAGTGGAATTCTGCATCACTTTTATTCTCGTTCTCACGGTGTTTGCGTCCTGCGATAAACGACGGAAGGATTTAGGAGGCTCATTCCCTTTAACGATTGGACTGTCTGTGACTATGTGCCACCTCTTTGCTGTAAGTATTGATTGATTAATTGCAATGTGATGATATGATTCACGTGTAATCATGTTTTTATTTGATCTTGTATAAACTGGTTCGTAAATTATCTGATATTCTGGTTGTCCCGATTTTGAATTATGGTGCCAAAGTATGGGGATTTATCTCAACAAATGCTGTACACTTTAAATTTTGTGAGAGAAGTATTAGGAGTGAGAAAACGTACCCAAAATGATTTAGTTTATTGTCAACTGGTGAGAATGTCTATACGGACTAATAGGTACTTCCGTATTTTGAAGCATTGGACCAAAGCTATTTCTGTAAATAATAGGAAATTTATTTCTATTGTCTACAGTTCAGTGTTGACTGATCTAGAACGTTATCCTGTGAAGAAAACAATTTTCATTTTTGGTACGACAATTATTAAATGATCTAGGACATGGAAAAGGTTGCATCAATCAACCTGCTTATAATTCAAAGGTATTTTTAGCACTTGTCCAAGAAAGTTTAGCTGACCAGTTTGTTCCAAAGTGGCATTCTAGGAATCCTCAATATGTAGGCTATAAATTGGTCTTTGGAGTTCGGATATAAAGAATATTTAAATTTGGTTACAATAACAAAATTGCAAAAGCCTATTTCAGAATTAAGAACATCATCATATAATTTATATATAGAAACTGGTGGATGGAACAAACCACTTCATACTTCTACTGAACATAGATTGTGTCCTATTTGTTATGTACTCGAAGATGAATATAACTTTATCATTGATTGTGAAAGTTATTCTCTGCTTCGAATTAAATACACAGATCGTTGATTTTGGGTTAGTCCGGGTGTTATGTATGATGTTTAGATACTTAACTTTTGTCCATAATTGTAAGTTGTATGGTTATTTGAAAATACATACTTAACTTTTTGTCGTGGCCCCGGGTGGCCGAGTGGTCTAAGGCGCTCGCCTTTACTGATCACTGCCGTCTCACCTCTGTCTGCGTGGGTTCGAGTCTCGGGCTCGGCCAATGTGGATATGTGAGAAAGCTTGCTAGTAGCTTCCCGTGGGTCGGTGGTTCTTCCGGGTTTTTCCCGGGTTCTTCCTCCACCAGATAAAAGCCTATCATGTGCTGAAAAATGGCGTTAAACCCACAACAACAACAACTTAACTTTTGTCCAGTTGTTTTCATAGGCATTTCGCAATTAGACTGTGGTGACATGTGTCAGGTAAGCCAGTATTTTCATAGACATTTAGCAATTAGACTGATGTGACATAGGTCATGTAGGCATGTGTATCTATATATAGATTTTAGTATACAAATTCATTCCGATTTTAGAATTTCGGTTCTAAAAGATCAGTCCGTGAGGAATCTATTTTAGTTGTGTTGTTGAAATCAGATATAATTTGAGAAGAAATCGTTTATTTACAATATTCATTGGAAATATAAAAGTGCTCATTGACTTTTGGATTAATACATGGTTTTGGGATTTATGTGAACTCATTCAAATACATTCTGGATTACGTTGTGGTACACCAGAACATTCAAGGCTATTGGAATTAATTCGGAACATTCTATTATTTTTGACTTGTGATTAGGACATTTAGGATTATTTGCAATTTAACTCACAAAATGTAAGTGTCTTTTGAATCTTCACCTTAATTGTCTGGAAATAAAGTGCTTGTTGATTTTACTTACATTATTGGTTTTACTTTCTTTCTGTTACATTTTTTTAAGACCTAGAGTCGTAACACTGGGCATGTATACATGTATTGAGTTATCAAATTGTCAGCATGGTTATGGTATCAGAAATTTGGGTCATTTCATATACAGAGTGTTTATCTTACGGTCTGATTGAATTAATGCAAGTCAAAATAACCGTTAATGTGTTGTATTGAATTTTAAATACTTATATATACGAGCATATTGTTAAATGACGTAAATTGCTCTGAAAACCATAATTAATAACGACCTATTGTACGTACAATAAAAATATTCCGTTGACTAAATGCATATAGCACTTAATGTCGCCTTCCTATTGAATAATGCAGACATCAATCTGTAATGATGAATAATGTAATTATGTAGAGTTTCATTTAATTCAATTTCCAGGTTCCTGTGCCACCATCCAGTTTTATATATATTATTATGTTTATCACATACTCGCCATTGCCAATTGGCTTTATGCAATAAACTTCATTCCATATTTATATTCATGTATTTCATGAAAAAATTCAGTGTTCTTCTATTGACCGTATTTTTATTATAAAGACAGCTTTACTGCCATTATTTCATCCACTGAAGGAAAAGTAACTTCAGATGAAAAACTTTCTAACAATCCAACCTAAATTTACCTGGAAATATTACATCGCTTTATTTTCTGGGACATATTCGTATTGTGTTAGAATGTGTTTTGCAGAATTTATAACATGCAGTGTATTGCCAAAATATGTCAAACTGAATACGGACTACAATAATATGGTATATTTCTAGATTTTATCCGTGAAGCATGGTTAACAAGGTTAAGGTTAATGTGGGAGGGGTTGTTGTTGGGGTTTTTTTTTTCGCGTTGATTAATTTGTCTTTAGTAATTTGATGTTTTCTTTCATTATTCATTTACAGGATAGCATGATACTACAATACATTTTTAGTGTCCATCATTTAATTTATTCGACGAATCTCTCTCTTTATCACATTGTGATATATATATATATATATATTATATATATATAGTATATATATATATATATATATATATATATATATATATATACATACATATATATATATATATATATATATATATATATATATATATATATATATATATATATATTCAGTATCGCGCTTTGATAACGCCTATCCGTTGGATGCCAGTTAAACTTAAAGCACGAGCACGATTTAGCCGTGGATTACCAGAATTTAGAAGATGGGAAAGATCAAACGAGAAAGCAGCCGTTATACATTAACGCGATGTAATAGTAACTCTATCGTTTGGTAGAAATATCTTGTGTGTAACATACCCAGTTTCCCGAGACAAAGTCAGTTACATATTCAGTCGTAAGATAGAGACGTTTCAAATAGTAAATTCTAGGTGGATAGACAGATTGTAGTCTTTTCCATATTCTTTTGATAGTATAATTTATTTATATAGCCATGATATCGTAGACCTGTATATTTGTTTCCTTTTTTTTGCTTCTATTTCTTTTTGTGCAAATAAATTTGTTTGTTTGAAGTCAGGGCTTTATCCTTTCACTAGTCTTGTCCCGCTCAGTCACTCCCGTGACATACATTATATTTCTTTTTTCTCGATATATTTTTATACTTTTTCATTTATTACAATGAATTTTCGCTTTTATTTTAGGTGAAGTTTACTGGGTCCAGCATGAACACTGCCCGAAGCTTTGGTCCTGCATTAGTCATGGGAATCTGGAGCCACCACTGGGTAAGTATATAGGCTAATGGTGCACGTTTTAGGTGGGAAAATAAGTTGTAACTTTAATTTCCACTTAATGTCGTGGTATTTTTTAGGCTCATCTTGGAAGAATTAGCTCACATATGGAGAATCTCGAAAGAATAAGGCAAACTTATATACCCACCTTGACACTGGTAGGGTCATAACGTGTTACACTTGCCTTTGCTTACATTTTGTGTTGAGGTCATTTCAGGTTCTGTGGTGGGGAATCCGTGTTCCGTGAACACATTTCTAGTTGGTAGTTTAGCGCGATGAATTGGTACTCCAGAAAAATGAGATCGAAGTTGACCCTGGTTATTATTTTTAAGAATAAATCTTGGACCTATGTACAGTCAGCTGCAATCCATCTCATAATATTTGAAAATATTTAACATTTACTAATTATATACTAAAAAGACTTTTTCTCAAGAGTCCACTTAGCGAGACAAAATCACGGTAAGTCATTTATGACAGCAAATTTAATAGAATTTTAAATTCTTCCGTCACATGTTGGGATGTATGTATGTATGTATGTATGTATGTATGTATGTATGTATGTATGTATGTATGTATGTATGTATGTATGTATGTATGTATGTATGTATGTATGTATGTATGCATGTCTGTCTGTCTGTATGTATATATGTATGCATGCATGCATGTATGTATGTATGTATGTATGTATGTATGTATGTATGTATGTATGTATGTATGTATGTATGTATGTATGTATGTATGTATGTATGTATGTGGGTAGGTAGGTAGGTAGGTATGTAATTACATCTGTGGATTTACCTTTTCTTTGTAATTGATCGTGCTATACATCTGCAGATCGCGAATCTTTCTACTTCTAACAATCTTTTTTAAAGGTATACTGGACTGGTCCGATACTTGGCGGGGTGGTGGCGGGTATGTTTTACGATAGTGTGTTCGCCGTGAACGCTTCGCTCGATAAGTGTCGGGGCTGCCTACTCGCTAGTCAGTACGACGACGACAATTATGTTGCGAAGAATAGCACGTTGACGATATTAAAGGAAAAGGAGGACGACATGACTTCACACATGGAACAAAAGCAGAGTGTGGTTTGATTAATGGAACCTGATAAATCGAACGGTTTGTTGATATAATTTGTTCCGATCTTGCCATCACATTTCAATACCAATTTAATCCATGTATTTCAGTGAGATATTCGTTTGTAAATGGAAATATTTAAACAGCATACGTTCGAACGAATTTGAAAGGTTAAATGTTCCTCAAATATTTTGTTGAAGAAATATGTATATACTGGATATGAGAACAGTTTAAGACAGTTAATTGGTAGATTATCCGTATATGCAACCCCTAGACATGTTGTGTGTATGTACGGTTTGCAATCGCTTATAAGTCGATTCCAACTGCAAACAACATAGACCCTGAACTGCCGTCGCATATAATGCGCAGTCAGATCAGGGTCCATGTTGTTTGTTCTGCTGATTATTCCTAACAAACCGCATAGACCCAGATCTGCCGGCGCATTATGCGACGGCAGATATGGGTCTGTGCAGTTTGCAGTTGGACTCGACTTATAAGCGAGTACACACGGTACATTGGTTGGTTGGTTTTTATCGGTACTTTAAACATATTATTGGCGGGGCCCCGGGCGGCCGAATGGTCTAAGGTGCTCGCCTTTACAGATCACTGACATCTCACCTCTGTCCTCGTGGGTTCGAGTCTCGGGCTCGGCCAACGTGGGTATGTGAGAAAGCTTGCTAGTAGCTTCCCGTGGGTCGGTGGTTCTTCCCGGGATTTTCTCGGGTTCTTCCTCCACCAGATATACTGGCCGCCATGTAAAGCCTATCATGTGCTGAAAACAGACGTTAAACCCATAACAACCAACCAACATTATTGGCTATATCATGCCCACGAAATGTATGCATGTGTGTACGTCGTAGAGTGAATACCTAGCAGGGGATCCAGAAATATCTTTTAGGGAGGGCGTAAACAAGTAGTCGAGAAGTCTGTGGAAGGAAACCCACAATGGGCGCCCAGGGGGCGAAGCCCCAGAAGCACACGCAACATCTAACTGTAAAGAAAAAAACTTACTCTTTGTTTCGCGCTCTTTTTTTTCCGGGGGGGGGGGGGGTGCGGTTCGGCTCGTTCACTATAACAAACGTAATGCTGTAATTGCAATATTAATATAAAATTAGATAGAGAGAAACTTTTGATGATTTTAATCCAGTAATACTTTTATGTTCTGTTAATTTTTTTTAATGAACTTACTTTAATATCTTCCCAACAGCAGAATAATACGTTCATTTATTCCTTTGAAATTTGCAAACTATTATTCAAATTTCATTTCAGAATTCGTGTGCAATTATGAATACGATGCGCAATTATGAAAAACTTTGGTTGCTCTTATACCTGTGAAGAACAGAAAGAAAGTATGTGAACCATTGTACAAGTGAAAGGTTGCAGAACATCAGCACGACCTGATACTTGCATGTGAACGACAGTGAGATGTGCATAGTCAGCACTTCTGCTAATAGATACATGAATTTTTTAATTCTTCAATCTCAAGATAATTTTTTTTCAACTAATTTAATGACCATAATTTGTTTTGTTTGTTCTACTAATCAGAGGAAGAATATTTTTTTTTTTTTTTTCAAAACTATTTGGGAGCAACAATTTTGTTTACAAAAAATCCCACCCCATCCCCGTTTCCCTAC
Organism: Margaritifera margaritifera; assembly: GCA_029931535.1. Classification (NCBI taxonomy): domain Eukaryota; kingdom Metazoa; phylum Mollusca; class Bivalvia; order Unionida; family Margaritiferidae; genus Margaritifera; species Margaritifera margaritifera. The sequence goes on from JAQPZY010001576.1 coordinate 3,974,930, forward strand.
AAATTTATTGATCATTTCCTAAGTTGTCCTGTTCCATTTATCTACATCTTAAGAAAATGGATCACAAGAGATTTTTATGAACTTGTTTCACCAAATTTTTAAATATGTGAAAACGTATTGAGTTTCAATACTGTAAGCTTTGTAGACAGATTTTTATCTCGTGCAAATATTTCTGGTATATAAATTAATAAAGCTTTTGTCGAATCAAGCTGAAATACAGCTTAAAATGAGTATGTAGTTAGTGTTTTTACCCTAGAATGCTAATTGCTCATTGTTTGAAAAATGAAAATTCAAGACTTATTTATATTAAAATGATTAAGTGAATTATATTTGTCCTATTTGAGTTGCATCATTCCAGTTTGCAACCGATTTGTTGATGAGTTTGGGGAAAATATTCAACGAAGAGATTTGGAGGACTTTTCACCAAAGACGTGAATTGAATTATTTTAGCAAAGCATAGATTATTACCTGTTTAAAATGTCTGGCATAGTCCTTAAAATTATGAATATATTAATCTTCACTTGCATAAATGAACTTTTATGTGGTGAAAGAAAATAAAAAGGGCTCAAAACCTTTTAATCACTCCACTATGTTTATAATGTGATTGCGGAATTTACAAATTATCGCTTTCATCTAGTCCCTGTCAACTGAAAGCTTTCTTTAAGTTTATTGAGGTTACAGTATTAAGTGACTAATACCTAATTATTATTGAAAATGTTATTAATGAGCCATGTAAAATATGTGTGGTATTGACGTTAGACTTCTAATTAATTATTTGTAATAAATATTCAAATTAATAATGAAAATCCTTTCGGGCTTTTGTAGTTTTTATATACAGAAATACAAAAATACAATACTGTACTTGATACAAAAATACAATACTGTACTTGATACAAAAATACAATACTGTACTTGATACAAAAATGCAATACTGTACTTGATGCAAAAATACAATACTGTACTTGATGCAAAAATGCAATACTGTACTTGATACAAAAATGCAATTCCGGATTTGATACAAAAATGCAATATTGGATTTGATACAAAAATGCAATACTGGATTTGATACAAAAATGCAATACTGTACTTGATACAAAAATGCAATACTGTACTTGAAACAAAAATGCAATACTGTACTTGATACAAAAATGCAATACTGGATTTGATACAAAAATCATATCATTCTTAGTAAGTGAGGATATAAAACTAAGCTGATGGAAATAAACATCACTGTTATATCAGAACATCAATTCAATTGTAGCAAAGTCATATCTATGTGACTGTAGTTTTAGTTTTTGTACCGAGAAAGACTGGGCTTTTGAATGTCTCATGTTATTTATTTTCTTGTTGATTTGTTTTGCTGAGTTGTCATAAATTGCTTGGTGAATTTTTTTTTTTTCTTCCTTTGCGGGTTCAAGGTTTAAAGTTATCGAACCTTTTTGTGTGTTTAATAATATTAATTTTCAAATCGTAATGCATAGCTGTTATATGTGTTAATTTATATTATGAATAAGATAACGAAGTCAGTCGGCAGTGTAATGCATGTAAAAGCTGCAAAGTGAATGATGAATAACTGCATAATGTTAAAAAAGTGCAAGTTTAAATTTTTATAATAAACTCTGATTATGATGTTTTTGGAGACTTTGAATTTTCAACAGTATTTCAACAAAAATGTTATTTAAACTACTTAATGGTAGTTTTTTTGAAAAACTTTCTCATTGTAACTATATTTTTGGGAAACAAATTAAATAATTTTAAAACGTGTTCATACATATTTTACATATGTAATGTTTGCAAACCACATTTTTAAAGAGTACAACTTAGAATCAGAATAGGATCAGATGTTTTTATTTCTGTGAAATAGAATGTTTACGAAATTTGTTGCTTGATTTTTAACGGCATTTTAAACGTATTATTGGGTATATAATGCCGAGGAAATGGGAGTAAAGTGCCTTTCTGAAGGACACACAGAGGTAGCCGACACGGACTTGCCTGACTGGGTATCGAACCCGCAACACTGGAATACGAGTCCGACACTGTCCTAAATGAGCTTCCGCGGCTCTCATTTGGGGAAGATAGGCATCGGAAATCGATTAGGGCATACATGTTTACTTCAAAATTATAGGTATGACAAAGAATTATCACAGTTTGTATTAACATCAGCTGCTTTTAAGGCTGCTAAGAATTTTTGTTAAACAGAATGCTGACATCCTTAAGCATTTGTTGTACACAAATGATATCATTGTATTTTTGTTAAACAGAATGCTGACATCCTTAAGCATTTGTTGTACACAAATGATATCATTGTATTTTTGTTAAACAGAATGCTGACATCCTTAAGCATTTTATTGTACACAAATGATATCATTGTATTTTTGTTAAACAGAATGCTGACATCCTTAAGCATTTGTTCTACACAAATGATATCATTGTATTTTTGTTAAACAGAATGCTGACTTCCTTAAGCATGTTATTGTACACAAATGATATCATTGTATTTTTGTTAAACAGAATGCAAATATCCTTAAGCATTTGTTGTAAACAAATTATATCAGTTTATCTTTGTTAAACAGAATGCTGACATCATTAAGCATGTTATTGTACACAAATGATATTATTGTATTTTTGTTAAACAGAATGCAAACAACCTTAAGCATTTTGTTGTAAACAAATTATATTGTATTTTTGTTTATTTTGTGGTTTCTCACAGATATATATTTTTTGACAATTTTCATCCAAACCTCTCAGAATTCATCAGAGTGAAATAAAAGTTTTGAAGATTTGAAATTGTGTTTTTGTTTTATATACTCGCTTATAAAGCGAGTACAACTGCAAATTGCACATACCCAGATCTGTTGTCGCATAATGCGCAGGCAGATCTGGGTCTGTGCAGTATGTTAGGAGTAATCAGTACATAGACCCTAAAAGCCCGGCGCATTATGCGACGGTAGGTCAGGATGTATGTTGTTTCCAGTTGATCTCGTCTTTTATGCGAATAAAGACGGTAAAAATAAATTCTAATTATTATTCCCATCTTATTCTTCTGAACAATACTTGTATCAGTCCGAGAAATTCTCGCGTTGGAAAATGTTTCATTTAACACCGCAGGTTTTTCTGTCATGAGCAATTTTCAGTTCCATAGAATTTTATTCAACCGTCTAATCTTAGGAATGAGTTGTTATTTCAGAAAAGATCTTAACACACACACACACACACACACACACACACACACAAACACACACACCTGCCCAACAAAAAAGTGGGTAATCGGGCAAAATAATATTGTGCTTCTCGGCTTAAAAAAATTACAAAGAAAATTTAACCGTAACAATTTACGTTGCAACATTGATTAATAATTGTAAAGGTAGTATCGAATAACAATATAATGCAAGGAGGAATGTATATACCTTCATTTCAAATTGATTTAGCTAAATACCGTATAGTAAGGAAGTTTTATCGGTGGAAAAATGTTTGCGATTTAGTAATCACAAATTGAAATCGCGAAAATAAATCCTCTGAAAATATATAAATCCAAAATATTGTAATCTTTCTAGATTCGCAAGTGTTAAATTTATCCAACCATAATGAAACTTCCAATTTTGAAGAAAATAACCAAATTTTACGTCCTCGAAAGATATCTGCTATACGATATTCTACTTTTTCATTATTTTCATACGATGTTACTGAAAAAGTATGTGTCTGAGGAGTGTATGAACGTAATTACAGCTGCAGACTAAAGACCACGCGCAACGATATCACTTTGTTATCCCGTAATTGAAGTGATAAGGTAATTCAGCTTGGGTGGACAGAATTTATGGCATTTGTAAGTGATTTTTTTTTACAATGTTTGGACAAGAACATATATGCTGGCAGAACATTACATTATTCATTAATTCGATCACATGGAAATATTTATTGCCGACTATATTCATTTTAGTTATCCTTGTCAGCAATGATATGATAGTAAAAAAAGTGCATTAACCAAGTCACGAAAGACACATGAAGGAAATATTATAGGTTTTGTTTTAGCAAAAAGTATTATTTCTGTCAGCAAATCAAAGGAAGCTATAGTTTATTTGCTGCCCCTTGAGTGGAAACAAAATTCAATTTTCTCAAAAGTTTGAATGTCACGACAATTATAAACCAATTAAGTTTATAGTTATTCTTTGACTTATTCATGTTTATTATTTTCAACATGTAAATGCGTTTTCAAATGCATGCATTATACCGTCAATTTGTCATAAAAAGTACATTGGAAGAGTTTCCGCACAGGTGTTACTAAATAGATTTAACAGCATAAAGACAAGATCTGATTGGCTGTCACCCGAGGTTAACCTGTCACGATGTGTGTGGAATTGTAGCGTTGGCATTAACTACTGCACATTTCACCAATAAATTGCACATGGTTGCTGTAATTAGACTGGCTCATCCCTGTTATTTGCTGTTCCTTCCGTATGAACAACCAGTCGTGTCAGATACTTTTAAAAATTATGCGGCCCCCCCCCCCCCAAGAAAAAAAAAACAAAACAACAACACAATTTGTAAACTTTAAATTAAAAAATTAAAATGCACATGCCCAAGTTCGTGTTCATAATTAAACTCAAGTAAGCTTTAATTTATTTTAATAGATTTGAGATTTGTCCTGTACTTTTCACGCATTTTTAATATCATGCGGAGTCTCAATCGCGAGCGTTAAATACTCTCGACGTGCACGTGTCAGTCTGGTTGAGGACCCCTTAACGCTAAAAGGCGATCTTTCACATCTTGATTTGAGTGTTCAGCGTTAGCGCTAAGGTCCATGACGTTACAAAATCTTAAATGAATCCCAGGTCGCTTAAATCTTGTAGTTTCCGATGCGATCGAATCGTCGAAGTAATACATATCACCAAGAAACTTTAGAGTTATTTTCTTCAATCAGTTCTTAGCACGTCCTTGGTACGAACATATTATGAGTTCTTTTTTTGTTGTTGTGCCTTTTAGCAGCTAAATAAACCAAACTTTTGCCAGCTATCAAATGCTGTTTATATATACCCCGCGTAGATTCGAGAGTTTCGTAAGCTGAATATTCGGCTCCAAGCCACCTTTATTCATCGAATGTTCTAATAAACGATTGGAGACTATAATCGTAGCGTTTCTTGGTGATACGTGATATATTAACGACCTATTCTTGGTGATACGTGTTATATTAACGACATATTCTTGGTGATACGTATTATATTAACGACCTATACTTGGTCATACTTGTTATATTAACGACCCATTCTTGGTGATACGTGCTATATTGTTATAAAACTAGGGTATGTGCTATTTGTATTTACGTCCCCGTTTATAACGTTGTTAGATTTTAGTGATTATTTGTTTGATTACGGGGAGTCGGTGCTGGAAGATAATTCTCAAACCGAGTAATTAGCCAGTTTCCAGGAGCAGACGTCATAATGTACAGTATTCACGAGACTTTATGACAGCATGGATTTGTTTCGTAAAATGGACCTTTCCTAATTTCTTAAGATAGGGAATTATCTGGATATTTTTTAGATATACGTGTTTAGTAATTTGAAATAGGAATCATTCTTTTTGTTAGGTTTTTGGGTCGTGTATCGTGGTGCATGGCGTGAAGTACTAATATTCGGCTTGGAATGCCTTACTGATGAATCATACAAATGTGAAACAAGAAAAACTATGCAAGTATGAAATTATTAGAGTTTCGTGATCTGTGGTCATTAGGTGATTAGAGAAAAATTATTGTACTATTTGGGCGCTTAAAAACCTTTCAGTTGACAACGATTGTTGTCTTGAGGTCCTTGGAAAACAGGAGAAACAATAGGCCTCAAGCCAGACTCACGCAGGTGTTTGAATCACTCGGTAGTGAGCCCCCTTGCGTGTAACAATATTAACAACCTGTTGGAAACTTCCAGATCTGTCCGATCTGGGAATCCTGTAATATTTGATAACGTCACGGACATTTGCGCAAGTCATGGACCTTAGCGCAAATTAAGAAGTGAAAGATCGGCGTTTATTGCTCTGGTGTTCTCAGGTATATTCACTTTGATCAAATACGAACGAATTTCATGTCAAAGTCAAACACCTCTTCTCGTAAAATCAAGAATTACCTATCCGAAAGAAACACATAATGTGTATGAATTATGCACGGTTAAACAGGAAAATTGCACACATCGTAACTAATGACAAACTACAACAATTACAGGTTTTCCATAGGCGCTTCAATGACCCTCATTCAGCCACCTATACCCTCCAACAACAACAACAAATTCTTATCGGAGAGAATCACTGCAATATATCTGTATCTATCGTATCATTCATATGTTTGAAACGATTGAGAAAATGGTGCAAATTGTTGAAAAAAAGTACCAGTTGTAGATGGATGATATGTTCGTTTCTTGATCACATCAAAATACAATTTGTCAAGTGTAAAGTGCATTCTGGATATCTTCAGTAGCACGTGGATGAAAGTGCATATCGACCACGGACTGTCTGCACAGGTCCATGTGTGCCAACGAAAAGTAATAAATTAGGTACCACGTGGTGAAATCTTTCTAGGAAATCTGCAGACCTATGTCAACGTTTTGGTCTCGACCCATGAACGACCACAGCTTGTGATATGCACGTGCGACATGATTATTTGTAAAGTCCAGCAACATTTTTTCGGAGGGTTTCTGATAACCGTTTGACCGCAAAGAAACTTTAGACACTCCTATCCGGTCAAATATCATTTGATTCACCTCCTGTACACAGCGCGCCCGAACTATAGCTTGAAACGCTATGAATACATGTCTTGGTGAGCTGAGACTTTGTCAGGTAGTTATTTGCCATGATAACTGCTGAACGTTGTCTTCATACAAGTCTGTGGTGAGCGTGAGAAATGACAGCGGTGATGTGCCTCCAGAACTCATAAACGATGATAAACGTGTTTCTGCAGTCACTGAATGGATTATAAGAGGCACCCACAATGTTATTTTCGACAACACTACTTTGCATCATTGTCGGTGGGTTTTCGGTATAATGTGACTGTGTCTTTGGCTCCGAAATAGCCTTGCGAACATCTCTGCAAAACCCGAATATGTGACTGAGAGGAATAGCGTCCAGTGTCCTAATTGGAATTATAAAACGTTAAATTTTATATGATATCTACTGAGATTTGCGCGGTTCACATCCTGTCGTATTGTAAATGGTATGTGCTCTGCGTGTTCGTTTGCGTCCTTATAAAACATTATAGACGGGACAGAGGATCTCGCGTAATCATCGCTGTATCGGGTGAGTTCAATGTCAACGTTGCTCAAACATGCTTCAGTTTCCTTTCCATTGATGAGATAACGTGCGCTGCTGTGATACCGTTGTTGACAATTCCAACCCGGGCACCGTCGAGATAATTAGTATTGTCGTTTTGTACCAGTTTTCCATCAATTTCCAAGGTCTCACACGGGAGAAAATACTGAGACGTGTCATGCATTTGTAAGTCTATTCGGTCTCTTCTATTAAGCTTTTTAGCCGGGTACGAATACTACTTTTTTTGTTGTTGTTGTTTGTTTTGCTTTGATCTGTCATCACAGGCGCGTCCATGTCAAACGTGTTATCGGGTGTACCTTTGAATTTTGCTATTGTGTTTACTTATACATTATTGGTTTCGTCTAATACCCTTTTGCCGTCCAGGCTCAGTCCACAACCGTACTCCGGTTCCCATTACCTCATTTGCAATTATTGAATTGGTTTGACATTGTTGAGCAGCTTCATTGATGATTTTACTGACCGGGGCTGGCTTTGTTGCTGTTGATGGAAGTGTAGCTGCTTGCGGAAGCTTAACTGTCCTTGATGGTGTTCGAGTCACTAATCGTCGTAAGTCGATCTAGAATTGATTGAACAGCTTGCAATTCCAGATTTGTCAACCAATCCGCAGCAACGTTTTTGATGCTATGAACGACTCGCATTGAAACATGTTTAGCAATCGGCGCAGGGCGCGAGATTAGGGCCACTAGAACCTTTGGGGCTCATGTGAACAATCCCTGGACTACATCGCTGAGACCAGTTCCATAATATGTCATATGAACGGGTTTTCTCGCGTTGACAACATACACGGGTATCACACGTCCATGTACGACTGTCATTGGATTTGATCAGGTCGATCTCTAATGTACAGTTATATTGTTAAGGTCTCCACGCGGAGATCTAACATGTAACCGTCCTGGCCACAAGGGTAAAATGAAGGTGTGTCAACCGGGGATTGTGGCATGGAAGATACACGGGCGCTGCGGGAGTAATTGACTGCAGATCACCCGGTTCCACAGTTGGGGAAAACCCAAACAATATCAAATCCTGAGAGGCTATGCTTGTGGTAGCTCCGCTTTCGTAACTACTACTGATGGCGTCATGAGTCAGATTAATCTGCATCGGGGTGGCAAAATTACATCAGTAAGATTCGTTCGTCCGTGGGAATTTCAGACCAATCGAGAACTGTTCCCAGCGTCGACCGTCCGATGTCAACCACAAATTGTGGAGATTCGATCAATATGGCAAAGCTGAGTGTTGGCTCTTGTACGCGTATGAAAATTTTAGAGTCTTTGCCTCTTACAAATGAAATTCTCCGTCGAATCTCTTCATTGATCGATTCCATGTCGTACGCGCCCATGGGAAGTTCAATATCGTCCCACGTAGCGCCACCGTCCGACGAAAACGCAAACGAGTTATTCGCGGGAAGGCCCCCAAACGGCCGCGATCGGATATTAGGCCAACTGTAATACATGCGCAACGACGCTAGTGCGATCTCGAGTGCGCGACCTTCCCCAGCGGTGATTGGCGTCGGAAAAAAAAACAGGTTGAATTCTAGTTTCGTAGACGAGATCGTTATCATCGAGGTAAAGCTGGGGGTTGTATTTCCAACAACACGCTGCATTGCAGCATGGACTTCGCGAAGAATCGCCTCAGTACTCAGCATCGGTGTTATATACTAGTACATCATCAATGTCTTCAATGAGTTTATGTATTAACGTGCGAAACATCCCCGGGTCCATGATGTCGTTAGTAAGCAAACCTCGTACAAATCGACGAGGCCTCGTTAATCCCTTCTGATGCATTGTTGCCAACGCGAACTGACCCCACGAGTGTTTCCAGACGATCCACGAGTTCGTTTACCTGTTGTTGGTCCACAGACACACATTGAACTCTGTTGTCCCACGTTTTATTCCACGATCACCAGAACCGTTTCTACGTGGGGGTGGTTCCTGTGGTAGAGCCTTCTCCAGTGGGGAGTAATATTCTTCTTCCGCGTTTCTAGAGTTCAACAATCTTATGAAATTCGACCCACATATGATTATTACGGGCGAGTGTTTAAACTCCAGTCCACTTCTTAAGTACCCATCCGGGCCAGTTATCTTTGAGGTAACTCGGGCGGGTCTTCGCGGGTTGTTCATGCTTCAACATAAAGTCTTCAGGGGACTGTTAAAGATCTCCTGCCGTGTTTGTTGATTAAATGTTTGAACTGGTGTTTACAACTTTGGTATTCGGGTGGTGGTTCTTGTGGATGATTCTCAAGTGCCCCTTCAACATCCTCTTGTATGTTCTCTAACCTCTTTTGAATTTCTGCTAATTGTAATGGCGCACGCTTGATCGGACCAGGTTGTTGTTCTGTTCCAATCATCACTTTGGTGGTTTCCGCGACTTTTCCACTTTTTCCGCGGTCTTTGCTACAATCTCTTTTGTTGGTTTGATCAGCGGTGCAAACATTTGCTCGAAGCCCGCTGAGAGGTCTTCCGGTGAGGATTGTCTCGACTGTAACATATCTTTCACACGTTTGCGTGCGCCTATGTACTCGCGAAGAAGTTCCAGTTGATCGCGCGCAACTTTGCGACGTCGGTCAGCAGCCTCTGTTATGGCATCGCTGGCGGATTTCGTCATTGTATATATTTATCGTGGCTGCTAAATTGCTTTACACGCATGTGTGTTCAGACCCGCGTGATATTTTCCTCCAATGGAGCTGGAGGCTCTAGTCAAGTCAGTTGTGAGAAAACTATATGGGTCCCGGGTGGCGTCCCCTAACATATTTCGAAACTCATTCCACGAGTGGTCTGCGGCACACCTGGTCCAGTGAGCTGTTGGCGAATCCATCTCGCTGTAACCTCGAGCGTTTAATAAACACCTCAACCGAGTCCTGGCCACGATACAACATTGGTGGCTCCGTCACTCCGTCGCATATGACTACGGTGTAAAAAAATCCACAGGGGACTTGTTCATCGTAATCGACGGAACCTCAGGGGCGTCCGCGAGAATGTTTAAGCATAGATAACATACGTAACTTTCTTTTTCCGTTCCACAGCGGTGACTTTCAAAACGTTTTTGCCAGATTTTGGCATGATTGTACGCTGCGGCTTTTCGCGAATTCCACCGCAGTAAAAGTCATGGTCCGCAAGCAACTGTTGCATGCTAAATACATGCATGCAGCGTCGACATGGAAACTTTTTACGATTGTGCTTGTTGTGCTGTTATACCATTTGTGAAACATCTTTTATTCACACATACTGATACCGCACTACTGAGCCGTCTATATTGCTCAATAATAATAAATCAATATTGTACCGCGCGCTTCTCACCGTGGATAGTCGAACTGGCTGCAGGCCTTTATTCCAAACACATTAACAGCGATGTCAGGGTTGAGTCGCTCAAACTTACTGATGTCAGTAACTTGTACAGAAAATTCAATGTTACCAAATTTAAGTTCGCACAGGTATTGTTTGTATTTTCGAGGCTGATCTTTATTATCGCTTGCGGGATGCAGCGCGGGCAAGAGCGCCCATTCAAAACACGTGTTGTAGCATTTTTCACATTGATTACTGACCGCGGTGGATTATACTTTGGTGTTGGAATATAACTAGAGCCGCGAAAAGGTTTGTACAGGTAAATATGAAGCTGAACTTCAAAGCATCTGGAAAGCTACCATCCTGAACCTCCTCTGGAGTATTTTTAAAACTTCTCGAGGATCTTTGCGTAACTTTTATCAATTTCATCATTGATGGCCTCAGACTCTTTATGGCTCAAGATCATAAAGACACCACTATGAAACCATGACTGTAATGTTATAGATGGCGCAAAACCGTCTTTAGTTACATTGCCAGGCATGGTAAATTCCACGTTGAAGACAATGTCAACCTTGGATCCGGACGGCAGCGTTGTCTCGCCCACGTGCTGTAATGTTGATACAGTTAACGGACGCATCTTTGAGAGAAGTTTCACAGCGTCTCTGCTTGGCTTGTATACGGTTGGGATAATCGCCCGGTAATCTTGAAGATCACGAGAGTGCTTGTGCATCTTAAACTCGGGGACTTGGGTCATTTGACGGCCATGCACAAAAGCCACTTCGGCAATAGTACGTGCGATATTTGGCCGTTTTGTTCGTCAGCACCTATGCATGCAATATCAGCCCGCGTGGCCGGCGGAGGAATCTTAATATGATACTGTGCTGCCGTTTCACGAACCTGTCTCACAGTCTGACGTGGTTTGACCGCGCGTCCTAATAACGCAAGTATGTCAGCTTTTCTTGCGCTTCTCGTTATTTATATTCCACGCTCTCGCGCGGATTATTTCAGTTGATTTACTGTTTACGTTGCATTTGCTGTTACCGTTGCAACCGGCACAACCCGCCGTGGATCGCCTTCACGTCCTAATAATACAAGCATACATGCCTTTCTCATGCCTCTTAGTATTCTTATTCCACGCTCTAGCGCAAATTGTTTGAGCTCATTCACGGTAGGCATGCTGATATAGAAGGGAAAAATCACTGTCTAATTGCTTATTCTATCAATACAGTTTTGCAATATTTTTACTTTACCAGGATCAGAAACTGCAATCGCTTCAATCCTGGATATTATTTCATTGAGTTTTGTATCCTTTCCCTCAACGGCGTTGACATCTTCGGGTTTTTCCACGATGATAGATTCCGTGAGTCTTTGCGAACAGATCCACATGGTCGGCAAAGCTGCTTACGCAATTTTACTCTGATACCATATTTAAGGCATGATCGAACACCGAGCAAATGTGATTTACAATATTCATAATGGCATGTTCTGGCGCAGAGTTCACCTTTTCCAAGGCATACACCTTTAAATGTATATTGTCCAAATGCCATTGAACTCTTATATATATATATATATATATATATATATATATATATATATATATATATATATATATATATATATATATATATATATATATATATATATATGCGGACTGTATTCTCTAATAGAAATAGTCATATATGTTCTCGATTGATGGTGTGCGTAACTTTAGGTGTATGCTGTCCTCATCGATTATATAGGGTTCTAGAGTATACTCTAGTTCTTAGTATTTGATCGTACGGCCATTCAGCGTGAAATACTTTTCATCCATGATGGTAATATTCAAACTCTACAGAACCGAGAATTACGATTAAATAGTTTTCGCACTCAAATATAATTTTCGTCAATCCAGCATTTGGCCAAATCACTGCACGCTGACCAGTATCAAGAATTACGCCAACGCGTAAATGACCGCCGCTTGTACAATGACATCCGATGACTTCAAATGTCTTGCACTGCTAGTTCTGTGTCTTTGCATGTGAATCTCTTTTCGTAAAACTCCTGACATTGTATTCACCGCTCAGACTCTTCAGTTTGTAAATATTTCTCACACTTAAGTGCAAATGCTGCTGGTGTTTCATATATCATAATGCTGAAGTCATCTCTCTAATTAATTATTCTTGATAATCTTCGCTGCCGTCATTGTCTTCACTAGTGTGACGCATTTAGGCAAAATATTGATTTAATCTTTTCTGTGACATTACATACACGCCGTTGTTCGGGTAATGTGATTCCCGCATTAGCTCCGCTCATTAATCCTTTCAAAATGTTATACGCATCAATCGGTGAAGTTTTCGAAATTATATTATATAGTGCAATAATTCTCTAAAATAGTATATTCCCACGTAAAGGAAATATAGCCGCAATTCAAAATAAAATATTCTCAAACACAAATGAAACGCTCTTCGTAGAATGTAGCCGCGATCAATTATAATATCTGCTGCTACCTATATTCTCACGCAAAGAAAATAATATCTGCAGAACATATTATTATATGCAGTATAGCTGCGATCAATAATACCATTGCAACAGTATACAGAGGCACCTCATGATAACTTCGCTTGGGGGGCTGCAGCGGGTTACAATCGCGCGAGGCTCACCACGGGCTCGCGCGTAGATAATGCACTCTCGTGTTATTCGACGGTGAAGTCATCGGGTATAGAAGGTTTTGACCAAGATCAGTAAAAAAATTCCCAAAGTTCCATAATGATACTACTATGTGCATAGAGCAGGAGGAGTTTCATCCCCTTTCCTCTTTTTGTATTTGTGAAATGGACATAAACCGGTTTGTTTAAATGTTTAAGTATACTTATTGTTTAACCACAGACGTGAATACTAATGTTTGAACAACTTCCCTACCTATTTCAGCAGGTTTTCATGCCTTTATACTGTTAAAGCAATCCTATATAGACTTTATACTGTTAAAGCAATCCAATATAGACTGTCCAACTACAAGTGTGGCTTTGTAGTAACTGAGGGACCTAACTTCATTAGTCTTAGGTTGGGTCATTCTTTAACCTAAAAAAAGAAATTCATTTTCATTACAACACGAAGCATCAAAAATGAAACACGTGATTTACAAAGATAAGCTACTCTAGACTCCGCCGCTGGCACTAAACTCACCTCAACATTATTTGCACTCAGGCCAATTAAAAATTGACATATGATACATCTAAACAAATACAATTAATAATCAAATGGAGAAAGTACATCAATTGCATTTATGTAAATAATTATGTAAGTAATCAGCATGAGAGAAAACATATCAGCCTTTAGTTAACAGAGGACTAAATGTTTTCAACTATTATATATATATATATATTTGTTTTTTTTTCAAAAGCAACTATTTACTATTTACGTATTTTTAAAAAGATTTTAACATACAAAACAGGAAAAGTAAACCTACATGGGTCTCGACTTAGGGTGAATGTAAATGTTCATGCATGCGTATTAGCTGGTGGGGCAAACGAAAAGAAATGAACAGGATCGATGTGCAGCACGTGTAACCTTGAAAACAACTGGGTTGACCATTTACCTATATCGTACATGTGATCTGTATGTTAGTTTCACTACCAGTTAGGGACCAAGCATGTACATTGTGTGTGGTGGTGGTGGTGGTGGTGGTGTGTGTGTGTGTGTGTGTCGGGGGGGGGGTGCCGCTGGGATTATTTGAAAAACAAATTTCCGTCGCCTAAATAGCTCGAACAAACAAATTCCATAATATCCTGGTTAGAAAGAAAATTCCAAGAAGCCCTCCTCCGCCCCCCCCCCCCCGAAAATTTAATGGTCGGTCCTTAAAATGTACACGATGATCATGTTTTGTACAGCTGTACTCATTCGAGACTTCGAGGTCAATCATACGGATCATACCTCGAATGTATGCATTAGGTGCCGTTCTCACCACCTCGGTTATTTACGAAACAAGGATTGACTGAGAAGGTTCGAATGCATTGAACTATTTTTCATTGGCAACTTCTCTGCCAAACCTACCGTTAATCCAATCCTAGAGATAGCCCAGGTGGTCTGAATAGATTGCGATTTCTATTTTGCGAAGAAATTTCCATCAAACAAACTCTGATTTTTCTGTAAATTACTGCGTCGACATTCATCCAAAGCATATTTATTTCTCGCAGAAATAGTCGAGGTGGTCGGAATGAGCTGTACTGTGTAGGACTGGGCTAAACATTTCGATCGGCCCTTAAATCAGGTGGTCCACCATCATGATGGCCCATAGTGTCCCTCCCTTTATAATATTACCTAAAATCCCGGGGCCCATCTGCCCTTAGGCACATTGCTAGATGGGTCAGTCCAAAACTGTATCTACAGTTTAGCAGCAGGGATGGTGATCATACCACTGTTTGAGATCGGGGAGGATATTTTTGAGATCAGAAGAAGGGTCCAAAACGCTCTTTGCCGGGCCGGCGGAGACCCCAAGACGAAGCCGGCCCAAAGAAAAAAAGTAAAAGCCTGTGCTCATAAAAATATAATTGAAAAAGAGGCAACAATACGCACGTTGCGTTCGCCGGGATTGCGAGACAATGCGAGCGTGGGTTCGGAGGAAAAATAATTGCTCAGCTCTGCATGTTTTGACGTCTAGCCGCCATTGGCTGGTAGGCAATTATTTTATTTAAAAAAAGATTTCCCATATGTATATACCTATGATATAGTGCACGCCAGACAAGCCAGAGTAACACGCGACGAATGTCAGACATTAACGCCAGGAGCCGCGTAGCACTGCACCAGCTTCAGGAACAGCTTGACCGCCTGAAGGCGGCTCGTGAAGCAGAGCAAGAATTTGCCCGCCTCGGTGCAATTGAGTCCAAGGTCTCATTTGATCTCGACCGGATAGAGCCGCACGCCGTTCCTATTCCCAGAAACTTTGAAAGGGACTGGTACCGCAGCTTCGAAAGATGAATATGAGGTCGACGGGGGGGGGGGGGCGGCGCATGTCTACATTACGTTTCAAGTCGAAGAAGACGATCCACTACTGCTCGGGTGGTGGAGCATTTTAACAACGTCACCAGTGGAAATGGTCTAACAGAGGCCCGTCACAAGAAGCGGAGCAGCGGAAACTACCGCGCGTCAAGGTGGCAGGCAATGAACCTCATTTACCACCACGGGTACGCTTGGCCAACGACCCTCCACTTCGCGGCGGTGCGCAGGATAGAGTTCTACGAGGGTGACACATGGAAGGTCATCCGACTGGCCACGGCGGTTGACCCCAAGCTCGTGGATCAGTTCGTGCTAGCAGATGGCCGATGCTACAGGTATACGGACTCGCAAGGAGCCGCCGCAGAGCTGGCGCACCAAAAGAATTAAACGGTCATGCTGAAGGACGTTCAGCAGTCATGCGTCGAGTTCGGGCATGGCGGGCACTGGAACAGCCCCAGTGGTTATAATGAGTCGGAGATGGTAAGCCTCGACATGGCCACCTGTTACCCAGGAAACGTCTTGGTCATGGGGGAGTGTGCACCATACTTTAAACGCTTTGGCCACCCGTGCAGTGAGATGACGCGCGTGGCTATTAACGGACCTCTTGCTCAAGTTGTCATAAGATTTGCACAGCTGCGATCTTGGGCCTTTGCCCCGGCTGTCACCCAGTTATTCCCTCCTGGTTTGGCCGTCACTTTATCAGGCTTAGGCCGCCCGCAACGACCGCGACTGGTGTCCCATCGTGCCGCTGCGGTTTATGGTCGAGGCAGGAGTGCTCACGCACCTCGAGGTGGCTGAGGCCATCGTCTCCTACAAGAAGCAGACAAAGGTTAGGGTGCCGGACGACAAAGAAATAGGACGTATTATCATCGGCAAGTTTACAGCTGCTAGCGTGAACGGCTAGTTACTGTCCCAGGGGAGCTGGACTTTTTCGTGCACACCTGCTGTGAGACCAACTCGCTAGTCGATTATGACAACGCGCCGCTCGGGCACATCATCACATACTACGACGGCTGGCCCGACTAGATGAAGTTCAAACCTATGCAAAAGAAGACCCCATCTGCTACGACTGCACCGCCCTCGAATGCGAGTTCCACAACGTCAACAGCCCAAAAACCGGCTGCAGTTGGGCAGTGGCGGATCAAAGAGGAAAAGCTCCTGGCCCTGAACAACAGCGTCGCTTACATGCCTAAGCCCGAGTACTGGGCCAGCCAGACCAAAGTGCCGGGCTTGACAGTTTCCAGTGCCAACGATCCGCTGGCGACGCACCGCCTTTCCTACCTCAACGGTGGTGAAGGCTTAGGAAAGACCACATGCGCGATTGCCCTCTTCCGTGGCCAAAACCCACTGGTCCTCACCCCGACACATCGGCTGGCAGAAGAAATTCGTGCCCGAGACGCACACACACCAACCCATCATATCTTCTTCTGTTAGAGCAACCAAAAAGAGTGCGACACCAGAACGCATGGGGCAGAAACTTATTCTGCGGGTCATCATCTGAGACGAAATCCGCACAGTCCCACGGCACATTCTTGAGATCTTTCTCAGGTGGCTGGATCTACGAAGAGGATGATTAACACTACAGCGCCAAGGACGAAGCCCTTAAGAACCTACCAAAGAGGATGCGCCTTAAATCTGACAGGATCCAGTGTGAGGATATCCGCAGAGCCCTTCCCGCCCGCCGTGACTGGAGTTCCATTCTGGAGCAGTGGAGGACCGCTGACACGCTCGTGGTTACCTGCATTGCGGTGCAGGACAGCGCCCGACAGTTCTTATTCGAGCGTGACAAAACGCACTTTCCATACACGCTGGTTCCACTCCTGTACCGCCCAAAGTTAACCGGCGCCACAATATTCCTGTGACAATTCCAGGAGCAGACGAGCAGCAGGTGCTTGTACTAAAAGACATCGTCGAAGTGACTATAAAAGCCGTTGAGAGCGTTGTCCTTCAATAACCTAGACTGACGTTGCAGCTATGCAATTATTATGCATACCATCAAAAACCTGGGCAAGTCGAAGACTACCTCGAATGGTCACATCTCGCGTCTTTGGCTGTATCCCGTGTGGAGTACCTGTCTCAACTCGCTGCGCCACCGGCTTGGGGGGGGGGGGGGGCGAGGTTAAGCGAGTGCCTACTGAACAGGAACTCTGCAAGGCTATCCAAAAGAAGCTTGACACATAAAAGCAGCAGGAAAAGGCATTGCACTGCAAAGTCACTCAAACCAGAAAATTGGGCCACAGTGTAACTAGGAGAGTTAGTCCCCATCAGGACTATGTACATACTAGGAGAGTTAGTCCTCATCAGGACTATGTACATACTAGGAGAGTTAGTCCCCATCTGGCCTATGTCCTTCCTAGGAGAGTTAGTCCCCATCAGGACTACGTACATTCTAGGAGAGTTAGTCCCCATCAGAACAATGTAGATACTAGGAGAGTTAGTCCCCATCAGGACTATGTACATTATAGGAGAGTTAGTCCCCATCAGGACTATGTACATACTAGGAGTGTTAGTCCCCATCAGGACTATGTTCATACTAGGAGTGTTAGTCCCCATCAGGACTATGTACATACTAGGAGAGTTAGTCCCCATCAGGACTATGTACATTCTAGGAGTGTTAGTCCCCATCAGGACTATGTTCATACTAGGAGTGTTAGTCCCCGTCAGGACTATGTACATACTCGGAGAGTTAGTCCCCATCAGGACTATGTACATAATAGGAGAGTTAGTCCCCATCAGGACGATGTACATACTAGAAGAGTTAGTCCCCATCAGGACTATGTACATACTAGGAGAGTTAGTCCATATCAGGAATATGTACATACTAGAAGAGTTAGTCGCCATCAGGACTATGTACATACTAGGAGAGTTAGTCCCTGTCAGGACTATGTACATACTAGGAGTGTTAGTCCCCGTCAGGACTATGTACATACTAGGAGAGGTAATCCCCATCAGGACTATGTACATACTAGGAGAGTTAGTCCCCATCAGGACTATGTACATACTAGGAGAGTTATCGTCCTGAAAGGAAAGATTGATAGGATGTATTTTGTCACTAACCCGAGGAGTGTTTTATGGCGTCAGGATGGTTTATATTGTAGTTTTTTGTAAAGAAAGAAACATTAATAATTATTGCTTCCGCAATAAATGTTGTGAAACGTTACTAACTCTGGGTCACTGAGAACAAAAATGATGCTTAAAATTGTTGATTGGCTCTAGTTTTAAAGATATTATACTGGGTCAGTATGTACGACCCTTAACTTGGGAATGGCGGAGGATAAGTGAGTTATAAAGGGAAGGGATCTCAATTTAAACCAGAAATGACTAAAATACATCTTTGACTGGATCGATGAATAAATCTATTACTGGGTTTGGACACTACTTGCCTTTTAGACAAAACAATAAATGATGCAATCTGAAGCTGGTATTGCATCATACATGATATGAATTGCATCGTGTTACTCCTAGAAGTCATGGATGATGCAATCATAACTAAGCTTACATCACTCTGCTAAAGAAATTGTCCTATATCAGCTCTACAAATCATACAGTGTCGTGCTCTCTTATTTGTCTGTTTGATTTTGCAAAGGGACACATTTCTGTTTAGCCAAAGCGAGTAGAGATGCCTCATACTTGTGTGAACAATGCAGATAACTTCTGCTATGTTTGTGGTAAAGTGACTTTTGCATCACAAAAGCGCAGTATAACCAATATGGTTAAGAAAGCCTATCCCCTTTATTTTGGCTGCAAAATTGGAGATCAGGACAAGATGTAGGCCCCACACATATGCTGCAACACTTGTGCAACAAATCTTCGCCAGTGGTTGAACAGGAAAAGAAAATCTATGCCTTTTGCAGTGCCAATGATATGGAGAGAGCCAACAGATCATATCAGCAATTGTTACTTCTGCGTGGTGCACTCCAGTTGAGAAAGGTGTGTCAAAGAAGAAAAAGTGGACTGTGCATTATAAAAACATTCAGTCAGCGATACGCCCAGTACCCCACGGGGAAGGACTGCCGGTTCCTGATGCACCAGAATCATTCTCACTTGAGTCAGAAGAGGAAGAGGAAGAGGATGAAATTTCTACTCCTGAACCATCAATGTCACATGACCCATATTTTCTCCCATCCTCCTCCTCTGAACCACGCCTCATAACACAAGGTGAACTGAATGATCTTGTCAGGGATTTGGAACTACCCAAGAGTAAGGCAGAGCTGTTGGACTCCAGACTACAGTAGTGGAATCTCTTGGCAGGTGATGTTAGGGTTTCCATGTTCCGTGACCGTCAAAAGGATCTTGTCCAATTCTTCTTCATGGAAGGTGATCTTGTAGCCTGCAACAACATCGATGGTGTGATGGCAGCCCTCAACATCGTTCATGATCCAGATGAGTGTAGACTGTTCATTGATTCATCGAAGACGAGTCTTAAAGCTGTTTTACAGCATAATGGCAGTGTTTTGCCATCAATTTCAGTTGGTCATGCAGTCCATATGAAGGAAACCTATGAAAACATAAAACAACTTTTGAGGTGCATAAACTATGACCAACACTAGTGGCAGCTTTGTGGTGATTTCAAGGTTCTTGCTCTCTTGCTTGGTCTGCTGTTTTCTCTGCGAATGGGATAGTCGTGCGAGAGATTCCCACTACATCAAGAGAGATTGTCCACTTCGATAGTCATTGGAGCTTGAGATGAAAAGTGTTCAGCATCCACCACTTGTTGAATCAAGAAAGATTTTGTTACCACCCTTGCACATCAAGCTTGGTCTGATGAAGACCTTTGTCAAGGCCATGGACAAAACACATGCAGCTTTCAAGTACCTCCGTGGAAAATTTCCAAGATTAAGTGAAGCTAAGATAAAGGAAGATGTCTTTGTTGGTCCTCAGATTCGTGAACTTCTTCGAGATGATGCATTTCACCGTGCACTGCGTGGCAAGGAAAAGACGGCACGGAAAGCCTTCCAGTTAGTGGCAACAAATTTTCTCGGAAACAACAAGGCAGACAACTACAGGGAGTTGGTGGAAAACCTATTCAAGGCATACAAAAGCCTTGGTTGCAACATGTCACTAAAGATACATTTTTTGCACTCTCATCTAGATTTTTTCAACCGAATTACGGAGCAGTGAGCGACGAGCAACAATGGAGAAACGCTATCAGGGCAAATGGAGCCCATCAATGCTTGCAGACTATTGCTGGACAGTGACAAGAGATGCTCCATTTAATGAAGACAAGAGACAAGCCAAGAAGCGCCGAGTAGACACTGAATAAGGACTAAACTATGTACTTATATATACATAATAGTTTTTTTGACTTTTGTTTCAATATATTTTATATTTATATAACCCTTTTGCTGTTTTTTTAAAGTGTTACATATACAGGACAGGTGAAATATTATCATGTAAAGCAACCATAAACATATGAAAAGACCTAGGTTTACAATTTACGATTAAAACTCTACTATGTACACAATATACATAGACGTAAAATGTAAAACTTAAATATCTTGGAAACAGTAGCCAATCAGTTGTTTTAATTGTCATATTTGAATTCAGCACATCAAAATCCCTAATAAATAGAACATTTTATCTCTGAAGCAGACGACTTCGAATTTTTTTTAGACCAGTGTAATCTAACCTTTAACCTTAATTTACACAGCTTCTGTAGTAACAGCATAAATCTGCTTGAACTGATGCAGTGCTACGCTGCTCCTGGGGAAAGTGGGCCAGACCCCCGTCAATGTCAAGATAGGTTTGTGTGTGGACGTCTCGGGCACGAATCTCTTCTGCCAGCCGATGTGTCGGGGTGAGGACCAGCGGGTTTTGGCCGCGGAAGAGGGCAATCGCGCATGTGGTCTTTCCGAAGTCTTCACAACCGTTGATGTAGGAAAGGCGGTGCGTCGCCAGCGGATCGTTGGCACAGAAAGCTGTCAAACCCGGCACTTCGGTCTGGCTGGCCCAGTACTCGGGCTTAGGCATGTAAGCGACGCAGTTGTTCATCTGAGGTGGCTGGAGCTACGAAGAGTTTGAGAAAAACTACCGCGCCAAGGACGCAGCCTTTAAAAACCCACCAAAGAGGATGCGCCTTAAATCTGACAGGGTCCAGTGTGAGGATATCCGCAGAGCCCTTCCCGCCCGCCGTGACTGGAGTTCCATTCTGGAGCAGTGGAGGACCGCTGACACGCTCGTGGTTACCTGCATAGCGGTGCAAGACAGCGCCCAACAGCTTTTATTCGAGCGTGACAAAAAGCACTTTCCATACACGCTGGTTCCACTCCTGTACCGCGCAAAGGTCAACTGGCGCCAAAATATTCTTGTGACAATTCCAGGGGCAGACGAGTAGCGGGTGCTTGTACTAAAAGACATCGTCGAAGTGACTGAGAGCGTTGTCCTTCAGAACCTAGACTGGCGTTGCAGTTATTCAATTAATATGCACAGTTCCCAGGGGCTTACCATAAAAAAACCTGGGCAAGTCGACGACTACTTCGAAAAGTCAAATCTCGCGTCCTTGGCTGTATCCATAATATCTGTCACACAACTCGAGCGTATCGCTGCGCCACTGGCGGGGGGGGGGGGGGGGGGATAGAGGTTAAGCGAGTGCCTACTGAGCAGGAAATCTGCAAGGCTATCCAAAAGAAGCTTGTCACATGTAAGGAGAGGGACAAGGCACTGCACTGCAAAGTCACTCAAACCAGAAAATTAGGCCACAGTTTAACTTTTGATATGGTGTAGTTACAGTCTTTAAGATGCATCTACATACCTATTTTCTTGAGTATCAGTGAAATATAGTCTAATATATTAAGGGTATAAGAAACAGAGAGCTAAAAATAAAAAATCACTCCAGAGTGAAAATTTGGTGATAGTGACCTAGTCTAGGTATGGTTGAGTTACTCTTGTTGAAATGCATTCACTCACCAATATTCACGAGTGTAGGTTAAATAAGGATGAAGATATTGATGGTGTAACGAACAAAAAGCTGAAATAGCAACCGTCATCCAAGCGCGAAAATTAGGTCACAGTCACCTAGTTTTGGTATGGTTGAGTAAATCTCTCTCTTTCTCTCTCTCACTCTCTCTCTCTCTGAGATGTATACACGCATCTATTTTAATGAGTCTAGGTGAAATTGGGTTCAAGATATTGATTGGGTAACAAACGAACGAACACACGAAGACGCTATCGTACGAACGAATAGCACAAAAGGAAAAATCAAAACGCTATTTCACTCCATGCTTCGAAGGTATAATAAGTCGACTTATCGATACTTTCTCAAATAAACTTTTTTGAGTTTTTAACATGCAATTATTTCTGTGTGCGTACGTGTGTGCATGCTCGTTCGTGTATGTATCGCATTCGATGCACACTCGCACTGTGTGCTTAACAAAATTATCATGGGGGGGGGGGGGGAGGTGGGGTGTGCTGGAATTATTATCTTTGAAATTTCCGGCCCCCAAATAGCTTGAAAAAATATTCTTGCTCTGACTTTAAAAGAAAACAAAAGGAACTACATATATCCATTATATAAGTTCAAAAATAATATTTTGCGGCCCCTAAGCACTCTGACAGTATCATAAACAATGTCCCCATCAGGCCTATGTACATACTAGGAGAGTTAGCCCCCATCAGGACTATGTACATACTAGGAGAGTTAGTCCCAATCAGGACTATGTACATACTAGGAGAGTTAGTCCTCATCAGGCCTATGTACATACTAGGAGAGTTAATCCCCATTAGGACTATGTACATACTAGGAGAGTTAATCCCCATTAGGACTATGTACATACTAGGAGAGTTAGTCCCCATCAGGCCTATGTACATACTAGGAGAGTTAGTCCCCATCAGGACTATGTACATACTAGAAGAGCTAGTCCCATCAGGCCTATGTACATACTAGGAGAGTTAATCCCCATTAGGACTATGTACATACTAGGAGAGTTAATCCCCATTAGGACTATGTACATACTAGGAGAGTTAGCCCCCATCAGGACTATGTACATACTAGGAGAGTTAGTCCCAATCAGGACTATGTACATACTAGGAGAGTTAGTCCTCATCAGGCCTATGTACATACTAGGAGAGTTAATCCCCATTAGGACTATGTACATACTAGGAGAGTTAGTCCCCATCAGGACTATGTACATACTAGAAGAGCTAGTCCCATCAGGCCTATGTACATACTAGGAGAGTCAATCCCCATTAGGACTATGTACATACTAGGAGTTAATCCCCATTAGGACTATGTAAATACAAGGAGAGTTATCGTCTTGGAAGGAAAGATTAATAGGATGTATTTTGTCACTAACCTGAGGAGTGTTTTATGGCGTCATGATGGTTTATATTGTATTTTTTTTTTAAAGATAGAAAAATTAATAATCTAACCTTTTACTTTAATTTAGACAGCTTCTGTAGTAACAACATAAATCTGCTTAAACTGGGACGGCCTCGACAGTTCTTAATAGTTTTGTCCTTTACTTATCTTCTGTTTCGGTAAACATATAAAGTGGTTGGACTTATTTCGGTACACAATACTTTATTCTAGATGTTTACTAAAGCTAGTGACATGTTCGTTTATCATGCGAGAGTTGTAACTAGTGATGCAAATACTACTGGAGATGAAAATGGACATGAACTGGTTTGTCTAAATGTTCAAGCATATTTATTGTTTAACCACAGACGTGAATACTGATGTTTGAACAACTTCCCTACCTTTTTTCAGCAGGCTTTCATGCCCTTATACTGTGAAAGCAATCCAATATAGACTGTTCAACTGCAAGTGAGGCTTTGTAGTAACTGAGGGACCTAACTTCATTAGACTTGGGTTGGGTCATTTATTAACTTAAACAAGAAATTCATTTTCATTACAACACGAAGCATCAAAAATGAAACACGTGATTTACAAAGATAAGCTGCTCTAGACTCCACACGCTGGCACTCAACTCACCTCAACGGTATTTGCACCCAGGCCAATTAAAAATTGACATATGATACATCTAAACAAATACAATTAATAATCAAATGGAGAAAGTACAGCAATTGCATTTATGTAAATAATTATGTAAGTAATCAGTACGAGAGAAAACATATCAAACTTTAGTTAACAGAGGATTAAACATTTTCAACTATTACATATGTATATCTTTTTTAAGCGAATATTTACTATTTACGTATTTTTTAAAAAGATTTTAACAGAGAAAGTTGCTGGACGGGAAACATGTTAGCTTTAAATAGGTAAGGCAAAGTTAGGAACTTTCTGTTAATTATACAGCTGCAAAGTGCATCAGGCAAAGATTTGGTGTCGAGAAGATTGAATCTTTACTAGTTCGGACAGGAAAAGTAAATCTACACAGGTCTCGACTTAGGGCGAATGTAAATGTTCATGCATGCGTATTAGCTGGTGGGGCAATCGAAAAGAAATTAACAGGATCGACATGCAGCACGTGCAACCTTGAGAACAACTGGGTTGACCATTTACCTGTATCGTACATGTGATCTGTATCTTAGTTTCAGTACCAGTTAGGTACCAAGCATGTACATTGTGTGTGGTGGTGGTGGCGGTGGTGTGTGTGTGTGTGTGTGTGTGTGTGTGGCTGGGATTATTTGAAAAACAAATTTCCGGCCCCTAAATATCCTGGTTGAAAAGAAAATTCCAAGAATCCCTCCTCCGCCCCCCTCCCCGAAAATGAAATGGTCGGTCCTTAAAATGTACACGATGATCATGTTTTGTACAGCTGTACTCATTCGAGACTTCGAGGTCAATCGTACGGATCATACCTCGAATGTATGCATTAGGCGCCGTTCAGACCACCTCGGTTATTTACGAAACAAGGATTGACTGAGAAGTTGCGAATGCATTTGACTATTTTTTCATTCACAGCTTCTCTATCAAACCTACCGTCAATCCAAATCCTAGAAATAGCCCAGGTGGTCCGAATAGATTGCGATTTCTATTTTGAGAAGAAATTTCCGGTAAACAAACTGTGTCATTTTTCTGTTAATTATTGCAGCGACATTCATCCAAGGCATATTTATTTCTCGCAGAAATAGTCGAGGTGGTCTGAATGAGCTGTACTGTGAAGGACTGTGCTAAACATTTAGATCGGCCCTTTGATCAGGTGGCCCACCATCATGATGGCCCATAGTGTCCCTCCCTTTATAATATTACCTAAAAACCCGTGGCCCATCTGCCCTTAGGCACATTGCTAGATGGGCCAGTCCAAAACTGTATCTACAGTTTAGTAGCAGGGATGGTGATCATACCACCATTTGAGATCGGGGGAGGGCAACACGGGAATAATCAGCCTCCACCCCACCCCCAATCTCAAGCTTTAGCTTTAAAGTATTTTTTAGATCAGAAGAAGGGTCCGAAACGCTCTTTGCCAGGACGGCGGAGACCCCAGTGGAGGCTTCGCTAAAGACTTTTGCCGCCAGCTCCGTGGCGGCTTCTCGCGAGTCTGTATACCTGTAGCATCGGCCATCTGCTAGCACGAACTGATCCACGAGCTTGGGGTCAACCGCAGTGGCCAGTCGGATTATCTGCCAGGTGTCGCCCTCGTAAACTCGTTATTTGTGATACAAATAATACCAGAGATGAATTTCATTATATATTTGCATGTTCTTACTTTAACACACAAAGAGATCTAGAAAACTATATATATATATATATATATATATATACCAAAACTGTATTACAAATGTCGTAATATTTTGAAGCTACGTGACTTGTTTCAAAGTACAAGTGAAATATTATTAAAGGGACAGTTATGTCTTATATTAAACTGGTACATAAGAAAACTAGATATAAAACTTCCTATATTTTCATTCATCAAGTAACGTTATGGGTTTTGTGTTAATTATAGATTCGAAAAAAAATGTACTTGAGCAAAGTGCTAATGCTTAGATGACATAAAAAATTGACGCTACTTTTGTCCCGACTTATGCCGAATGTAAATGCTGGTGCCTGATTGCCACGGGCGGAGTCAGAGAAAGATAAACAAACCAGTACATGCATTAGTGGAGACATACGTTATCGGTTTGCCTTCGTCATCGACGTGAAGTCAACGGAAGTCCACGCGCTCCACGGGTCAGGAAGAAGCATCGAAAATGCAAGCGAAGGCGTAACACTGCAAATTGTAAAAGTCCCAGGCAGCAGACGTGTTATACGTGTATTTATACGTCATGATGGACGCGCAACTCAACATACAAAATGGTCAGTTTCTGTCAGCCATATACTAGCTTCGTGGCAAGAGCCGCACGCTACCGCCATTCGGGAAGCCTGCACGAGTTCTTTGATAACTTACAGACACAGTATGCCATGCTAGTCGACCGCCGCGGCTGCGGCAAGAGCGTGTTTGCCTACGAACTGCTCGAATCTGCGCTACTATGCGCCCATCAAAGCTCACAAAAGGCCGTGACCTTGCGGCAAAACGAGACGCTGGAGTATTTCTGGTCAACCCCGAGGACCATGATTTTGATACCCTACTTTGTGCGATCGCTAAAATATTCGAGGAAACTACCGCTCTTTTTCGACGAGTGTGCCTTTCTTTTTAGCGTCCGGTATAAGGAAACTGCCTTTACTAAACTCACCTATGTCAGCCGTCATCAACGTGTGGGTCATACACAAAAGTACAACCACGTAGCCTGTGAAATCAGCGAGCAGACATCGTGGATAGCCCTCTTTTACTGCAATGACGTAGACTTATTTAGGGACAAGCTTAAAAGAAAACGATATCATTAAGGCCTCGCGTCGAGCGGAGGCCTATGAATTTCTTAAAAAGGAAAGTTTTGCAAGCTTGTTCTGCGCACAGATCTAGCAGCTTGTTTCCACCAGCGATGTTGCGTAATATATCAGCTTTATGTTTCTTTGCGCCGCTTGCCACGCCGTAATACCTGTAGCCTTAGGCTACGTGCTGCTTACAGATGGCCGATCAGTGAACCATATCCAGAACTTCATAAGAACCATGGCAGAAGCTGTGAGTGACCTTGATATTGAGGAGCTACTACATGGGTTGGCAGCCAAGGCCTGAAGGCACAACGACGGCCACTAGTGAGACACCAGCACATCAGCGTGACCGCCTGTCGGAGTTAGTGGCTTCTCGAACGGCGAAAGAATGCATAGACCGGCCTCTTACCTTTGGGGACCTAACAGTAATGAACGATGAAGAGGTTGAAAAAACCTATGCCATATTCGAGGTTAAACTGGGAGCCAGGATGACTGCTTCGCTGGGGTCGTCTCTACTTAGCCTCTACGTGGAGGTCGTGAGCCACGTTCTGCCCTAGACAACTGCGAGCGGTTTCCGAGGGATTTAAGAGATGATCCGCTCATCCGGATCCCTCTGAAAACCATCAGCAGCCACCTCTACTTCAGGTACAGCCCGGTTCTAGCGCCAATTGCAGCTGGTATGAAAACATACAGGTATGTTGAAAAGTAAAAAAAATTACGAACGATGAGTGCGACAGCGGAACCGCCAACGCAAATCAAGACGGATGTAAAAATGGATGCGTCAGCGCAACAATCTCAGTACGTGGCACAAGTCACTAAAGTTAAACACCCAGGTAGAGTTGCTGCTGGTAAATGACTTGCTGCAATGGTGAAACTACGCCTGGGTGAGAAAATAGCCGACACTTAAGCCGCTCCAGTACAGATAGCGATGACTGCACGAGTGCAAGATAGTGCGATGCCATCTTATGTTTCCTGGGTCGGTCTAGCTTTGGCAACTGGCCTCGCGTACACTGGCAGCGGCAGCAAATAGCAGTGGGCCCATCTGAAGGACAAACGCCGCACGTGCCGGCAGCCGCTATTAAACACCTGCGGGACACTTTTTTTTATGGAATAGAAGTATGCAATATGTCTATACCACCCGGACTTGATGCTGGGTACACGATGATTGTCAAACGCTTATTAAAAATTAAACCGGCCGACCTTGACCACCTAGTCTTCGAAGACGCAGCAAGGGCCGTTACCACGACAGCTCTGAGCCTACGGGCACAGGAATGCTAATTAAACAAGGCATCATTCCTGCCAATATTATCACGGCTGCCTAATGGCCTCTGATGTTTCTATGGTCGCACGAGCAATCGTTAGCGCACTCGCATTATCTGGCTCAAACGACCTCGTCTCTCAGGTAGATAAAAAAAAGGAACCGAAGAAGAACACGTCCGGCTAGAAGAACTCCAAGCTGTGCAGACAGAGTTCCACCGTAGGCGCAACGAGCTTCTCGGTTACCTTAATGAAAAAAAGCCTAGATTAATAGCTGGCTGAATGGGCTTACCAAAGACAACAATCAAGAAAAAAAAATCATCAATCAATTACTGCCTCTCGATAAAAAAAATTTTTTTTTATAACTCCCCCCCCCCCCACTAATCTGACAAAAATATGCAGGAAAATGCCTGAATTACAACAATAATTAACCTTCAGGATACCCAGTTCACCAAATACTGTTGCACAGCGATGCACATTTAGCCTAAATACTTGTGTAAATAAATTACATGTACAGTAAATTCTACAGTACCGAGTAGGGGTGAAACGATTCATCGATATATCGATACATCAATACTTTTGCCATATCGATACACGTATCGATACTAGAGGTGAAGAATCGATACAAAGCGATATCTACCCTATATAAGTTACTTTAATCTTCAGCAGTCATGAATAATTATTAGTCGTTTTCTTCTTATTCTTTAAACTGGGAATCGATAATGTATCGTATCGTAGGCTGTGTATCGTGAATCGTATCGATACATGGCACAGGTGTATCGTTTCACCCCTAGTACCGAGTGATGTTTAATATCATTACCGTAATGGCGGAATGTCACGTGATACAAATGTTTGACGTTTGACTGTATTCATTTTTATTTATTTATTTATTTATTTATTTATTTATTTATTTATTTATTTATTTATTCTGTTTTAGGAAAATACCATTTGCTGTGCTGGAACACAGTTGTATAGCTTTCTACAACGAGATATTCTTTATGCTATATGAAGAAAACAAAATCACATGGTCATCATGCATTTTATATTAATTTTGATATCAGTGTACACGTGTGCTGCATAAATGTATATAAATAGACTTCAAAAATGATCTCCCATTTACACCCACATTGAGAGTATATTCCCACTGGGAATGAAATTGTGTTTTATCTCAGTCTGAAGAACTGCTTTCACGACGAGAATACTATGCCATATTACTCTCATTCCCTTTTACACAGACACACACACAGTAATGCGTGATGTGTAAACTACTTTACTTTCGTCTGAATCGATGGTTTTTCTCCTCGTAAGATTTCGGTCGTTTTAAGATTTCAGTCGTTTAGAGTCACTTAGTATCCGTCGTCGACCCAAACCGGCTCAACTCTTTTTTCGCTGAAATAAGGAAGGAACAAGGGAAATAAGTCTTCTAGCTTTATCCATACGCCTATAAGGTTATAATATGAATATTGGTTGTTGTTGTTTATTGTTTTTTTTTTTTTAATGGCACTTTAAACATCCTGTTTTTTTCATCATGCCGAGGAAATGGTAAAAGGAAAGGAAAAATTCGGCACATAGCTATTATCTTCTCTGTATGGTATAGGCAAATAAAGTCCTGTTAAAAACCGATCAAACCAATAACATCAGAGTCTCTTCTAGAGAGTCGAAGTTATTCGACTCGCAAAGGAAAGAGGCAAGAAGGTTCCGATTGAAGAATATCACTCATATGAAGATGAACTACTTCGGGGCTACATATAGCAAGCGGGTTAAAGGGAATATTTTTCGAGTAGTAAATTATTATGCGCCTGGACGGAGTCTGTGGCCACTTTATTAGAAGCTTCATGCAAAGATAACAAAAATAAAACAGACCTACGGCTCCTCATCATTCTGACCAATTTTCCAAAACGCCTAACGAACCTAGGTTATTTTAAGCAAGATAAATAGCCCAGATTAGTAATTTCATAAACATTATTCTGAATTCTGCTTCACTGAACAAGGTCACAGGCGCTCAACAATAATACAACGTATTGGTTTCCTTCAGTTTTGCAAACATCATATCGTGCTCGCGTGGAGATATTTTTAGAACACGTGTATGTAAGTAATAAAACATTTACGGGCTTTTGTTTAGTTTAAACCATATTTATTTCAAACATTTAAAGGTATTTAAAGTGCATATTATGAACACTGGATTTTAGAATAAGTGTTTATCGCACTTAACGTTCTTTGCGTCGACCAGTATAATATTTCACAGATCAATAAAACACTATATTGAACTCAAAAAGGCAATGATTCTATATTATTGTGCATAAACAATCGAATGACTCTACAGCACAGATAAAGTCCATCTATCCCAACAATAACTCTCCAATAAAGCTACTAACAGATTTAAAAGGATTGTCAGAATTATCAAATATGGTTACAGAAAGAGCAAATGAAAATATCATATTAAAAACGTATGATGTACTTTTGTCTTAAGAAGAGAGAACTGAATATGTAAACTGGTTATATTTAGTCAAAACTCTTTTGGAAAGGTATGTTTTCTCTGAAGTGTGTTTTACTCCGAGTCGGTGAATCTGCATTTGTTTTAATCGACCTTAGACCTGGATATTTTTAAAAAAATAATTTAGAACAAATAAATTCAAATAAATTGGAATTTTATAGAATTATATATGAGCGTTTCGGCGCTGACCCATATTGCTCTCCAGGGGTGTGATGACTGAGTTGATCAGTGATGACTGAGTTGATCAGACTCAGCCCGAAACCAATTCGCTTTTCCACCACTCCTCTCTCTTCCATCAAATTTAATGTGAGGCTTCCTCGGCCTGTTTGCCAACCTTAGTAACTAAATTCCTACGGCTAGGTCATGTAATCCCAATGACTCCCAAGGCACGCAAAAAGGTATGTGCTGCAAAGCCACGTCATCCTATTACCACTGGTAGATTCCAGGCCTTGCAGCCATTCTGCTGGCACTCATGAATGAGTGGCTGATAATTGGCCAATTTCCTCTCATGGGCCTCCTCCATTCTAGTTTCCCATGGGCGCTGTCAGTTCCAACAAAATCACCTGCTTGGTACCTCCTGAACACAGTACAGTATCAGGTCTGAAGTTGGTGTCACAGATGTCCCTTGGATACTTCAGCTGTCCTTTTACATCTGCCTGCATTTCCCAATCCTGCACTGTTGTCAAGATGCTTCTTGCTTCAGTCTTTTCCCTCTGAGTCTCGCCGTTTCTCAAAAAGCTGATGAAGGCAGGACCTCTTTTCACTTGATGTTTCTTTCTCCTGGCTATATCCAGACTTGTGGCAATCTCAGCAAGCACTTGATCATGGCGCCAACGATAACGACCATCGATCAGAGCTACATTGCAGAATGACAGCACGTGCTCTAAATTTACAAGTCTCCCACAAAGTTTGCAGTTTGGGTAATCAGTTAGTCCCCGTGTCTTGAGGTTTGTTGCTGTAGGGAGGACATCATACACTGCGCGTAAGAGGAAACTCATTTTCTGGGCATCAACTTTCCTGATGTCGCTCCAAGACAGTTTCCTGGACCTCGCAGCTTTCCAGCGTAGCCAATCTCCCTGCTTCCTCATTCCGACAGCTTTAACTTGCCTGTCTTCCTCTTCTGCAAGATGTACTTCTTTCTGGACCATGGCACGCTTTTCTTTGGTGCTTGCTGCTTGCCACACAGGTCTTTTCCGACTTCCCAGCCCCAACCTTACTGCTGCTACTGTGTCTACTATGTCACTGTGTCTCAGTATGGATTTTGCTTCTTCAACTGCCTTTGCTACCGTCAACTTTCTTCCTGTCCGTACCTCGACTGTTGTCTCTCTCACCTTCTCATCTGCACCGTCTTTCAACATCATCACCCGCCTGACCTTGGTCACCTTGAACTCATCTGTCACTAAGGATAGTGGTAACTGAAGCTTGATACCGGTACTGTACAAGCCGATACTACTGAAGCTCCTTGGCACTCCCATCCAACGTCGCAGATATGTATTGAACATTCTCTTAAGGTGGCACTCTCCAGTTTCGTAGTTTGCATAGGGTTAGATTTTTAAAGAAAAAGAATTACCCAGGTTTTCCTCACTGGCTGTCCTGGCTATTTAAAAAAGACCTCGTATATCTAAGGTATTGTTAAAAGAACTTTGAATTCCCTTTATTTTGGTGTATGATTGATGGGTGAAATTTGGGTTATAGAGTATATCGCTTGGTCTTACATAAAATGTGCACCTCTCAAAAAACTGCTAGCTCCGCATTGGTCATTTTCACTTCCTGGACTTCAAAGGTAAATATAGAAAAAGAGCCGATAACTTTTTTAACTTTTTAGATATTTTGTAATTATTTCATAGTACTTTCAGAGGTCGATATTGTCTGCTCTGACAATATTCGTTTCCCTATTTTAATAACTGCTGAAAATAGTGCCCTTTTGACTAATTCAGGCTGATTTTTCGAGTACTTTGGAGCGGCCATTTTGTCTGCTGTGTGCTTAGATCATGTCCAGTTTCCACAAGTACAATATGTAAAGAAATTTCAGCCACAGTACTAGAAAGTAACATAGAGGTATGCCAACATTCTCTCCATTGTGCATGTTACAAATGCAAAATACTTCATCTTACACCTGTCACTCTCTCAGAAGCATGTAGTATCTGAAGAGCGCCCCCATAAAGACAACATATGCATTATTATTATATGACTTAATTTTGGTTGTGTAGCTGAAACATTTAAGCCGCAAGCATCTAAACAGTCCTTTTGAATAATTCTCATGTATTTTCCCACAGAACAGTATTAATTTGTAGCAAAGTCCCACACAAGCCCAGTCCCCCCCCCCCCCCCCCCCCCCCCCCATGATGAAAAGTGGGCCATTTTAAAACTACACCTTGCATTTTCTCAACAATAGCAACCAACGTTTTGGTAAAAGACAGGAACATGAAACTTACCACAATTATTCATGAGATGTCGCTAATAAAATTTACAGACTGAACAGGGATGGAAGAGTTCAAGTTCACAGAGGTCAAAGGTCAAAGGGTACAAAGTTTGCTAATTCTTCTAACACTAGTATATGGAAGAAAGCGAATCTGCTTTATCATCATTATTTTCCAGAGTTTTATTACATGCGAATGAAAACAAACATTTTTGCTATAGTTTTCTTTGACTTAATACAACAGTTTTAAATTTAAGTTGACTTTACTCCTATGTTCTAAGAATTCTAATTTCCCCATAATTGAGGTCATTGCTCACAAAATACTGCCACAAGGCATATTGTGTAAGCAAGAGCAAAATAGGCATAATTAGCTTATTTTCATGCATAACATTAATGTTAATATACAATTTTGTTGAGAAATGCATACATAATTATATGAGAAAGAGAAAAGCAATTGCACAAATTTTCATATTTGTTTTAAAGTGGCACTCTCCAGTTTCGTACTTTGCATAGGGTTAGATTTTTAAAGAAAAAGAATTACCCAGGTTTTCCTCACTGGCTGTCCTGGCTATTTAAAAAAGACCTCGTATATCTAAGGTATTGTTAAAAGAACTTTGAATTCCCTTTATTTTGGTGTATGATTGATGGGTGAAATTTGGGTTATAGAGTATACCGCTTGGTCTTACATAAAATGTGCACCTCTCAAAAAACTGCTAGCTCCGCTTGGTCATTTTCACTTCCTGGACTTCAAAGGTAAATATAAAAAAAAGAGCCGATAACTTTTTTAAATTTTTAGATATTTTGTAATTATTTCATAGTACTTTCAGAGGCCGATATTGTCTGCTCTGGCTATATTCGTTTCCCTATTTTAATAACTGCTGAAAATAGTGCCCTTTTGACTAATTCAGGCTGATTTTTCGAGTACTTTGGAGCGGTCATTTTGTCTGCTGTGTGCTTAGATCATGTCCAGTTTCCACAAGTACAATATGTAAAGAAATTTCAGCCACAGTACATGAAAGTAATATAGAGGTATGCCAACATTCTCTCCGCTGTGCATGTTACAAATGCCAAATACTTCATCTTACACCTGTCACTCTCTCAGAAGCATGTATTACCTGTAGAGCGCCCCCAAACTAAATGTACTGAACAGCATTGACAAAAGCAAGGTTTCATCCATTCTTTACTTCTTTAAACAGGCGGATATGAAAACTACAGAATCGATAAAATTAAAGGCACCACTGCTTGATTACCGTTTATATTGTCGTATAAGTCGGATCCAACTGCAAACTGCACAAACCCAGATCTACCGTTGCATAATGCGCCGGCAGATCTGGGTCTATGAAGTTTGTTAGGAGTAATCAGTAGAACAAACAACATAGACCCTGATCTGCCGGTGCATTATGTGACGGCAGATCATGGTCTATGTTGTCTGAAATCGGACTCGACTTATAAGCGAGTATATACGGTAGCTGCCGATTGTATGATCATTTTAGCAAAAAAATAATTATTAGTTACTATTGGATGCATCCATCGATGTTTAAATGTATTGAATTAAAAATTAAAAAGTGAATATAAGAAAACTTTGTTGAATCTATTTTATTTTATTTATTAATCGTGTATTCAAAGCACCGAATTGGGTGTATCCAAAATTTGATACGCTAAGCCTAAATCAAAATCCCGCTGAATAGAAAAACAAGTCAAGCAGTACATACAGAAAAGTTCAATGTGATATTTGACGTGATTCAAATAGGCCACAAAGTCGGAAATAACTTTGTAATGAAAACTTACCGCTCGCTGTGGTTGTCTACCTGACTGCTATCTTGCCCCAAAACTGACAATAATAGTTTAAGGTAGACCTGAATGCTATACCCTACAAACGGGAATCTTCATTTGTTTGACATTTTACGTGCACTGCGAAGTCTTGACGCACATTTATTCACTAGATCACTAGTTATGGCTATACCACCAAAATGCGACCTCTACAGAAAGAGCCGAGCGACTTTTGGTCAACAGCCAGAGCTTGTGACGTCAATAGAGGAACTGTGCTCAATATGCATAATAGTCAACGATAGTACCAATAAAACTTGTTTTTGTTTTGCAACATTGTTTAAATAATGTATATATTTCCACTAAGTACCCCTGACACCCATTTTCGTTTTTATTAAAAAGTTCCGTTTATGTTTAGCACAAACACTGATGTGCCTGTCATAATCTTGACAAAATCGGCTCAGAAAAGGACAAGTTATGTGTTTCTAACTCCGTTTCTTCTTAAAAAAAAGGATGTGTAAACCTTTTGTACAATAGTAATAGCCGGATACCAAATAAAGAATCAATCATCTTTTGGTTGATTATAAATTTGGACTATACAAAAATCATTTCAAAAGAATCGTGTAAATTTAATACAT
Organism: Margaritifera margaritifera; assembly: GCA_029931535.1. Taxonomy (NCBI): domain Eukaryota; kingdom Metazoa; phylum Mollusca; class Bivalvia; order Unionida; family Margaritiferidae; genus Margaritifera; species Margaritifera margaritifera. The sequence continues at coordinate 4,010,766 of JAQPZY010001576.1, forward strand.
GTGTGTTTAGGTGTCATTTATACTACACGAAACCATCTGACATGGAGCATCGCATTTAACACCCCCAATCGTAGCCCAGTAATTAATAGCGAAGTTTGATAATACTTGATAATTATTTGTAAAAACTGAAATAAATGTATTGCTAAAATGAATAATAATGTGAATAATAGTGGAAATTGTCATGATTCCAAGACTAATCTCTATCTCTCTCAGTCCAAGGTCTGGAGGGCCCAAAGATCTGAAATTGTCAGCGATTTCCGGGGTGAGGTGGGGTGGAGGCTAGACCGCCAGTCCGATCCTGCCTTTAATTCATCTGTTGCTCTAGTCATCTGCCTCCATCAGGCCTATGTACATATTAGGAGAGTTAGTCCCCATCAGGACTATGCACATACTAGGAGAGTTCGTCCCCATCAGGACTATGTACATACTAGGAGACTAAGTCCCCATCAGGACTATGTACATACTAGGAGAGTAAGTCCCCATCAGGCCTATGTACATACTAGGAGAGTTAGACCCCATCAGGCCTATGTACATATTAGGAGAGTTAGTCCCCATCAGGCCATTGTACATACTAGGAGAGTTCGTCCCCATCAGGCCTATGTACATACTAGGAGAGTAAGTCCCCATCAGGACTATGTACATATTAGGAGAGTTAGTCCCCATCAGGCCTATGTACATACTAGGAGAGTTAGACCCCATCAGGCCTATGTACATAATAGGAGAGTTAGACCCCATCAGGCCTATGTACATACTAGGAGAGTTAGTACCCATCAGGACTATGTACATACTAGGAGAGTTAGTCCCCATCAGGCCTATGTAAATACTAGGAGAGTTAGTACCCATCAGCCCTATGTACATACTAGGAGAGTTAGTCCCCATCAGGACTATGTACATACTAGGAGAGTTAGTCCTCATCAGGACTATGTACATACTAGGAGAGTTAGTCCCCATCAGGCCTATGTACATACTAGGAGAGTTAGTCCCCATCAGGCCTATGTACATACTAGAAGAGTTAGTCCTCATCAGGACTATGTACATACTAGGAGAGTTATCGTCCTGGAAGGAAGGATTGATAGGATGTATTTTGTCACTAACCAGAGGATTATTTTATGGCGTCAGGATAGTTTATATTGTATATTTATTTATTTTTAAATAGAAAAATTAATAATCTAGCCTTTTACTTTAATTTAGACAGCTTCAGTAGTAAAAACATAAATCTGCTTGATCTGGGACGGCCTCGACAGTTCTTAATAGTTTTGTGCTTTACTTATCTTCTGTTTCGGTAAACATATAAAGTGGTTGAACTTATTTCGGTAAACAATACTGTATTCTAGATGTTTACTAAAGCTAGTGACATGTTCGTTTATCATGCGAGAGTTGTAACTTGTGATGCAAATAATACTGGCGATGAATTTCATTATATATTTGCATGTTCTTACTTTAGCACACAAAGAGATCTAGAAAACTATATATATATACCAAAACCGTATTACAAACGCCGTAATATTTTGAAGCTACGTGACTTGTTTCAAAGTACAGGTAAATTATTGTTAAAGGGACTGTTAAGTCTTAAATTAAACTGATACATAAGAAAACAAGATATAAAACTTCCTATATTTTCATTCATCAAGTAAAATTATGGGTTTTATGTTAATTATAGACTTGAAAAATGTACTTGAGCAAAGTGTTAATGCTTAGATGAGATAAAAAATTGACGCTACTTTTGTCCCGACTTATGCTGAATGTAAATGCTGGTGCCTGATTGCCACGGGCGGAGTCAGAGAAAGATAAACAAACCAGTACATACATCAGTGGAGACATACGTTATCGGTTTGCCTTCGTCATCGACATGAAGTCAACCGAAGATAACGCGCTCCACGGGTCAGGAAAACGCATCGAAAACGTAAGCGAAGGAGTAATACTGCAAATTTAAAAAACCTACCAGGCAGCAGACGTGTTATGCGTGTTTTATACGTCATGATGGACGTGCAACTCAACATACAAAATGGTCAGTTTGTGTCAGCCTTTGTGTCAGAAAAGGACAAGTTAGGTGTTTCTAACTCCGTTTCTTCTTTAAAAAAAAGATGTGCAAACCTTTTGTATAATAGTAATAACAGGATATCAAATAAAGAATCAATCGTCTTTTGGTTGATTATAAATTTGGACTATACAAAAATCATTTCAATAGAATCGTGTAAATTTAATACGTGTGTGTTTAGGTGTCATTTATACTACACGAAACCATCTGACATGGAGCATCGCATTTAACACCCCCAATCGTAGCCCAGTAATTAATAGCGAAGTTTGATAATTAGTCGATAATTATTTGTAAAAACTGAAATAAATGTATTGCTAAAATGAATAATAATGTGAATAATACTGGAAAATTGTCATGATTCCAAGACTAATCTATATCTCTCTCAGTCCAAGGTCTGGAGGGCCCAAAGATCTGAAATTGTCAGCGATTTCCGGGGTGAGGTGGGGTGGAGGCTAGACCGCCAGTCGGATCCTGCCTTTAATTCATCTGTTGCTCTAGTCGTCTGTCTTCATCAATTCTGCATCTCTCTCTCTCTCTCTCTCTCTCTCTCTCTCTCTCTCTCTCTCTCTCTCTCTCTCTCTCTCTCTGAGATGCATACACATATCAATTTTAATGAGTGTAAGTGAAATAGGGTTCAATATATTGAGGGCGTAACAAACAAAAGAATACACGAAGACGCTAACGTACGAACGAATAGCACACGAAGGAACGATCTAAATGCTATTTCCCTCCCTGCTTCGTTCGCGAAGGTATAATAAAGTCGACCTTATCGATACGTTCTCAAATAAACTTTTTTGAGCTTTCAACTTGCAATTATCTCTGTGTGAGTGTGCGCTCACGTGTGTGTCGCATCCGACGCACATTCGCACTGCACGCTTAACAAAATTATCATGGGGGGGGGGGGGGGCGAGGGGGGTTGGAATCATTATCTTTGAAATTTCCGGCCTTCAAATAGCTTCAAAAAATAATCTTGCTCTGACTTATAGAAGAAAAAAAAGGAACTACATGTATCCATTATATAAGTTCAAATAATATTATTTTCCGGCCCCTGAGCACACGCTGACAGTATCACAAATAATGTCCCCATCAGGCCTATGTACATACCAGGAGAGTTAGTCCACATCAGGACTATGTACATACTAAGAGAGTTAGTCCCCATCAGGACAATGTACATACTAGAAGAGTTAGTCCCCATCAGGCCTATGTACATACCAGGAGAGTTAGTTTCAATCAGGCCTATGTACATACTAGGAGAGTACGTCCCCATCAGGACTATGTACATACTAGAAGAGTTAGTCCCCATCAGGCCTATGTACATACTAGGAGAATTAGTCCCCATCAGGACTATGTACATACTAGGAGAGTCAGTCCCCATCAGGACTATGTACATACTAGAAGAGTTCGTCCCCATCAGGACTATGTACATACTAGGAGAGTCAGTCCCCATCAGGACTATGTACATACTAGAAGAGTTCGTCCCCATCAGGACTATGTGCATACTAGGAGAGTTAGTCCCCATCAGGACTATGTACATATTAGGAGAGTTAGTCCCCATCAGGTCTATGTACATACTAGGAGAGTTAGTCCCCATTAGGACTATGTACATACTAGGAGAGTTAGTCCCCATCAGGACTATGTACATACTAGAAGAGTTAGTCCCCATCAGGACTATGTACATACTAGGAGAGTCAGTCCCCATCAGGACTATGTACATACTAGGAGAGTTAGTCCTCATCAGGACTATGTACATACTAGGAGAGTTATCATCCTGGAAGGAAGGATTGATAGGATGTATTTTGTCACTAACTTAGGATTATTTTATGGCGTCGGGATAGTTTATATTGTATATTTTTTTTTAAAGATAGAAACATTAATAATCTAACCTTTTACCTTAATTTAGACAGCTTCTGTAGTAACAACATAAATCTGCTTGATCTGGGACGGCCTCGACAGTTCTTAATAGTTTTGTGCTTTACTTATCTTCTGTTTCGGTAAACATATAAAGTGGTTGGACTTATTTCGGTAAACAATACTGTATTCTAGATTTTTACTAAAGCTAGTGGCATGTTCATTTATCATGCGAGAGTTGTAACTAGTGATGCAAATAATACTGGAGATGAATTTCATTATATATTTTCATGTTCTTACTTTAGCACACAAAGAGATCTAGAAAACTATATATATATATATATATATATATATATATATATATATATATATATATATATATATATATATATACCAAAACTGTATTACAAATGCCGTAGTATTTTGAAGCTACGTGACTTGTTTCTAAGTACAGGTAAATTATTGTTAAAGGGACTGTTACGTCTTATATTAAACTGGTACATAAGAAAACAAGATATAAAACTTCCTATATTTTCATTCATCAAGTAAAATTATGGGTTTTGTGTTAATTATAGACTTTAAAAATGTACTTGAGCAAAGTGTTAATGCTTAGATGACATAAAAAATTGACGCTACTTTTGTCCCGACTTATGCCGAATGTAAATGCTGGTGCCTGATTGCCACGGGCGGAGTTAGAGAAAGATAAACAAACCAGTACATACATCAGTGGAGACATACGTTATCGGTTTGGCTTCGTCATCGACATGAAGTCAACGGAAGATCACGCGCTCCACGGGTCAGGAAAACGCATCGAAAACGAAAGCGAAGGAGTAATACTGCAAATTTAAAAAACGTACCAGGCAGCAGACGTGTTATGCGTGTTTTATACCTCATGATGGACGCGCAACTCAACATACAAAATGGTCAGTTTGTGTCAGCCTTTGTGTCAGAAAAGGACAAGTTAGGTGTTTCTAACTCCGTTTCTTCTTTTAAAAAAAAGATGTGTAAACCGTTTGGACAATAGTAATAGCCGGATACCAAATAAAGAATCAATCGTCTTTTGGTTGATTATAAATTTGGACTATACAAAAATCATTTCAAAAGAATCGTGTAAATTTAATACATGTGTGTTTAGGTGTCATTTATACTACACTAAACCATCTGACATGGAGCATCACATTTAACACCCCCAATCGTAGCCCGGTAATTAATAGTGAAGTTTGATAATTAGTCGATAATTATTTGCAAAAACTGAAATAAATGTATTGCTAAAATGAATAATAATGTGAATAATAGTGGAAATTGTCATGATTCCAAGACTAATCTCTATCTCTCTCAGTCCAAGGTCTGGAGGGCCCAAAGATCTGAAATTGTCAGCGATTTCCGGGGTGAGGTGGGGTGGAGGCTAGACCGCCAGTCGGATCCTGCCTTTAATTCATCTGTTGCTCTAGTCGTCTGCCTCCATCAGGCCTATGTACATATTAGGAGAGTTAGTCCCCATCAGGACTATGCACATACTAGGAGAGTTCGTCCCCATCAGGACTATGTACATACTAGGAGAGTTAGACCCCATCAGGCCTATGTACATACTAGGAGAGTTAGTCCCCATCAGGACTATGTACATACTAGGAGAGTTCGTCCCCATCAGGACTATGTACATACTAGGAGAGTTAGACCCCATCAGGCCGATGTACATACTAGGAGAGTTCGTCCCCATCAGGACTATGTACATACTAGGAGAGTTAGTCCTCATCAGGACTATATACGTACTAGGAGAGTTAGTCCCCGTCAGGACTATGTACATACTAGGAGAGTTAGTCCCCATCAGGACTATGTACATACTAGGAGAGTTAGTCCCCATCAGGACTATGTACATACTAGGAGAGTTAGTCCCCATCAGGACTATGTACATACTAGGAGAGTTATCGTCCTGGAAGGAAGGATTGATAGGATGTATTTTTGTCACTAAGTTAGGACTATTTTATTGCGTCGGGATAGTTTATATTGTATTTTATTTTTAAAGATAGAAACATTAATAATCTAACCTTTTACTTTAATTTAGACAGCTTCAGTAGTAACAACATAAATCTGCTTGATCTGGGACGGCCTCGACAGTTCTTAATAGTTTTGTGCTTTACTTATCTTCTGTTTCGGTAAACATATAAAGTGGTTGGACTTATTTCGGTAAACAATACTGTATTCTAGATTTTTACTAAAGCTAGTGGCATGTTCATTTATCATGCGAGAGTTGTAACTAGTGATGCAAATAATACTGGAGATGAATTTCATTATATATTTTCATGTTCTTACTTTAGCACACAAAGAGATCTAGAAAACTATATATATATATATATATATATATATATATATATATATATATATATACCAAAACTGTATTACAAATGCCGTAGTATTTTGAAGCTACGTGACTTGTTTCTAAGTACAGGTAAATTATTGTTAAAGGGACTGTTACGTCTTATATTAAACTGGTACATAAGAAAACAAGATATAAAACTTCCTATATTTTCATTCATCAAGTAAAATTATGGGTTTTGTGTTAATTATAGACTTGAAAAATGTACTTGAGCAAAGTGTTAATGCTTAGATGACATGAAAAATTGACGCTACTTTTGTCCCGACTTATGCCGAATGTAAATGCTGGTGCCTGATTGCCACGGGCGGAGTCAGAGAAAGATAAACAAACCAGTACATACATCAGTGGAGACATACGTTATCGGTTTGGCTTCGTCATCGACATGAAGTCAACGGAAGATCACGCGCTCCACGGGTCAGGAAAACGCATCGAAAACGTAAGCGAAGGAGTAATACTGCAAATTTAAAAAACGCACCAGGCAGCAGACGTGTTATACGTGTTTTATACGTCATAATGGACGCGCAACTCAACATACAAAATGGTCAGTTTGTGTCAGCCTTTGTGTCAGAAAAGGACAAGTTAGGTGTTTCTAACTCATTTTCTTCTTTAAAAAAAAAAATTTGTTGAAACCTTTTGTACAATAGTAATAGCCGGATACCAAATAAAGAATCAATCGTCTTTTGGTTGATTATAAATTTGGACTATACAAAAATCATTTCAAAAGAATCGTGTAAATTTAATACATGTGTGTTTAGGTGTCATTTATACTACACGAAACCATCTGACATGGCGCATCACATTTAACACCCCCAATCGTAGCCCAGTAAGTAATAGCGAAGTTTGATATTTGTTGATAATTATTTGCAAAAACTGAAATAAATGTATTGCTAAAATCAATAATAATGTGAATAATACTGGAAAGTTGTCATGATTCCAAGACTAATCTCTATCTCTCTCAGTCCAAGGTCTGGAGGGCCCAAAGATCTGAAATTGTCAGCGATTTCTGGGGTGAGGTGGGGTGGAGGCTAGACCGCCAGTCGGATCCTGCCTTTAATTCATCTGTTGCTCTAGTCTTCTGTCTTCATGAATTCTGCATCTCTCTCTCTCTCTCCCTCTCTCTCTCTCTCTCTCTTTCTCTCTCTCTCTCTCTCTCAAAAGCAAAAGTATCAATTGATTTGATACACTGCATTTTCATGTGACGTTTAGCTGATAACGAAATCGCTACTTCGTTGATGATTCGCAATGTATGGTTCCTCCTGTGACGTAACACGGACTCGAGTCCCAGAAACTACAGAAGTTGTACATGGCCGATGGAGAATATTTTGACATGTACATTTAAACTTAAATATCTCGCTAACCGTTGATCGCATGGAGTCGAACATTGTTATATATTGCATAAATCATAATACTGAATAATTTAGAGGTAAGTGATATGAGGGTCTAAGGTGTACCTTTAAATACTACGAAAAACATGGTATACAGTGAGGGATATTAAATTATAAAGGCAGAAAGCCGAAAAGATGTCGAGACCAAAGGGGTAATAGCTGTGAACTGTACGTCAATTGTGACTTTCATCCACGAGTTCCTTTTGTGCCAATGAGAGCAATATAAAAATAGACAAATTAAGATAGATAGAAGATGGACGGATGGATGGATAGACAGATAGATGTAGAGATAGATGCGATATAATCTATCTATCTCAATGGTCCCGCACAATGCTTAGTACAAAAATGATGAAAATTAACAGGTCTAAAATGAAAAAAAAACAAAAAAACGGGGCCTTATAACTACGCTTGAGGTTACAAGGTCGGTGGAATTTCAATATTAACGTATATACTTTATCGAAAAGTATTGTTTTACAAAGGGGAGACAATTTCATTCATAAACTTTAATTATTTCTGTGCAAATTCTAAGCGGGTCTTCTTACCTGTCAGATTAATTTTCGCGTATATATTTTGACTGGGTCAACCTTCTTATAGGTATGACTTCATTGAATTTCACATGAGCAGATATATACTTATGGCATGAGTTATCGTTCCTTCATTTTGTAAGTAATACTCAGCAAAAACTTCAAAGACAGAAAATCTTGACCCAAAAATGAAGAGGACATCTTGATCATCTATTTTTTCTGTTCATATCTATATACAGTATCTATATGTCCCTCTTTGTCTGTCTGTCCGTGTGTAATATGTCGCTGAAAGAGGTAATCACATGAGAAACGCAGTCTTTAATTTTCTTAGAAACATGGTCGGAATATTTATAGAATTGAAAGAACATATCATGAATGTTAATGAATCTTGTTCAGCAGTAGTTCGAATATATATTTTTCATCCGTCAGAGAATTAAAATAGATATTGGTAAGACATTGCATGCAATGGATAATTGCATTTTAGAAAACATTATTTTCCGAAACGAAGGCGGAATTTGTGACAACGAGCAGCAGAAGTACATGGAATATAATTCTTTATGAGAATCTCTCGCGGGTGATCAGCAAGAATTTTTTTACTCAACATTAGTCTTTTCTATCTTTCTGTATATCTGTCTGTCAGAATCAGGAATGCATATGTTTCTATTTTGAAACTGATATGATACACAAAAGTAGCAAAGTAAAACCAAGAAAGGCAAACTGGCTAAAAAAAGCCTACACCAATGGCAAGTTCAAATTTGACTTCGTAGTTTTTATAAAACACATGGGATATACTTTCCGTTATAAAGAAAAAAAAATCGCAAAAAAAGGGCATTACAAACCTGACAAAAAGACAGGCTGATGTACAGACAGCGAGGCAGGCAGAGAGACACATGTGTATTGTATTGCTTTAACATCCATATTTCACACCAAGGGTTAACAATGTAATCAGACAGAGTTAGGAGTCGTGCCATTATTCTAGATAGTTTAGCATAACTGTGCAAAAAGTACGTTAATATATTTTTACGGTTTTATCTTAGTATCTGCTAGACAGTTAGTAATAATGATATTATGGCATTAAACCATACATAATGCGCACGCGCGCGCGTGTGTGTGTGTGTGTGTGTGTGTGTGAAAGAGAGAGAATACGGTAGTGCTCGTGTCACCTTGCAGAATGCAATTTACAGCCTTCCTATATAAGGACATGTGTAATACTCTTATATTTTTGTAATGACGATGCACATCTATTTATGTAATCAAGTCAGTTGTGTGTCGGCAATTATATAATTCGACCTGACAAAACATTTTAATGTTGTGCATGAAAACTAATTGCTTTCGACAAAGGCCTTCTCGTTACAGGACTTCTATTAGCCTATGCCGTCATCAAGTAGGTATTTTTCCTTATTGGTCTGCTCCGTCCTTGAGTAGATATTTTCACTATTCTGGCCAACTCCGTCCTTGGGTAGATCTTTCCCCTATTCTTGCCAACTCCGTCTTTGAGTAGATCTTTTTCCCTATTCTGGCCAACTCCGTCCTTGAGTAGATCTTTTTCCCTATTCTGGCCAACTCCGTCCTTGAGTAGATCTTTTTCCCTATTCTGGCCAACTCCGTCCTTGAGTAGATATTTTTCCCTATTCTGGCCAACTCCGTCCTTGAGTAGATCTTTTTCCCTATTCTGGCCAGCTCCGTCTTTGAGTAGATCTTTTTCCCTATTCTGGCCAACTCCGTCTTTGAGTACATCTTTTTTTTCTATTAGCTACTCCGTCCTTGGGTAGGTCTCTTTTTCCCTGTTGGCCTACGCCTTCTCAGATTAGGTCTTTTTGCCGTACCTGTCCGTCAATTAGCAGGTATTTTTCCCTTTATTGGCCTACTCCATCACTGAGTAGGTCTTTTTTGCTTATTAGCCTACTCCGTCATTGTGTATGTCTTTTTTCCCTATAAACATATGCCGTCTTTGAGTAGAACTTTATTCATATATTGGCCTACTCCGTCCTTGAGTAGGTAATATGTCTATTGGCCTACTCCTGATTTCAGTAGATCTTTCTCCCTGTTGGTCTACTCAGCGCTTGAGGGGATCTTTTTCGTATATATTGGTCAACTCTTATTTCAGTAGCTCTTTTTTTCTATTAGTCTACACGATACTAGAGTATGTCTTTTTTTCCTATTAGTCTACACCGTCACAGAGTATGTCTTTTTCACCTGAATTGGTCCACTCCATCCCTGACTAGGTGTTTTGTTTCTATTGACCTATTACGTCCTTGACTAGTTTTTTTTTTATCTATTGGCCTACTCCGTCCTTAAGTTGATCTTTTCCCTTTTGAGTAGGTCTTTTGTAGGTTTTTTTTTTCCATACTGGCCTACTCCGTCCTGGAGTATTTATTTTTCCCTATAGGTGTACTCCGTTCTAAAGTAGGTCTTTTTTCCCATTTAGATTATTCCGCCATTGAATAGGTCCTTATCCCTATTGGCCTCCTCAATCCTAAGTATGTCTTTTTTCCCTATAATGGCCTTCTCCGTCCTTGAGTAGTTTTTTTTTTACCTATAGGCCTAGTCTGTCCTTGAGTATGTCTTTATCCATATGGGCCTACTCCGTCCAATATAGTAGGTCTTTTTTCCCATTGGCCTACTCCGTCCTTGAGTCGGTTGTTATCCTATTGGCCCACTTTATCCTGAGTATTCCTTGTCTCCCTATATTGGCCTACTCTGTGTTTAAGTAGGTCTTCTTTCTCATTGGACTACTCCGTCCGAGAGGTCTTTTCCCCTATGGGCCCACACCGTCCTTGCGTGGGTTTTTTCCCCTCTGTATTGTTTGCAGTACCTTTGTAATGACTTACTGATTAGGCTGTAGCCCTTTGTGTCTCATACGTTTGTGCAAAAGAATAGGAACATTGCAAGGGAAATGACTGGTCTAAAGTTCGTCTTTTTCGGGCCTGATGAAGGCCTGAAAATGGTGAACTTTAGATTAATAACCTGCCTTGCGATGTTAGCTTTTTTGTTTGTGTTTTGTCCTGTGAGTTCAATTCTTCTTATTCTTTTTCTTCTAAAAACTTAGGGAGAAAAATGACAAACAGAAGTCTTTCTTTACCAAACTTTGACAATATGGCATGCTATTCAACATACGTAAAAGTTCAGTTTCGACGGTATTCAGTTTAAAAGTAGTCCAATGTTGCATTCTTCTTATTATTGTTCTTGTTCTTCTTTTTCTTGTTGGTCTCAATCTTAATCTTATTTATTCTTCTTAAAACACTGAATTAGCGTAAACTATTTACCAGTTGAAATAAGTCTTTCTGTATCAACCTTTACAATATTCGACCAGTATCAACCTTTACAATATGGCGCCCTATTCGACACATACTGTTCGGGATCTCCTGTATCCAGATAAGAAAAGGTTCACCGTGTCTAGCAGTGACAACACACACAAAAGAGAAATGAACAACGGCAGCGTGACTTTTTCATTACATCTGCTTTCTCCCACGAGTGGTTTGCTAAGATGAATTAGTTGCGTACACAAGCTATTACTAGCGAAAAAAAAGTATTCTTGTTTTCACGTTTATCACTTTTGCACGGCGAGTACACACTTAGCAAAAAATACACGCCTGTCACGGGCCATGTGTCCTAAGTGAGGTACAGTTCGAGTTTATTCAGAACACAGAGTCATAGGTAAACAGGCGTTGAATAGACGTGTATTATTTAAATATACAGCTTTAACATAGCGGTGCGTGAACAGCGCGACGAACCACAAGGATAATGGAAGACATTTTCTCCGCAAATAATTCATAGATTATGGTTGTTCGTACCCAAGGAGGAACAGACACAGACAATATGGAAAATAACGTCACATCAGAGACAATAATCAATCCGCTTTTTACGGTAGGTAGCAAAAGGTATTCATCAAGTGATTGATTTTATTTGTCAATGTTGGAATGTCATTGACATTTATGTCAATTTTTATATGTATTTGTAGATTTCGTTTTCGTCTTCTTCGGATGAAACTTATGTAAATCTTTCATTCGCATTCTCTCTCTCTTTCTCCCCTCACCATCAGTCCCGTCTTTTTTTTTTCCCCTGCCCCAAATATCAAAATAACTGATCTAACATTTTTCATTTTTCGACTAGTGAATATTCTAGAAACTACTTTATACTATTATCTGTTAATTGTAATAAGTCAAGTACTTAATCTGATGTCCGTAACAACATTTAGTAATTTTTTTAAATTTTTTTAAAATTTTTTATGTACTTCTCTCTTGTACGTTTTAGTAGTTTCTATTGCCTTCATGCCTAGAGGAAAGACAGCCCATATCGCATTTTCGCCATACATGACTGTACGAACGACATTAAAACTAATAAATCCACTTTGGTAACATCTGTTTTGAAGAATTATGATACCGAAGAAACCATTTAATAAAACTTAAAATGTAAGTTATGTCGAAATAAGTTTGTTAAAAAGCCGTAGTCAAATCTCAAATGACCGTGAGCGACCTTGCTAGGGTCACGTTGTCCACGATCCTTATTCCATAATGAGCACATAGCTACGTCGTTCATCATTCCATAAAAGCGTTTCAATTTGCATGTATAAAATCTGCCCGCGAAACCCTAACCCCTATTTTAAGTTAAGTAAATGTTGTCAAACAAAATACATTGCTATAATAAATATTTAATGGGGATATTTTTCATACACGGCTGTTAAACACATGTGGTGGGTATATCATGGAGTTATACATGATTGATCCACTTACGTACACAAAGGTGAAAGACTACCTTATACGGCTTGGGCGGGGCTGCTTTCATAAATTACATTCTGAGACAAGTACAGACGGTGGGGGTGGAGGTCTTTGCTGGGATTACTTGCCTTTAAAACCAAAACCTTAAAAGTTTACATAGAGATGACATTGACGTGAAAACATATTCACACCACATAAAGTGACCCTGTACATTTGGCAATAAGCCAAGTGTATAGTCATAGAGGCGAGAAGATATTTACATGCTAGGTATACTACATAAGTAAATACCACAAGTTTATTTTAACACGAAAAAAATACATGAATAATACACATAACTAAATTATAAAAGGCATTCACAAGAGTAAGTTAAGCAAAAGGTGAACCCACAAATTAAATAGATTTTGTAATTGAAAAGTTCATTATTTGGAAAAAAGACGATATCGTATATACTCGCTTATAAGTTGAATTCAACTGCGTGGATCCAGATCTGCCGTTGCATAATGCGCAGGCAGATCTGGATCAATGCAGTTTGTTAGGAGTAATCAGTAGAACAAACAACATATACTCTGATCTGCCAGCGCATGATGCGACTGCTGATCAAGGTCTATATTGTTTTGTAGTAGGACTAAACTTATTAGCAAGTAAAAACGGTCATATAAAAGATGGATTTTATTTACAACGTTATTGGCAAGTAATTTGCGAGGGATGGCTATTCATATACTAACAGTATATCCAAAATGTAGAACAGAAAAAAAAAGAAAAACTAGATAAATACAAGGTGTTTGGTTCTAGGCCTGCCTATACTTGGATAGCAAAAAAATGAAACTAGATTGCATATCAACGTTGTATAGCGGATATTAGTATCCATAAAAATACCCATGAAACTAGATTGCATATCAACGTTGTATAGCGGATATTAGTATCCATAAAAATACCCATGAAACTAGATTGCATATCAACGTTGTTTAGCGGATATTAGTATCCATAAAAATACCCATGAAACTAGATTGCATATCAACGTTGTATAGCGGATATTAGTATCCATAAAAATACCCAAGAACACGCAGAGAATCATTTAAACAAAGGGTGTCAAACATACGGCCCGCCAGACTCCATATTTATTATTTTTATTTATTATTATTTATATCATATCTGGCCCGCCATAGCAAATGAGTTTGACACCCCTGGTTTAAACCCATAGAAAAAACAGGATGAAAGCAAACTTGAAGAATTCCACGTTGATATTTTGTGCATGGAAAAATACTAAAGACACATCATTCATATATTGGCAACTTACAACAAGCGACATACACAGCTAATTCAGTTTGTTTTGCTGGTAACAACTAAATGTAGCTAATGGAATGTGGAGTTCGGCAAGGATAATCTAATATTCGTAAACAGTAAATATTATTTGTAAACATATTTCACTGTGCTACTATCATCATTTAGGTTCATGAATTTCATGTGTTGTTTTAAGTCAATTTTTCCTTGTAGTATATTTGTCTAAGTTGGAAATATACTCGGTTAGTTTGATTATGTTGGGACTTACATTGACTTTTGTTTCTCCTTTTCGTTGCAAGTAACAAAGTCAAGGGTGGAACCCGATTTTTTTCTGATTGTTATAAATACACATAAGACACTGTTTACATTTGTTTATTGTGACTTTGATTTATGGCATGATGTTCAACTGCTACATGTATATTTCTTCAATCACGTGTGAAAAGGCCTTTGAGTAGCAAGCTTATTTTCAATTAGATGGTGGATCATCTCAAGTTGCTTTAACCCTTTTAACTTACCGCAAACCATCCCTCTCTCTCTCTCTCTCTCTCTCTCTCTCTCTCTCTCTCTCTCTCTCTCTCTCTCTCTCTCTCTCTCTCTCTCTGCCATTAAGTGTGTCTTGGGAAGATTTACCACCAGGAGGATAAAGTGACAATGTTTAACGATATTTCCTCTATTTTTCATATTTTAAATGACTTATATGATGATATAAAGTGCTTGAGAACTAAAGCTGACTTTATTTTTGTAAATCAAACGTTTAAAAAGTGGTATAGGTATATACCGTTAAAGAGTGGTATAGGTATATACCGTTAAAGAGTGGTATAGGTATATACCGTTAAAGAGTGGTATAGGTATATACCGTTAAAGAGTGGTATAGGTATATACCGTTAAAGAGTGGTATAGGTATATACCGTTCCCGTGGCTTACGTAAATGTAAAATTGCAAGTAAAATCATCAAACAATTAACATCGAAATGTGAGAGCTGGAAAATAAAAAAATAAACAAATAAGAAAGTAAAAAGGACAAGAACGTAAGTTTGTCCTGATTATTCAGGTTGCTATACGAAACTCAAACGGTTTTATTCTCATCAATAAATTTGAAAGTCGTAAAATTGTTAGGTAAGAGGTAAATATAAATCATTACATTGGGATAATGTTGTCAGAGTTATCTCCCAGTTATATTGCGTCACAGGTAAATCCGGTCCATATCATCCGGATTAACTATAATCATGCACCAAATTGATTTAGGCTTGACTTACCTATCGATGACCCTGTTGCTTTTATTGGCAGACTGCAGCAGTCGTGATAAATGTTTTATCTAGATGATCTATTTCATTCATTCATTCATTCATTCATTCATTCATTCTCCTAACTGAAGATTTCAAATACAATGCAATAAAAAAACAAAAAACAAAAAGAACAAAAAACACAACATATGACATTACATGCAAAAAGAATATACTAGTGTATATATATATATATATATATATATATATATATATATATATATATATATATATATATATAATGTATCAGTGGTAGAAAATTAATATCGCCACAGTGGCGACATCATTTTTGGAACAACTTTCTTTTTCCCATTTAGGAAATATATATGCCTTTAACTATCTTATTCAAACTTGTATTTCCGTATTTAGGCCTATTCCATTTTTCTTCTGTTCTGTCTGTCTGTCTCTCTTTTCCTTCCTCTCTATCTCTCCATCAAGATGAACAGATTTTAAATTATGTCAAGACTGTAGACACTGTAGTATACATGTATGTAATCAATGAGGAGGTGCCATCAAAAATACCTAAAAAGGACCCAAAACAACAAAACAAGGTTTCACGTATTAACTTGTACAAATAGTTTACCACATGAATCGTGCAAATTGTCAGTGACTTAACTTACATAACCTGTTCAATATTCAGTGTCATCCATTCAGCGTCGTATACCTGGTACACTCCACGACAAACGGTACAAGTTTACTTTGATTTTTCTGTACTGCAGTAAGGTGAAAGTTCGCTCCTGCTAGTTTCGAGGTAAAGAATATTAGGTGGAATCGCATTGTTCCTTTTGAAGCTGTCTAAATCTTACAAAATCAGAGTACGAGTGAATTCTTTGAAGCCAGAGCTGATTTTCATAATGACGGACGGAGTGATTAACCAATCGTTTCCACGATAGCTCCTGAGGTAACACACCAGTATTAATGTAAGTTCCTATAATACTGAAAATAATGTAATTTCTCAATATGTGAAAAACATATGAGATAAACCCTGTGTATGCTTTGTGGTATTTTCTATGAATAAAAATAATTTATGAACGATTTGTTTAGATATTGCGTGATTTTGGAAATTGCAAAGTCTGGAGAGTAAAAGAAGCTTGCTACTATCTATTTCCGCTGAAAGTCTGTATATTCTATCAAGAATTCACAAATATCTCATTTTGTATTCTGATGTAAGCCTTATATCTTTTCTGGGAGATCATATGTTGAAATTTGGACAATTGATTTATATTTTGTGTTATTAAGTTGTTCCAAATCTGACTAATAAAATAAAGACGGTAACACAACTGCCATGTACAATTTTAGGCCTGCAATTGGATTTAATCCCAAAGCTTTAGTTCCTATCACTGATAAAACAAACAAGCTAGTCTTCGCTTTTTTGAACAACTCTTTTTTCCAATCTGCGGCTTTGCGTGATGCATTCTGTAATATTTCTAAATGTTTCATAGATTTTTGCCCATTCACCAAATTCTCTGCATTATCATCATTATTATTACTACTATCACCGAAAACAACAATGCAGGTTTTCATTGCATTATCTTCGTGCCACCATTTTCTTGGATATTCTCTTACCAAATGTAAAAAAAAATTAAAAAGCATTTGGCGAGGTAGCAAGATATCTGACATCATCTGCAGGGGTATGGCATTAACCGTCTAATTCTTCTATCTTCGATCCTTATTTACTACTAGACAAGTTTTAAACCAACTTATCAGTATATACAAGGAATAAAAATTAGGAAAGAAATCCCCCTTGCCTCGCTCTTTGATAGATAATAAACCAATATGACATTTTGCCATTTATTATTACGGCACTCTTGGTAACAATATATGAATGGCATATTATACTTCCAAATTTTTCCTGACAATCACAAGTCAATTATCTTCACCAACAGACCATTACGCCATACAATGTCAAACGCTTTACGTATGTCTATAAATGTAGCAAATGTATAGCTGCCATGGTCTAGTTTATATTGTATAATTTATTACAAATTAAAATCAGCAGTTATGCAACTTACAGTTGTTTTGGAACCCTTGTTGTTTATTTAGAAAAGATATATTTATTTTGTTTGAGGAAGGTATCTATTCTTGGTTGTAAAACCTTTTCAAATAGTTTGTAAAGAAAATGATTTCACTCACTGATTTCTTGTTCAAACGGTGGGTTATTACGTTGGTGATATGTGTTTTTTCTTTGTTCCAGGTGGTCCTCGATTTGAACACGAAATGATTCATCATATTTTTTATTTGGTTTGAGGGTACTAATGTCCTTAAACTAATCCGCATATGTGTCTGAAACAGAGTGTGGGTCAGAGTATATGGTACCGTTGTGTCTGAAACAGAGTGAGGGTCAGAGTACATGGTACTGTTGTGTCTGAAACAGAGTGTGGGTCAGAATACATGGTACCGTTGTGTCTAAAACAGAGTGTGGGTCAGAGTATATGGTACCGTTGTGTCTGAAACAGAGTGTGGGTCAGAGTACATGGTACCGTTGTGTCTGAAACAGAGTGTGGGTCAGAGTACATGGTACCGTTGTGTCTGAAACAGAGTGTGGGTCAGAGTACATGGTACCGTTGTGTCTAAAAGACAGTGTGGGTCAGAGTACATGGTACCGTTGTGTCTAAAAGAGAGTGTGGGTCAGAGTACATGGTACCGTTGTGTCTGAAACAGAGTGTGGGTCAGAGTACATGGTACCGTTGTGTCTAAAAGAGAGTGTGGGTCAGAGTACATGGTACCGTTGTGTCTGAAACAGAGTGTGGGTCAGAGTAAATGGTACCGTTTTGCTGAGCTGCGAGGTACATTTTTGAAGTCTTCGCTTTGCCAAATTCAACTAGTCGCCAAAACAATCTAATATCACATGCTGCTGCTTCTTCCAAATACTGAATATATCTGTGTATGTATTCTTCGCTGGATGTACGCGTCATGCTGAAGTACCGCGCGGTTTTCCATCTGCTATCCTTGCTTCGCGCTGTCGTTTGTGAGCATTTTAAGATTTTCACTTGACTTACCCATCAATGACCATTTTATTTTTATAGTCAGTTTTGCAGGAATCGTAACAGCTGGTTTATTTTGATAATCTATTTCATACTTGGTAACGGGGAAAAATTCATATAAACAAATTAAATTTAACGTCTTCAGCTTAATAAAAATTAGTTCTTTCAATCAGATAGAAGTAATTCAGTATGGCAAAAAGCAATGGGATTCACTCAAAGTCTGTTTCAGATGTTAATGCATACAACATTGCTGTAAGAGCTGGTTTTAATTCAGGATCTATCTTTCTCTTTGCAGGACACTAGCTCCAACCATGCTTATAAAAAAGAAGAAGAAGAAGGAGACGAGTTAATCACTCCGTCAAGTCCTTTGATTGATTTCGACCAGACGGACCGTTTCAATTCTCACGCCGGTAACCTTAATAAAGCGTGGAAGAAGACGAAGGATAATCAACTGTCTAATAAAGACAAGGAGGATGACGTGTCTGACGACTACAGTAAACCCGGGAAATCTAGAGTAAATCCGGTAAATCCCGCGGAAAGATTTCCTGAAAATTTACAGAAGTTTAGAATGCTTACCAGTCTAGACGATATCAAATCCTTCCGTCTTTGGAAAGCAGTTGTGGCGGAATTTGTTGGAACCTTCATTCTTGTGCTTGTGGGTTGCGGTTCCTGCATCCAGGGCTGGCCATCTGATATCTCTATTTTTCTCAATGACACCAAACATGATTTGCTCCAAGAACGTTCTAATACAGATATTGTCCAAATTGCACTAGCTTTTGGATTAAGTGTGTCAACAGTTGTCTGGATCATTGGGCACGTTAGCGGCGGTCATGTAAACCCGGCAGTAACGTGCGCCACAGTTATCACTCGCCGTGTCAGTGTGGTACGAGCTATTCTGTACATCATTGCTCAGCTGCTTGGAGCCATAACTGGAGCGGGAGTTTTGAAGGCGGTAACTCCAAATGAAATGCAGGGTACTCTAGGGTGTACACTACTAGATAAAGAAGTAAACGATGTCATGGGCATCATTTTGGAATTTTTAATTACGTTTGTCCTCGTTCTCTCTGTGTTTGCAGCGTGTGACAAACAGAGGAAAGACTTGGGAGGCTCATTCCCTCTTTCGATTGGACTGTCAGTGACCATGTGTCACCTATTTGCTGTAAGTATAATTTGTTTTAAGTAAGTAAAAGTAAGAGAGTGACTACTAAAGCAAGTAAGAAAGTAAGGAAGTAAGTATGTATGTATGTATGTATGTATGTATGTATGTATGTATGTATGTATGTATGTATGTATGTATGTATGTATGTATGTATGTATGTATGCATCCATGTCTGTATTTATGTTGGTAGGTAAGTATTGAATTATTGGTTAGGATTTCTATCACACTTACTTCTTTGATGAAATTAGATTCAACTCACGGACTGTTTATTTTTTTTTTTTTTTTAGGTGAGGTATACTGGCTCCAGCATGAATACTGCTCGCAGCTTTGGCCCGGCCGTTGTCATGGGACTATGGTCGGATCATTGGGTAGGTATCTTTTATGAAAACTCTGGGGATTATTCACAATAGGACAGTAAGAATACATATTGTCCCCAAAAATAAACGCATTATTTTGGAGTATATATTACTTCATCCAAAGTGAATATGTTGTAAAAATTTTATATGCTGGCATGACCCGTTCACCTCTGTGAGGAGGTTTGACGTCTTGAAAGTTTTGAAGATGATCCTTTAGAAGGTTGCAAATAGCAATACATTTCGTACATAAAAGGGTCTTTCAAAGTGGCTATTGACACGTTTCTTTACTCACATAAAAGATCTATCAAAGTTACTCTTGACACGTTTCTTTACTCACATAAAAGATCTATCAAAGTGGCTCTTGACGCGTCAAAATCATATCAGCATGCATGCATCCCAAGCATTTAGAATGCTGAGAGGAAAGATAGATGGTGGGAGGGAAAGAGAGGGACCGGTTGATATGGGGTTCATTTCTAGCTGAGAAGAACGACCAAGCTAGAAGAGAAAACACTGAATGGTAAGAGTATAGTATGTTTTACAGATGTTGATTGGTTTCAAGTTGTATGCCTGACAATATGTATCGGGTTGGAGAAGGTTAAAGCTACATTTTAATTGCCATGCATACAACTCTATTGATTGAGCATGCGTGAACTCTGCAAGAAATAACGCTCCAATATTTATGTGAAGTCTAAAACTAGTAATCTTATAAGAAAAATTTATGTTGTATTTTCTCTTTGTTTTTAAAGAAGGTGAAAATGTAGCCATTATAGGGAGAATTAGCTTGGAACAATTTCTTCTCACATAATTTTCTCCAAATTTTGCGGGGGAAAACATAGGTGGGGAAAATCTATAGAGTGCGACATCTTTATTAGTTTTTTCAAGCATTACTGATTGGACCCAGACATTCATTTGTACAATCTACAAAACAAACAAACCGACAAACAAACATAATTATTTTGATAAGTACAGAGACTTCTTTTTGCAATGAAATTTTAGGTCTATGTTTCATGGTTAAATCCCTAAGGAAACGAGATGTAAGTCATTTATAACTCTTTTAAAAACAAAACCCTACTAAAACCTTGCTTTTAGATGTTGGAATCTATCTATCTATCTATCTATTTATGATATATCTGTCTATCATCTATCTATCTATCTATCTATCTATCGTATATCTGTCTATCATCTATCTATCTATCTATCTATCTATCTATCTATCTATCTATCTATCTATCTATCTATCTATCTATCACTGTTGTATCTTTATTTCATAATAAAAAGCAAATCTTTTAATATTTAACTCCTTTCTCTCTCCAAGGTGTATTGGCTTGGTCCGATATTCGGTGGAATTTCAGCCGGGCTGCTGTATGACAACGTATTTGCCGGGAATGCTTCACTCGCGAAATGTCGGTCTTTCCTATTCACCAGCCAGTATGAGAACGAAAGTGATCCCACAATGAGACGCAGGCTCAGGATTTTGGAGGAAGAAGACAGTTAGGAAATGTGGTAAAACAGACAATTTAAATCTTTGATGAAAAACAGTCCTCACTTTGAACAATGTAGCACCGACGGACATCGATTACTCCGTTGCTGTGTCTGTTGCCCACCTAATATCATTTGAAAGAATTAAAGTTTTCATTTTACACCAAATTAATATTCAGTTCCACGATTCTTTTTGTACATTAACAAAGAGTAGCTCCAAATTAACATATCTTTCTTTGATGAATTAAACTGGACTGTGTACTTGATGTAATAAATGTAGATAATTTTAGACTAGCCTCATCGCTGTATGACATCATATTGCCATTATGTTTTAATTCATGTCTGTAGTTATGGATTTGTGTGTTATATGGTGCCTTTCTTACAATGGACAACCGATTAAATCAAATTTATTTGTCTATTCTGCATGATTTACAAAGACAGAGGAAATGTATTCATATGTTGAAAAAGGCAGTAGTTAACAAATTATTTGTATTACAATGCCTCAGGGCCGGTTTAACTGCTAGGCAAACTAAGCGGTCGCCCAGGGCAGCAAAATATGGGGGGCGGCAAAAAACTCAATGAATAAAAAAAAAGAAAGAGAAATAGCGTAAAATATAAGATAATAAGCGTCTAAAAATAGAAAGAGAAAAACAGAAGGAAAGAATAAATGTACAATATTTTTTTCGAAAGTTAATTGAGGGGGAGGGGGCGCAAGGCTGAAGGTTCACCTAGGGCGCCAAATACCCTTGTGCCGGCCCTGCAATGCCTATACTCACTTTGGTATTAGTGACAAATCTTGCTCGTGCCTCCCTGTACGGGTTCGGGGATGTAGAATAGGCCCGATGTGCTGTCCTGCATGTCTTAAGGGCGACTAATGGAGGCCACCTTATTGCCCTGGGATGCATTCCGTAATGATGTTCACGATTAGAAAGCTTTGATCTTTTTAATAGTTAGTTTATGTAAAATATTTTACTCTGAATTTTAAAGAATTTTACCCTTTTTGCCTTTATCTATGTTTTGCATGCCCTTTTATCGATGACTAAACTTACTCAGCACTATATAGCCAGGATTATGCTGATGTGCCGTTAAACCCTATTTAGACATAAATCTTCGTGTCATTCATAAAACAGGTCCAGTTTTATATATCTTTAAACTAGTTTCATTTACTGTTTATAATATAAAATCTTATCTTCAGTGACTCAAAGTTCAAGTTGTCCAAAAGTTTCTTTTTCTCGAAGTTTTCTTTAAGTTGACAATATAACCACTTGTGTACTGATGTGCCGTTAAACACTACCACATACACATACATATCTTAGTTATTGTTTCATATGACAAGTTTAATTCAGGCAGAGTAATCAATGATAGTTAAGTCATTGGCAGCGGCTCTACTGGACCTTTGTATGTATGATTATTTTCTATTATTATGTTTTGTGAGGCTGACTGTTTTCCAACACCAGTGCCCAAGATTATACTAGTAATTGCTTTTTCTCTGTTAAGTATTTTCTAAGTGAATTTCATATATGTAATGACATTTGGCATTTGACCAATGTTAGTGTTTTTACACAACTTATCACTGGGAAGGTGTTATGAAAAGATTTCATTGAATGGGATGGTACATAACAAATTTCCTAAAGATAACAAATACTGAAGGCAGAATATAATGGAATCAGTATAACAGCAGCAAAAACATTAACTAAGAACCTAGCTTATCCCTCAGATTTCAAGTATCAATCCAGACGTATGCCTCAGATTTCAAATATCAATCCAGACGTATGCCTCATATTTCAAATATCAATCTAGACGTATGCCTTTCTGTACATTTGTATTTCAAGTATCAATTCAAACGTATGCCTCAGATTTCAAGTATCAATCCAGACGTATGCCTCAGATTTCAAGTATCAATCCAGACGTATGCCTCATATTTCAAATATCAATCTAGACGTATGCCTTTCTGTACATTTGTATTTCAAGTATCAATCCAGACGTATGCCTTTCTGTACATCTGTTCATACATTTTACGATTTGCTGTGTTTAAAATCATTTTAACGTTATTGATTTTGTTTTAGACTTCTGTGAGGCTGTTTAAAAGTTTTCGTTATTTGCTGTGCATAGTGCTACTGACCTTCTTTCACAGAATAGTTTATAATGTTAGATAACAATGAGTATGTTATACAATAAAAGTATATATGTACAATTAAACATCGTGTATAATTGAAATCAAGACTTTGATGTTTTCCATTCTTTTATTTTTAAATTGTGTGTTTCTTTTCAGGATACATGTAATAACAATATTGGAAATTCAGTATCTGAAAATCGTTTCCATTTTAAAGCTATGTTTGTTTACATAATCTCTATTGTATATTATATTATTTTATATTGTACATGATAACCTTGCTTCAAAATGACATATGTAACAGAAGAAAAATTATGTATTGTATACGTAATGCATTTAGATTGTCTGATCCTACACAAAAAATTATGAATGAGAATTGTTATAAAGATATTTAAATGTACTTGTCTTTTAAAGAAAGGCTTATGAACTGCTTGACCTTGAAATACAAAGACGATTCATTCCTAAGTTTGAGATTCAAACTTAATTATAATGAAGTTTTTAGTTTTAGTGATTCTTGACAATAGCTACCATTAAATTTACTTGAAATCTCAATAGTTATATTTACATATTTTCTTTCGTGTTTTGTTTTGTTTTGTTTTTCTTTTAAAAAGAGTTGAACACATTATAAAGAGTAGAAACATGTATAAAAAAAATGTGACCTTATGGAACTACAACATTTTGTTATATAGAATATTACAAGATGCAGATATGGATTGAACCTAAACTCTACTTTTTGCCTACTGTATCCTATATCATCTCTTACTTACTTTTTACCCTACTGTATATTATCTCTTACTTAAGATAAAAAGGTATTGCGTTCTTTAAAGTTGTATTGGAAAATTTTGCTGGAGAAATATCAATATAAATTTTCTATAATATTCTCAAGTGGTTTTTAAAAATAGCCGTATATATTATTTTGAGGAATGGCTAAATGTTATAGTTAACAGGTCTATCTATAACTCCAATGTCTATGAAATGTCAGTACATGAGATTTTTGAAGAAAAAAAATCTTTCAAGTTCATTTATTTTTTCTTCCTCGTGTAAAGTTTATTCAAGGACAAAACTGTGTTGTTAATCACAAGTTCACCCATGGTTGAGATATTGTCAGTCAAAACTGTACAAAATGATATAAACACACATTCAGCCCCATTGATATAAATAGGCGACTAGGATTTACGGTATTGTAAGATACCGTATATATTCCTTTATAAGTTGCATCCAACTGCAAACTGCATACACACAGATGTGCTGTCCCATAATGTGACGGCAGATCTGGATATATGCAGTTTGTTAGGATTAATCAGTAGAACAAACAACATAGACTCTGATCTCCAGGCGCATTATGCGACGACCGATCTGGGTCTATGTTGTTTTACATTTGGATTCGACTTATAGGTGAGTAAGACGATAACTGGAGAAGATTACAATCCTCTAACTCCAGTAAGAATAACTATTTAGTTTGGCCTGTAATTGAAACATTGCACAAATTCACGCACATCAGATTGAGACAATGATACGATATTCTGACTATACCATGGATTACCCATAATCTTTTTTGGGGGTTCATTTCCACTTTGGTCCTAACTTTCAAGTCAGAAATTAATGTTACTAGACTTGGAACTGAGGAGTTAAATCCTTAGGACTCTTTGTATGATAATTGCATATGACATTTCTACTTCTCACATTAACAGAAATGATACATTCATGCAAATTATAACAAATATATATATATATATATATATATATATATATATATATATATATCTATATATATATATATATATATATATATATAACTGAGATGGCTAGAGTTACGATATCGTAACTCAACACGATTCGAATACTGTAACTACTAAAATAAATCCGATTTTGTATGTTATTAATGAAGATTTTAAATTACATACATTCAGGCTTATCAGTTAGAGCTGAATTTTTAAATGACTTAACCATGAGAGGCCACAGAAAGATAAAAATTACTGCAATGTGGGTATTTTTATATGAGGGGCATTTTACACGAAGTTTGTATATTGTTTAATTTGAATTTTAACTGCTCCAAACACTGGCAGCTGTAGCTTCCAATATTGTTATTATCTGCATAGCTCAATTCAATGGCATTTAACTACCAGAGACTGATTCAAGTTTCAATTAACTACCAGAGACTGATTCAAGTTTCATTTAACTACCTGAGACTGATTCAGGTTTCATTTAACTACCAGAGACTGATTCAAGTTTCATTTAACTACCAGAGACTGATTAAAGTTTCATTTAACTACCAGAGACTGATTCAAGTTTCATTTAACTACCAGAGACTGATTAAAGTTTCATTTAACTACCAGAGACTGATTAAAGTTTCATTTAACTACCAGAGACTGATTAAAGTTTCATTTAACTACCAGAGACTGATTAAAGTTTCATTTAACTACCAGAGACTGATTAAAGTTTCATTTAACTACCTGAGACTGATTCAAGTTTCATTAACTACCAGAGACTGATTCAAGTTTCATTTAACTACCAGAGACTGATTCAAGTTTCATTTAACTACCAGAGACTGATTCAAGTTTCATTTAACTACCAGAGACTGATTCAAGTTTCAATTAACTACCAGAGACTGATTCAAGTTTCATTTAACTACCAGAGACTGATTAAAGTTTCATTTAACTACCAGAGACTGATTAAAGTTTCATTTAACTACCAGAGACTGATTAAAGTTTCATTTAACTACCAGAGACTAATTCAAGTTTCATTTAACTACCAGAGACTGATTCAAGTTTCATTTAACTACCTGAGACTGATTCAAGTTTCATTTAACTACCTGAGACTGATTCAGGTTTCATTTAACTACCAGAGACTGATTCAAGTTTCATTTAACTACCAGAGACTGATTCAAGTTTCATTTAACTACCTGAGACTGATTCAAGTTTCATTTAACTACCAGAGACTGATTCAAGTTTCATTTAACTACCAGAGACTGATTCAAGTTTCATTTAACTACCAGAGACTGATTCAAGTTTCATTTAACTACCAGAGACTGATTCAAGTTTCATTTAACTACCAGAGACTGATTAAAGTTTCATTTAACTACCAGAGACTGATTCAAGTTTCATTTAACTACCTGAGACTGATTCAAGTTTCATTTAACTACCAGAGACTGATTCAAGTTTCAATTAACTACCTGAGACTGATTCAAGTTTCATTTAACTACCAGAGACTGATTCAAGTTTCATTTAACTACCTGAGACTGATTCAAGTTTCATTTAACTACCAGAGACTGATTCAAGTTTCATTTAACTACCAGAGACTGATTCAAGTTTCAATTAACTACCTGAGACTGATTCAAGTTTCATTTAACTACCAGAGACTGATTAAAGTTTCATTTAACTACCAGAGACTAATTCAAGTTTCATTTAACTACCAGAGACTGATTCAAGTTTCATTTAACTACCAGAGACTGATTAAAGTTTCATTTAACTACCAGAGACTGATTAAAGTTTCATTTAACTACCAGAGACTGATTCAAGTTTCATTTAACTACCAGAGACTGATTCAAGTTTCATTTAACTACCAGAGACTGATTCAAGTTTCATTTAACTACCAGAGACTGATTCAAGTTTCATTTAACTACCAGAGACTGATTCAAGTTTCATTCTTCATGTTGAATCTTGATTCATGACATTTTGATCCTGCCTCCCATCATGCCTTGCAACGTTAATCTTATTTGCCATATGCACTTTCTATGAGTTCCAAAAGTTGTAGTAGAAGTAGTTAGTTTGGTAAAATCATCATGCAATACATAAAATTCACCACATTATCCACATACGACATAAAGCATACAGCATGCAATACATAAAATGCACCACATTATCCACATACGACATAAAGCATACAGCATGCAATACATAAAATTCACCACATTATCCACATACGACATAAAGCATACAGCATGCAATACATAAAATTCACCACATTATCCACATACGACATAAAGCATACAGCATGCAATACATAAAATTCACCACATTATCCACATACGACATAAAGCATACAGCATGCAATACATAAAATTCACCACATTATCCACATAAAGCATACAGCATGCAATACATAAAATTCACCACATTATCCACATAAAGCATACAGCATGCAATACATAAAATTCACCACATTATCCACATAAAGCATACAGCATGCAATACATAAAATTCACCACATTATCCACATAAAGCATACAGCATGCAATACATAAAATTCACCACATTATCCACATAAAGCATACAGCATGCAATACATAAAATTCACCACATTATCCACATAAAGCATACAGCATGCAATACATACAATTCACCACATTATCCACATGCGACATAAAGCATACAGCATGCAATACATAAAATTCACCACATTATCCACATGCGACATAAAGCATACAGCATGCAATACATAAAATTCACCACATTATCCACATACGACATAAAGCATACAGCATGCAATACATAAAATTCACCACATTATCCACATACGACATAAAGCATACAGCATGCAATACATAAAATTCACCACATTATCCACATACGACATAAAGCATACAGCATGCAATACATAAAATTCACCACATTATCCACATACGACATAAAGCATACAGCATGCAATACATAAAATTCACCACATTATCCACATACGACATAAAGCATACAGCATGCAATACATAAAATTCACCACATTATCCACATACGACATAAAGCATACAGCATGCAATACATAAAATTCACCACATTATCCACATAAAGCATACAGCATGCAATACATAAAATTCACCACATTATCCACATAAAGCATACAGCATGCAATACATAAAATTCACCACATTATCCACATAAAGCATACAGCATGCAATACATAAAATTCACCACATTATCCACATAAAGCATACAGCATGCAATACATAAAATTCACCACATTATCCACATAAAGCATACAGCATGCAATACATAAAATTCACCACATTATCCACATAAAGCATACAGCATGCAATACATAAAATTCACCACATTATCCACATGCGACATAAAGCATACAGCATGCAATACATAAAATTCACCACATTATCCACATGCGACATAAAGCATACAGCATGCAATACATAAAATTCACCACATTATCCACATACGACATAAAGCATACAGCATGCAATACATAAAATTCACCACATTATCCACATGCGACATAAAGCATACAGCATGCAATACATAAAATTCACCACATTATCCACAAACGACATAAAGCATACAGCATGCAATATAGAAATAGTTACACAAGTACATATAACATACAGCATGCAATGTAGAAATAGTCACACAAGTACATATAATATACAGCATGCAATGTAGAAATAGTTACACAAGTACATATAACATTTATGATTCAGCACACTATAATACACATAACACGTTATACAGACGAGGTCCAAGAAATGTCGATTACCATTATGAATACCAAAAAGGCCTTCATGGGGTTTACTTCCACCTAGATTCTAGCATTCAAGTTGAAAAAAAAATATTTACTTGAAACTTACGAATTAAAGCTTTTAAAATATATTATTATAATTGCATGTAATTTCTAGCTCTTCTATTTTAAAAAAAAAACAAATTTGTATTTACTCAAAACAAATAGAATCTAGGCTAAATTTACA
Organism: Margaritifera margaritifera; assembly: GCA_029931535.1. Classification (NCBI taxonomy): domain Eukaryota; kingdom Metazoa; phylum Mollusca; class Bivalvia; order Unionida; family Margaritiferidae; genus Margaritifera; species Margaritifera margaritifera. The sequence goes on from JAQPZY010001576.1 coordinate 4,039,993, forward strand.
TCAGAAAAGATATCCTGCAATGCTTTAGAAAAGATGCTGGTTTATAGATTGTATTTAAGGATGCTAACATTGAACAGTTTCAGCCTTGATATCAAGATGATTAAAACAGCACAGTACGAAGAATGAATAAATTAATTATGTTGATGTGGATAAAAATATGAATATGTATTTGATATTGGAATAAAATTAAAATCCTTCAATTATGTGATGCACACTGACGGCCATGTTATATAATAAAATCATAGAGGCCTTCATTAGTCAGTTGTCTCCCAATTAGGTAGCGACACAGGAAACAAAACCCAGCCCAAATCATTCAGATTAACTCTAATCCTACCCTGATGTAATTTTGTAATACCAAATACCATTTTTATTTCTGTAATATTGCAGTTATTGGAAATATATTTCTGGCTATCAATATTCGAAGTACAGTAGATGTTTTCTGTCATCATTATTCGGAATACAGTTGATGTTTCCTGTCATCAATATTCAAAGTACAGTTGATGTTTCCTGTCATCAATATTCGGAATACAGTTGATGTTTCCTGTCATCAATACTTTTTAATAAAATTGATTTCCTTTCCTTCTGTTTTTAAAACCTCGCTTAATATGAATATTACAGCATAAAGATACTTATACAGAATTCTAATCCTAATCAAGACAATGTCTACTTATTTTATAAATATCAATCACTAGTATCTTCTCATTATCTCATAACGATACTTATACGGAATTCCAATCCTAATCAAGACAATGTCTACTTATTTTATAAATACCAATCACTAATATCTTCTCATTATCTCATAACGATACTTATACAGAATTCTAATCCTAATCAAGACAATGTCTGCTTATTTTATAAATACCAATCAATATCTTCTCATTATCTTGTTCATAACTTTCGTATCAAGAATGTGTTTCTTTGATCTGAGAAAGTTCAATATTAATATAGGAAGATATGTAAAAATAAATAAATGTAAAATATTTTAAAATTAGCATATTTGAGATCATATGCTAGTTGAAGTTTTTATATCAATATTGTGATGTTTATACTCTCACATATTCATATCTTCCATCGTTTTGAAGTCATCTTTTCATTAATTAATTATTGATATAAATTATTTTTAATTTTAAAAAACCTGGTTCTAACATTTATTTTATGATACCAACAATTCATTGGCATAATCGTCAAGCATTTGTTCAATAAAACAACAACAACAACAACAACAACAACAACAACAATAATAATAATAATAATAATAATAATAATAATAATAATAATAATAATAATAATTTATTATTATTATTATTATTATTATTATTATTATTATTATTATTATTGTTGTTGTTGTTGTTGTTGTTGTTATTATTATTATTATTAACATTGTTGTGGAAATAAAGTTATAAATAATATAAATAATATCTTGGTTCTACAAATACAGTCGTTTTCATTAAGCTGTGGTCTAACAGTGAAAATATAGAATGGAAACAATTTCAGATTAATTTGCCAAAAAAAAATACGAAAGTCTATAGATAAATATAATTAAATGTATGATTCTGAAACATAATTTTTGACCTCTGTGAATAAAAACACCTCCCAATACACTTTGAGCGAATGCCGTATTATTTCACAACTCTCATATAATTTAATGCCATGTTTTTAATTAGAATTCAGATTAGTACATCATCAATCAATCAATAAGTCAATCAACTACAACGAAACTAATAATAATAACAATAATAATCCCAATTCTTGTAACATAGACAACTGGTCCAAATTAGATACATGCATGAAAATATAGTACAACCACAATACGAGAAAGAAAAACAAAGAGCTATTTATTTATTTGTTTGTTGATATAAATTGTGTAAGGATTTTGCCCAGAAAGACCCTGTTGTCTTGAAATTAAACAAGAAACGATATATACCTTGATTCACATTGAAAACCTTCTCTCTGCTTGTCACTGAAGTTTATGCAAACATATTTTATTCCTAGAAGATATTATTGCGGTAAAAAAAAAAATTCTTAAGGAAGACATAACTGAAATTTCGTAAGGTAGACATAACTGAAACAAAGACAGAGATATACTAAAACACAAGATAAGAGACTTGTTGGACTGGCTTTTCTGGTCGCGCCACCTATAGGATTCAGTGAAAGTAACTGACTTCATCACCACTGTCCACTAGAATTTATCTTAAAAAATGTTGATCATAATGACCTTCCTTCCTTCAAGCTATTTTTTTCTTTTGCTACTACTGCTGCTGCTGATACTGCTACTACTATCACTGCTGCTTTATTATTATTATTATTATTATTATTATTATTATTATTATTATTATTATTATTATTATTATTATTAGTAGTAGTAGTAGTAGTAGTAGTAGTAGTATTAGTAGTAGTAGTATTAGTAGTAGTATTGTTGTTGTTGTTGTTGTTGTTAAAGAATACGAAAAATGTTTTGAGCGTATATTTTGCACTCTATGGAAAGAAAGTAAATATTGTAAGAAACCTAGGGTATGTACTATTTATACTTACGTCTCCCCTTTTAGCTTTGTTAGATTTTAGTAATTATTTGTTGATTATCGTTTGTTTGCTGCATTAAGCAAGAGTTACGTAAATTAGAATTGGTTTGTGTACTTTGAGAGAAGCAGCCCTAAGTAATGGCATAGATTTGTAAATAGTCGATTGGAATCATTCGCATAGAGTGCTTTTGGCGTAAGATTCTGCCTTTGGAGTGAGTTGTAAGAGTGAAATGTGACATTTAAAGTTGTGATTGTTTAGATGCTAGTGAACGGTTTTCTGTCACTGTAACATTTGTATATTAATGGTGATATAAATGTGATGATGCAGTGCCTGCTAACATGGTCTGTTGGCGACGATAGATTTTGCGCCGTTTAGTATGGGCACTGAGGTCTTGAGCGACTTTAGGATTTTGGTAGAAATGCGTTGGCCTGTAGGAAGCGCAATCTCTTTACCCGAGTTTTCGTCGTTGTAAGCACTGCATATCAGTGATTATTTTGTAATCAGCTATTTGATATTGTTCGGACAGTGCTTTCAGAGGGTAAGGTTTCTTGGTTCGACTGTAGAATGACCGAAAGGTTCGGTTTTGGAAACCGCGAGCGTGCGAGGCTCTCTTTTGGAAACACTTTCAGGAGTGACATAATGACTGTTGATCGTGTGGATGCAGATGGAACCTTCCTGAGGAAACTTATTAGCTGTCATAACAGCGCGAGTTTATACATGTGAGCAGAAGTGTAACCTGACAAGGCCTGAAACCGACAGAATGTTTTGTCTGTGCTGAGTAGTTTAGACGCACCAGGTTTCTTTGTCATCTGGTTGGGGATACTTGTGGCTGGTAGAGAGGATGGGATATCGGAGGCTTGTCGACAGTAGGAAGTTGACATTGTGCGACGGTTTATGTGGAAAACTGTTGGGCAGCCAATAAGAATCGACATCACTCTACCTGCAGTATATTCGTCGTGGTAGCAGGAGGTGTCTGCTTGTTTGACCAGTTGTTGGTGGCCTGCTCGATGTACGGGAGATATTCGAGGTATGGTTGTTGTAGCGGCAGGGAGAAGCTGTCTATCGTCTTTTCTTTTTTTTAATGAGCTCGCTTGAGAAGATCCTCATTTGTCTGAATGGACTTGAAACCTGCTATTAATATACGAGAATGTACAGCCTTGATGGCAATTTGTCATGTTTGGTTGAACTTTATGTAGTTTTTGTTCATTGTTTATATGTATTTCATCTTTAGGTGATGAGTGATTATGCTTTATCTTTAGTTCGATGGAGAGTGGCGGATCCATGGGATCGGATACATTAATTCTGAATTAGATTTGTGATCATGTTTGGGAATCACAAATCGGGTTGATGGTTGATTCTTAGGGAGTAACCATTCTGCGACACGCACTCTCGCCCCTTTGATCTTTGGGTCACAGTCATATAGAAAATTTGCATTTAGGTTTTAGTTCAATTTTTTTTGTCATTCGCTTATATTTACTAGCCACCTTTATGGATTTGTTCATACATTGGGTCAATCATTATGAAGGTAAGACAATTAATATTGCAAAATGCTCGCTCCACCTTTAGGTATTGGGGTAAAGGTCACACGTGTGGCCTTGTGTTTATTTCAGTTTCTCAAAGATTATATGCATCATAAGCATACTACTTGGTGTTGAGATATGTCTTTGTGAGTGCAACACACTATTACCAAATTAGTGCACAGCAAAAGTGCACAGGAGTGTGCCATGAGTGGCACATTTTCTGTCTTACTTGAGTAACGCACCCCCCAACCCCCTTCTCCGGCCCAACCACTGTAGAATGGTGCCAAGGAGGCTTTTCTTTGCCCATTGTTTCTGGCCAGGCCCTTTTTTTACATTGTGCTAAGCGTTTTTCCCAACAATTTGCCATTTGTTCAGTTGCAAAATGCCCCATTCATTTCTCACGGACGTAAACGTGAATTTTCTTGGATTCGTCGAATTATACAAATCAATTACTTCCCTTGGAAGATTTCCTTATTCAGCAACAACAATAACAACAATAATAATAATTAACAAAAACAACAACAATTTAGAGGCTTGTGGAAAGGCAGAGCCAGCAACCCCCCCCCCCCCCAAAAAAAAAAAAAAAATAGCAGAAAAATATGAGCGCCAAGCAACAGGAACATTTCCTTGAGCAAGTGTTCTTTACATTTAGATGCTTAAAATAAGCCCTGTAAACGCTTAAAATGCAGAAGCTCCCCATAACTATATTTCTGGATTCGCCCCTGCAATTCATGATAAAATGAGGTGCCCTGTTGATCGTGAGATACACGTTTAAAGTGCCCTTTTTGGAGGATAATTACCATGCACTTCTTAGATCCTGGGGGAAATACTTTTGAGGCATACAAGTTTTTTCTTGCTAGAAGTGTGTGACAAAGTAAAAATGTTTGCCACAAGCATGCCAGAAAATTACTTCAATCCCTTTTTACAAAATTATGCTACAATCAATACTAAGCCATAGAACCCTTTAATTTTAGTATAATTAAAAAACAAACATTGGTTCTTGATTTTTTGGTGACAAAAATTAACTCTGCAAGGACATAAAAGAGGGAACTTACAAACTATGTCAGGTTGAAAGTATAAACATCACGGAAACGAATGGAATAAATTTTCTTTGCTTAAACACTTGAGGAAGATGGTAATAATTAAGTGTGCTTAAATCTTGAAATATTTACTTGTGTTCTGATTATAAAAAAATATTTGAAATATCATGATTTCTAAAATACATGCAGTTCTTGTCTTATGTTCACGTTTATGAACAAAAAAGAATAAAGTGTCCTAGAACAACATATGCAGTCAAATGTATGGAAGACAGACAATATAAACACACACAATCTGATTCAACATGTGAAATTGGAATTCTCGACATAGGAAATGGAACTTTCAACCACCGCTGTGTAATTCAACAGATAACATCTAAAACCGTGACACAGGAAATTAAAGTTTCAACCACTGCCGTGTAATTGAACAGATAAAATCTAAAAACTTGACATATGAAATGAAATTTTCAATACACGCAATTTGATTCAACATGTCGAATTTTAATTCTTGATATACAACATTGAAATTTCAATTGTAATTAAAAAGTTAAACCCTAAAAACTCGACATAGAAAATGGAATTTTCAACCACCGCTGTGTATTTCAACAGATAAAATTTAAAAACTGGACATATGAAATGAAACTATCAACACCACCAATTTGAATCAACATGTGAAACTGGAATTCTCGATATACAACATTGAAATTTCAACCACCGCTGTTAATTCAACAGATAAAATCTAAACACTTGACATAGAAAATGGAACCTACAACTACCGCTTTGTAATTCAACAGATACAAATGAAAAACTCGACATATAAAATAGAACCTACAACTACGCTATGTAATTCAACAGATACAAATGAAAAACTCGACATATAAAATAGAACCTACAACTACGCTATGTAATTCAACCGATACAAATGAAAAACTCGACATATAAAATAGAACCTACAACTACGCTATGTAATTCAACAGATACAAATGAAAAACTCGACATATAAAATAGAACCTACAACTACGCTATGTAATTCAACCGATACAAATGAAAAACTCGACATATAAAATAGAACCTACAACAGCAATAATTAGACTCGACATGTGAAATTGGAATTCTCGACATGTGAAATTGGAATTCTCGACATGTGATATTAGAATTCTCGACATGTGAAATTGGATTTCTCGACATGTGAAATTGGATTTTTCGACATGTGAAATTGGATTTTTCCACATGTGAAATTGGAATTCTCGACATGTGAGATTGAAATTTCAACTGCTCATTGGACCAACTTTTGTCCACGACGGCGCCATTTACAAACTAAGATCGGTGTATATTTTAAGTCAGTGATGATTTCATTTATAGGATGGATTAACCTGAGCACGATACAGTAATCTTGTATGGAACACAAATTTGGGAGAGAACAACATATACGCGTAATTTATGATTTGGTTGTACAGTGCACATAAAAAATTCTTGATAACGTAATAATAATAATAATAATAATAATAATAATAATAATAATAATAATAATAATAATAATAATAACGATAATGATATTCGGTATTTGTTCAAAAACGAATTTGAACCTGTGTACAGTGGTCACCTGTGTGAAACGGCCAATTTTGCCTTATCCTATGAGTGGCCTCTAGTAACAGGATTGATATATAATCCTGTTGTTCTTAGTACGTACTCTGATTGAAGATCATGCGATACATCATTTTTTTCTTTATACTGTATATAGAAAATAAACATCAGAATCCCAACATCCTTTAATTTAACTTAAATTAAAATAGAAGAGAGACAATCTTCTTCCTGTTTAATGTGAAAATTGCTATAAGAAGTGCATAACTTCACAAGGCTGTAACATGGAAGGAGCGTGGTGTCGCCTTTAATGACTGTCACCAGTGGTACCATGTTTAGACCTATGTACATGATTAATATCTCAACCAGATTATTGTCTCTCATTCTTTATTGCTTTCATTGCTTTCTTGTTTAGGCTGAAGGAAACTCAATACCAAGTCCTAAAAATATCACCCGTTCTCAATTGTTATGCAAATTTGGTTCCCAGTGCGCTGTACGGTCGTAAGGTAGATTTATTCAGCACAGGGGAGGATCCAGGAATATCGCAAGGGACCTTGTTAGATGGAACCTTTAGTGGGGGTCCAGGGTGAGAATCACCTGGGAAGCTCCTGTATTTAAAGCGTTTCTAGGGCATAATTGTTTCCATCTAACTATAAAAAAAACCCCACAAAAAACAACACAAAACTTACTCTAGGAAATGTTCTGGTTGTTTCGCTCTTATTCGGGGTGAGGGGTGGGAGCGTTAGGAAGCCTTCATGATACATAGTTTTTTAACTTTTTAACTTTTTTTGTGAGGGTTTCACGCCATTTTTAAGCGCATGATATGCTATACATGGCGTTCAGTATATTTGGTGGAGGAAGAAACCGGGAAGAACCACCGACCCACGGGAAGTTACTGGCAAGCTTTCTCACATACTCACGTTGGCCAAGCCGAGATTCGAATCCACACGGACAGAAGTAAGATGTGAGTGATCTGTAAAAGCGAGTGTCTTAGACCACTCGGCCAACCGGGGCCCCTCGTTTGTAAACCAAACTAATCATCTATTGTTTTTTATTTAACACAAGAAACAAAGGCATCCTTTTATTCTTGCAAAAATATGTTAGAGTACATTAGCCTAATTTATTGAGACATTTAAATAAACTTTTTGGAAACAAATTAGAGGTGAAATAAAAATGCCTAATTTGCACACAATTTGTACAATGACTTTTTCATAATCCACTTTACAAAATTTGTATGCAAGATACATGAATACAATTTATATTGACATTCATTTGCTTATTGTATTACTTGTAAATTGGAAAATCAAGCTTACCGTCAGGGTAGCAAAAATATATAATTTTAATGATATTATCTTTGTCACCTCCTTTCTTCTCCAAGAACGTCAATGGGAACATCGCTCAGACATTTCCGTCAGGTTGACAAATAACCTCGGATGTAGTTGTAGGAAAACACATAAATTTTATGGGTTTGGTGATTCGCCTCCGGGCGGATTACAACAACATATGTTACGACAGAAAAGGCCGACAAAGTTCCGATTGTGACTTTTGTCTCCTTCCGCCGCCTTACTGTGCCATGTGAACAAAAGTAGTTCCAATTATAGTTCTCAATGGCGGCGAATTACATCCGAGGTTTCTTTCTCGACTTGATGGAAAAGGTCGAGGATGTTCCGATTGAAAGAACGTTGAACGCAAGATAACGCCGTTATGATGTTCCGTATGTGGATTAATTTATATTATAAAGTAGCTAATGATACCTACTGTCTCAATACGAAGACACAAAGAGAAACTCATTCCGACCATACCTACCAACAGTCATTCTTCCAAGATTGTATCAGAATGTGGAACTCCATGCCACAGAACCTCCATTAACATCTTTAAACAAGGGGTGCAGGCCACGTATCTGAAATAGATACAGGTCCTGACCTTTTTTTTAATTGCACTGTAAATAGTCGTTGTTAACGGCACATCCGCTTTTGCACCAACCTGCATAAAGTGAAAAAATATAACTAATGTATTAGAGTTTAATGCATCCGTAAAATGGTCACGTGACCGCTCATTATGAGCAATGTCGGAGTGGCAGAAATACAGAGACTAAGTGTGGACATGGGAGATATTTGCTCAAATTTAACAAAACTAATAATATTTTTGCAACCATAATGGGTTGAAATAAAGCCAAAACATCCTTATTTGGCACTTTTGATGAAAGAAACTGTGCCCATTTTTTTAAAATACATTTTGCTCTTTATTTATTACTGTCCTTCACTGCAACCATATCTTTCCCACCCGGTGCGGTGATGTCGTCTAGGTCAGACATGAAAGCTGCAATATGAGGACGAAGACAAAGACGGATACTTTTAGAGATACTGGCAAGCTTAGGAAAAGACTTCAATAATTTCAACAGTTATCTACTGCTTCCCCTGGTTAAGAACAACCTAGTACACTAAGTGAGCAAAGGAAGGATCTGTGACGTAAATTTTATAAGTGTCCACTAAGTGTCCAGTATCAGAATTATTAAATATAATTATTAATTTGTATTGTGTTTGCATTTGTTTTTTCACTCACTGAAGAAGACGGTGTTACTTTTGTGATGTAGTTTTGCACATAACTTTTATTATTTAAAACTTTGTTACTTAAAATAGACTAAAATGAAAATAAACATAATTTCAACAAGGAGACATATTACGTTGGATTTTCTTTGTCTATTAAGGTGGAGAAAATTATTTCTTTTATTTATTTGAAGACTCGAGAGATCCTGTTTTGATTATTTGTTTTTGTTGCAAAACAGTTGTAAAATTTAACTTGGCGAACCGAGGAGAGCAATTAAAAAAAATTGTAATACCTGATTTCCGCAAATTCTTCTTTGTCATATGTTTTCATTGACGAATACTAACCAGATTACCTATTGAAATGTTGTATATTATGAATTTATTCCATTTTTAATCTGCAGTTGTTAAATGCAAAATTTGTATGATTCAGAGCAAGGACATTTCCTTAATATCAATTCATCGATATTTTAGTTATGTTATATGCATGTGATTGTGTATGTCCTTTTCATTGTTTATCGTGATTTTTTTATACTGGTGCTTAGTCCATACTGTGTCCCTAACTGGAATTAAACATAGATGATAAGTGATAATTGCTACAAAGAGGACCTTCTAATGCAAGTTGTGCTATTAAAAGAAGCAAAAAAAAAAAAAAAAATGGGCCAAACAACTTGTCATCATGAATTCAAACAGATCAAGTAATATGCAACCAGTCTTTTGCACGCAAAGGTAAAAAATAACAATGAATGGCCCACTTTTGAAGTAAAGGGCAATTATTGACACAATTTCGAGCTGTGAAGTCGGTCACCATTTAGTAGCCTGCCCGATTTCTAGAGGAGAGTGAGCAAATGATATACCGGCTATGGAACAAAACATTACGATCATTTAAAAAAAAAAAAATCTTATTAATTTAGGTTCAGTAAATTATGAGGGAAAAATGATGCTAAGTGTGTGTATATATATATATATATATATATATATATATATATATATATATATATATATATATATATATATATATATATGTTGTCAAGTATCACTTGACTCAATATGAGAAATTTGCCAATATGTGATCAATAAATGAGTCAACAAATCTATGCATCCATCCACACAATTATCTGCTGTCTTGCTGCCATATTATTTTGAACCGTAATTTTAAGAAAGGCAAAGATATGTGGGAGTAAAGCATAGGTGTAGGATGGGACCATATTTTGTTCTTCATAGCAAACCAAGCAAACATCCATGTGATAAATACCTGTAACTTGATTCCTTAAATATGATATATACATCGTTTGTAACTTGATTCCTTCATATTATATACATCGTCTGTAACTTGATTCCTTCATATGATATATACATCGTTTGTAACTTTATTCCTTCATATTATATACACATCGTTTGTAACTTTATTCCTTCATATTATATATACGTTGTCTGTAACTTGATTCCTTCATATTATATATACATCGTCTGTAACTTGATTCCTTCATATTATATATACATCGTCTGTAACTTGATTCCTTCATATTATATATACATCGTCTGTAACTTGATTCCTTCATATGATATACATCGTCTGTAACTTGATTCCTTCATATTATATATACATCGTCTGTAACTTGATTCCTTCATATTATATATACATCGTCTGTAACTTGATTCCTTCATATGATATACATCGTCTGTAACTTGATTCCTTCATATGATATACATCGTCTGTAACTTGATTCCTTCATATGATATACATCGTCTGTAACTTGATTCCTTCATATTATATATACATCGTCTGTAACTTGATTCCTTCATATTATATATACATCGTCTGTAACTTGATTCCTTCATATGATATACATCGTCTGTAACTTGATTCCTTCATATGATATACATCGTCTGTAACTTGATTCCTTCATATGATATACATCGTCTGTAACTTGATTCCTTCATATGATATACATCGTCTGTAACTTGATTCCTTCGTATGATGTATAACGTCTGTAACTTGATTCCTTCATACAGTGCTGGATTACCCAATAGGCAGACTAAGCACGTGCTTAAGGCACCAGCAAAGCAGGGGCACCAAAAAAAAAAAAAAAAAGAGAAATTACGTTGTTTTTTTTTTATTATTAATTACATAGGGGGGGGGGGGCACCATAATCTTTTCAGTGCTTATTGCCTCTAAAGGTCTTAATCCGGCCCTGTATTGATCACCTAAATACTCCTTTCACTCTGAAAAAAATGAATATACAGTTGTAGAAAATGAAATAGCTTACCTAAAAACGAAGTATGCTGATTATAAATGGTAATTGCGGGTACTGAACCAGATTAGATCAAATATGATAGTGTTATAGACCTACTTCAAGAATTTAATTATACAGAAGACGAAGACATGTATGGTCTGACTAATCAAGACGTAAGGGAGATAAATCACTATGGAGAAAAACTTCTACATCTATGTCAGATAACTGGGTTAAGGATCTCTAATGGTAGATGTGGATCCGATTAAGGCAGGGGTCTCCAAACTTTATAAGACGAGGGCCTTGTTAGATTTTTGAAGGGGGTTTGCGGGCCGAAGCGACTGTGAAAAATTTAAAATGTATGCAAAATCGTTTTAATGGTTGCGGCCGGACAAATCGAAGCCGCGGGCCGTAGTGTGTAGACCCCTGGATTAAGGCATAGGGAAATTTACATGTATTAATGGTAACTCGGCCTCAGCAATAGATTATGTTTAATTGACGTATGTGTTTTAAAAAATATATCGTCCTTTGACAAAGATCAAAGATTGGAATCTATACATATGCCCATTGTATTTTCCCCTGACTACATGGGCAAATTAGAACAGAAAGCTGTAATTGACTCTGGGGGTAAAGTAGTAGATATATACATATGAAACAAAGAAGAAGGGCTATCTTTTATCCAAAATCTCAAGGATCTAGTATCTCAAAATGTGGATACGATTTTAAATTGTATCAACTACAGTATAACAAACTCAATGAATGCGTCGAAACAATTACTGGTATTCACCTTGATGCAGCAAACCCAATTAAAACAGTTGGTAGAAACCAAAACCTAGCTGTGAAATCTCAAAGAAAACGTCCTAAAGGTCAGTCTTGGTTCGACAGAGATTGTATAGCAGCTAAATGCATAGCCTTAAGATATCTAAGACAGTTCAGAATACAAGGCACACAAGAATCACTTGAAGATTATAAATTTTATAGAAATATGTATAAATCTCTTACAAGAAGCAAACAAAAGCAATATGAATTAGAAAAAATAGCCTTTTATCTGCATTATACTTTAAAAATACACAACTTTTCTGGCGCCTTGTTAAGAATCTGAGTACTCATGCACAAAACATTATTACATCTGTAACTTGGAATGAATATTTTTCAGAATTATTTAATTTTTCCTGCTCTGTTGATTTGCTACTGGAAAATGAAAATGTTCAAATAGTTTATGATACTCTAGACAGAATAATCACTGAAGAGGAGTTCAGCCTAGCACTGAGTAAACTGAAGTATGACAAAGCTGGGGGAGTAGATGCTTTATCCAGCGATTTCTTTATATGTACGGGCAACATAATTGCACCAATATTAACAATATTATTTAATAAACTATTCGATATCGGATATTAACAAGAATATACCAATTCTGAAGAAAGATCATGCAAATGAACCATCCAACTACAGAGTCATTAGTTTACTACCTGTATTAAGCAAAGTATTTTTACTGCAATTTTAAATAACAGGATAAATGAATGGTCGGACGGAAATGAACTACTTGGCGAAAAACAAGCTGGTTTTCGAGCGGATTATTCTACAGTAGATAATATGTTTCTATTATATACATTAATCTGTAAATATGTATGAATACATAGTGGTAGAAGGGGTAATTTATATGCAGTATTTATAGACTATGAATAAAGCCTTTGATAGCATAGAGAGCAGTTTACTGCACTAAAATCTAGTTAGTGAAAATATTAGTGGAAAATTATTAAGGCAATTTATAATGACGTAAAAGCATGTGATAAGTCCAACAATTTTATTACCGATGTGTTTAATTGTCCTGTGGGCGTACGCCAAAGTTGAGTTTTATCGCCTTTACTCTTTTCTTTATTTTTGAACGATCTGAAACGCTTCTTAGTTGATGGAAACAGGAGTTTCGGTAAAAACCTTAGAACTATTTGCACTGTTGTAGACGATTTAATTGTACTTGCTCACACTGCCCACCAGTTGCAAAACATGCTCAATAGACTGCATAAATATTGCTTAAAGTGGAAATTAAATGTGAATATGGAAAAAAACAAGAGTGGTTGTATTTCGCAGAGGTGGCTATCTCAGACGTTATGAAACGTGGTAATATGGCCCTGCAGAAGTAAAGATTGAATCATATTTCAAGTGTCTAGGATGCATATTTTATTACAAGTATCTAGGATGCATATTTTATTACAAGTATCTAGGATGCATATTTTATAACGAGTATCTAGGATGCATATTTTATTACAAGTATCTAGGATGAATATTTTATCACAAGTATCTAGGATGCATATTTTATTACAAGTGTCTAGGATGCATATTTTATTACAAGCATCTAGGATGCATATTTTATTGCAAGTACAAGTATCTAGGATGCATATTTTATCACAAGTATCTAGGATGCATATTTTATTACAAGTATCTAGGATGCATATTTTATTACAAGTATCTAGGATACATATTTTATTACAAGTATAAAGGATGCATATTTTATTACAAGTATCTAGGATGCATATTTTATTACAAGTATATAGGATGCATATTTTATTACAAGTATCTAGGATGCATATTTTATTACAAGTGTCTAGGATGCATATTTTATTACAAGTATCTAGGATGCATATTTTATTACAAGTATCTAGGATGCATATTTTATTACAGGTACAAGTATCTAGGATGCATATTTTATTACAAGTATATAGGATGCATATTTTATTACAAGTGTCTAGGATGCATATTTTATTACAAGTGTCTAGGATGCATATTTTATTACAAGTGTCTAGGATGCATATTTTATTACAAGTGTCTAGGATGCATATTTTATTACAAGTGTCTAGGATGCATATTGTATTACAAGTGCAAGTATCTAGGAGTCATATTTAATTACAAGTGTCTAGGATGCATATTTTATTACAAGTATCTATGATGCATATTTTATTACAAGTACAAGTATCTAGGATGCATATTCTATTCACAAAACTCCTGGCATATAAAACTCACAAACATAGGCTATGCATATTATGAAGCGAAGTCTTTCAAAATTTGGCAAAATACCTGTAACTGGATTGCTTCGTCTGTTTGACTCGAAGACAGCTACCATTCTTAACTATGGGCCTGAGGTTTGGGGGCTTTGTGATGCCAATGATATTGCAAAAGTTCATTTGTCAGTTTGTAAATATATTCTTGGTATATCTACGTCTACTTCAAATGCATTCGTATATAATGAATTAGGAAGATTTAGTATGCAGAATATAAGATAAAAACGTATTTTGAAATGGTGGCTTAGAATTCTAAAAATACCAGAAGACAGATATCCTAAACAATGTTACAATTTACAACTAAGATGGGGAGAAAATTGTGATTGCTGGGCTAACAATGTTAAAAAGCTTCTATGTACGTATGGATTTGGCAATGTTTGGCGTAGTCAATGATACAAATAATAGAGTTTATTTGTAATACAGGCCATTGTGTTTATTTGCAATGCAGGCCATTTCTTAGAATGTTTAGTCATAGATGTAAAGATATTTTTTATGCAAAAACATCAGGATGAAATTAAATCGATGGAAAAACTGCGTTTCTAAAGGTCATTGAGAATAGAATTCACTTGTCAAAGATATCTAGAATTGTTAGGAGATGGAGATTTTTGTTACATAACCACTATGATTAAAACGGGTAACTTGCAAATCAGAGGATATACAGGAAGACATGAAAATATTTGTTATGAAGAAAGATTGTGTGAAATTTGTAATGTTAATATCGAAAATGAATTTCATTTTATTACTGCTTGTCCGCTATATGGAGAATTACGAAGAAAATATTTACACACCTTTGTATATGAAAATCCAACTTTTAGAAAAATTTAGGACTTTTATACAAAATCATACTAGAAATATTCAGATGACTAATTTAGTATTGTTTACTATAAAAGCCTTAAAGATTACAGAAACCGTTTTATCATCAACTCCTGCTACATAGACTCTCAATATCACAAAACTTCTGTTTACTCCATGCAGGCTTTAGAGTTCTCTTTAATTTATATTGTATGATTACTGTATAATATGTATTTGTATTTCACCCAATGAAAAAGTACAATAACTAATTGCATGTATAACACTTACAATAGATACGATGTTCTTCTGTTACACACTAAAACACCTTTTTGTACCGCATGATGTATGGATATGTATCATGGGCCAGTGACCTATATTTCAAATAAACACTATTATTATTAGTACTATTACTATTATTATTATTATTTTTTTTATTATTATTATTATTATATATATATATATATATATATATATATATATATATATATATCTATCTATCTATCTATATATCTATCTATCTATATATATATCTATCTATCTATCTATCTATATATATATATATATATATATATATATATATATATATATATATATATATATATATATATATATATATATATATATATATGCTTATCTGATGAATTTTAATTCGGGAGATCCCGTAGATGAAATACCCGAAACTCTAATAAATATGGTCAAGGACCTTTAACTGCAAGCGAATTCTGATCATTGTAACAAGCTGCACACAGTAATTCTTGTATCTTATTATGGGAGGTTTTGTTAACAAACTGTTCTTTTTCTTAATACCTTTCAATAAGGGAAGATACAAAGATTTTTTTTTCTTCAAAATATGAACTATTTATTCCTGTCAAGACGCACAAAGAGATACAAAAATCCAACAAAGAAACGATTTAACAGTGATCAGAAAGAAAGAAAGAAAAATATTATGACTGCATCAAAGAATTTCTATTGAAATGTTTTGGTACAACCTAACTTTTGTTTGCATAACAGTCCCTTTGAGTACTGCTAAGCGACCGCTACATAGAAAGATAATATCTGCTTTTTTAATGTGACGTTGACTAAAATGAGAATGCAAAAAATATGTCGTTCTTACAACAGGAAGCATCACTCGGTGCAGCTTATTTATCGTAGCTACTGTACCTTTGGAAATAGATCATTGCATAAGAGTGCGCTGTGCATGCTATAGAAACGTACTGTTTAACCTCAACCACAGCAGAGACAAACATAATTGATAATATATACCATACTCTCTACCGTGTAGCAAAAAAACGGCTATGAAAATAATTATTTTCTCTAATTTATTTTTTGCTCAGATTTTTTTTTAAAAATCGGAATTGAGTGGAAAATCTTTCAGACAATATATATTGGTTTTAAAAATTAACGAATACAGATAATATAAGCTTTGTTTACAGCTTATGTTTCTTTAATGGACAATATATTCACATGATTCAGAAATGCCTGCAACGTTATAATAATAACGCGAATAATATTTATGTAAAATGCAAATTACACTGAGCATTCGGCGTTTTTGAAAAAATACTTTCTTTGTGGTAATGAATTGTAAGTTAACATTATAAAATTCTTTAAAATAATTGTTTTGAATAATTTTGAAAGGTGATTGGCCGCTGTTTGCCTACTGGTATGTTCGTAATAATCAGCGGGTAAAAAAAAATGCTAGTATGGGCAGCCATATTTGGAGGAGTCCACTATGCAAGGGACGTGCCAGTTATTTATGCCTCGCACTGTTTCAAGCGAATTTTGTCTTTTTAAGGTGCGTCTTATTGCCGAGTACCAAACTTGAACTTTGACCTTTCTCATTTTCACTCGAAAATGCATCTACTGTGCATGCCCCAGTTTCATAACATAGTTTCAGCGTATTGTTCGACGATTGACGGAAATATCTGGAGAATCACCCACAACAATTTATAAGATTCTGTACGCCTCAAACGTTTTTTAATCTCAAATATATATATATATATATATATATATATATATATATATATATATATATATATATATATATATATATATATATATATATATATATATATATATATCGTTCTCGCAGAGGTAACAAGACTATTACAGTCTTTCCGCCATGTTGGTTTTTTTTAAAAAATTTCCTCGTAGATTTATTCCAGCAGATTTATTCTTATAAAAACATAATAACTTTCTTTTTTTAAAAAAACAGCTTGCTGTCAAAAGTTTTGTTTTATCTCTGTGACAGGAATTTTCCCCTCACTTTATTAAACTCTGAATATTGTGGTTTAATTTGTTTCTTTTAAAGTTAATGTATTTTTGACCACTGGTACTGTGTTTGTCGTCTGTTGCTAGGTTTTTCCCTATCTATTTATAGCTCAGTGTATGACGTATGGTAAACATTAAAACGTCATAAATGAACATGTTTTGTATGCATCTAATCAGAGCAACGGTTGCATAGATACATAAAGGACGTACAGGGTTTGCCGAGTTGTCCAGATACAGACTATGGCTAATGTATGGGTCGACGTGTCTGCGGTCGTATAAATTTGAGACTTCAGTTAAAAAGAAAAATGTTAAGAAATGGTGCTTTAATTTCAAGTCGATAATCTTAAAATCTTTAAAGAAGTAACTTAAATGTTGACAGAAACATACCGGTATGTGGTTTGACAAACACGCAAAAATAGAAAGAAAGACAGCCATTGATTTGTTAACTTTGCAAAAATTGATAAAATAACTTTTAAAAAATTGTAGTTTTTTTTAAAGCTGTGTTATAATTCTTAATAATGTTATGTTCATCAACAAATACTAAAACAAATGGTGCAACACATAAAAAAGTTTCAAAGAATTTTTATTACGACAAAGTAGAAGCGTTAATATTTACATTATTATTTAGACATATACTAGCATGTAAAAGTGCCTCATCGTTATCTGTGACATATATAAACATATATAAACATCAAACAATGTTTGGATAAAATACCTTGGGAAAGACTGCAGCGATCCGTATCTGAGGTCGTTCTTTCAAATCATACGAGTACATCTCTGTTCTTATCCAAGTTAGTGCGATTTGCTAGGTGTGTATGCAACAACCAGCCTGCGCACTGTTCTTTTCCGGTCCCTTGAAAAGTCCATATTCTGTGAAGGGTTGAGGTTCCTTGGACTACACATACATAGAAAGTAAAAACTGTGTTGTCTATATCCAATATTTTCAATGTCAAGGTTTAATATTTCTCAAAAACAAAAATTGAACAAAATAAAAATGGAAGTGGTGTATCTCTTATGTCAATAGGTTCAAAGGATGTAACTCCTAAAGTCAAGGAAATTTACTGAACTTATCGAACACATTACCCCTATTGCTTGAAAACATTGTCTAGCGCACGCAAATATGGCGGCCGTGTTGCTCAAGAAACTCCCGTTTGGATTGAAACGCGAACAAGATGACAACGTTTAGAGAACTCTTAACGACAATCAATTTATAAATTATAAACTAATTAATGAAATGACTAACTTTTGTAAAAAAAATATGTATATCCGTGATGCTTTTCGTTTTTAAAATTGGTTTGTGTGTTTTGTTTTTTTTTTGTTTTTGTTTTTTTTTTTTTGGGGGGGGGCACAAACTGCCAGAGAGGGGGAGGGGTAGTCGACTACTATAGTATTGAGGTGCATTAGAATAATGGGTTTGGATAACTGTCTAATAATACACAAGTTCAAAGAGTCAATTCATACCATTTGAATGTATAAAGTGATCAAAAAGGTTTACACTGTAACCAGGTGTAATTTGCAGTCCTTGAGTGTACCGACATTCAGGACACTTTTACTTCGATTATTATTCTGGTCATCTTTGCCGTCAGCATCATCATTAAAATGATTTTAGATGTGTACAATTTATTATAGTTTCTTTTAGTTTTTAGGGCATTGTTGTGAAAACTTTTAGCGCCGAGATAAAGTCGAGAATTCAAAAGATGAGGAAATAAGCAGTGAAAGAGTAAGTCTGAGAGAAAAAGAGAGATAAAGCACACGATGAAAATAATAAGATAATATGCTAACAGGAGAGAGGGTAAATACATATGAAATTTAAAAGAACGTAAATACACATGAAAGCCTTCGAGAATGTCTTTTAGAATTAAATTTATTTCTTACCTAGTCAATAAGCTATGTAGTCTATCTCACATACCAAACAGGAACAAAAGGCGAGAAATAATGCGGGAGTATGAACAATAGAGGAAGATGTCGATGATTGTAGTCAAGAATTTTTTGTATTAAAGTCCCCTATTTAATGAAATGAAAGATTTGAGGATGGTCATGTGTTGATATGAGTTTAAATCGGACAAAAGCTTGTAACTACTACTACTGCTACTACTACGACGACGAGTACTGCTACTACTATTAGTGGTAGTAGCATAAGTGGTAGTCAATGGAAAGGTGCTTTTTATTTTACTTCTTCAATAAGCCACCCAGTACTGTAACTAGAATTAGTCCCAGCTCAATATAAGCGATAGGAATGTTTGGTGTTAATGTTTTTAGTTTAAAATGTGTCCTATACTTGCGGCAGAAATAATGCATAGAACACAAGATCAGTCAGGTAGCTGCCTAATAAAATCGAATTCCAATGCCAGTAGATTTTAAAACTAATGACTCCGGAGCGAATTCTTTCTAACGCTCTCGGTTTTTAGTTTCCTTCTTCTTTGTCTTCGGCACGGGTGCACTTGTCTACGCCTATTTACCTTTCCAGAACGTTGATCCTTTGGCGCGCAAAGCTTCAAAATGCGGTTTAATCCGGAACAGTGCATTCACAGTTGAAGACGTTAAATATGGTGTACGATACGGGTAGAAATCACAGATACCAGCTAATCGCTTGTATATAGCGGTTCAGCGCTTTAAAAAAAAAAGCAGTTAAACGCTAGAAAATCGCGGCTAACCGACACAATGCATTTAAACTTGTTAATCTCTAGTAAAAAGCCATATAGCGGTTAGCTGGTATTTTGAAGTAACCCCCAAAACAAGGGTTGACCGCTATCTTGCAACCAACCAGAATTCGTGTTACAAGCTGGGTGTTCAGATACTTAGCAAGGCATTATTAAATGGCTTAGTTTTTCTTAAACGAAACAAAATATAGATGCTAAATTGTCTACTCTGCCTTAAAAAAAAATTTGAAATGAGGGAAAATAAGTAATAAATAATAAAGAAATTTGTAATAATGTCTGAGTAATGATTACACTTTCCGACAGTGGAAATGAATCCGGTTTTTTTTTCAATTTTTTTCAATTTTTTTTATCTCGTAGTAATATTAATGATAGAATACAACTTTTTTGGGGTATATGAGAAAATATAAAACTACATATCTACATATAGGATTACGTGTTATGTTTCTCATATGAAGATTAAGTTTACCTAGTACTAATATCATTCATTGTGTGTGTGTGAGAGAGAGAGAGAGAGAGAGAGAGAGAGAGAGAGAGAGAGAGAGAGAGAGAGAGAGAGAGAGAGAGAGAGATTAAATCTGGTGCAGAAATAGAGTGCTTTTAAGAATAATGGATTGGCTTGTACAGTGTATACCAGGAGTGTACTGGGTAAGCAACTCGGCCCTGGACTTATATGCCGGGACAGGCCCGGGGTTTTGCTCACACCAGTAAAACACCGGTAAAAACGGATTTTGTTGACGGCCCACCGGCCCAACGATGCGGCGGTCTGCCGGGACAAGCCCGGGGTTTTGCTCACACCAGTAAAACACCGGTAAAAACGGATTTTTTTGCGGCGGCCCACCGGGATTAGTCCCGGTATGCACAATGGCCAGTACACCACTGGTGTATACGTTATCAGGAAGAGCTAATACCGTATAATACAAATGCTATCGTTAATTAAGTGAGAATTTAGTGCACAGGCGGACTGTTATCAAATAGCTATGATAACCTAATGGTGTCACAGAGCAACACTTTAACGTCTTGTTGTGGATTAATAGTTCCACCATGTCACTATTCTTAGCATCCCATTATCTCCTTCCCTAAGAACAATACAAGATCCCCCAGCGTTAGACTCTTTATATAACTTTTAAATAGAAGTAATAAAGCATTGTTCTGTACTTTTTCTCAAGCTTTCGATAGAATCTGGAGAACTGGTTTATGGAAAAAAATTATTAAAACTAATATAAATGGGAAAATAATGAACATGTATATGAATATAAATTCGTGTATCTCTTTCAGTGGAGAGAAATAAAGTCTATTAACATGCAAACAAGGAGTTAGACAAGGGAAAAATCTTTCTCCTGTATTATTTGCCCTGTGTTTAAATGGCATTCAGAATTAATTTATGGGTTCGAAATGTAATGGCATTACAGTTGATTAATTGGACGAAGATATAGTCAGATATTTAAAACTATTTTTCTTACTTTATGCAGATGTTATTCTTGTATTTTCAGACCATCCAAGAAATATGCATAATAATCTTGATATATTCTATAATTACTGCCAAAAAATGTAAGCTTTTTATTAACAAAAGCAAAACCAAAGTATCATTTTTGGTAAATTTAGAAATAGACAGAATATGAAGTTTAAAATTAATTGATTGCACCGTATTACATCATCATCATCATCATCATCATCATCATCATCATCATCATCATCATCATCATCATCATCATCATCATAATGAGGACTTTGTACAGCGCTTAATCTTTAAAAGCTCTAAGCGCTTTTCAATATTGGTTAACACATAAGGACACACACACACACACACACACACACACACATATATATATATATATTATATATATATATATATATATATATATATATATATATATATATATATATATATATATATATATATATATATATATAGACAAGATTACAAAAACAAACACCATGAAATTACAAACAAAAAACATGCTGAAAATAATTAAGGGATTAAGGGTAAGGAAACATTGTTAAGTCTTAAGTCTGTTCTTGCAGTCGAAATAGGTGAGTTTTTAGAGCACTCTTGAATGAGATCACAGTGTCATTGTGTCTAAATTCAACAGGCAATTCGTTCCAGGTAGCTAGACCCTGGTACGCAATAGAACTTCGTCCGTATGACTTGATTTTGATAGTGGGAATAATGAGAATACGAGTGTCAGAAGAGGAGTGTAAGTATCTGGAAGGGGTTTACACGTGGGTGAGGTCAGATAGGTATTTTTGACTGGAGGCAGTCAACGAAAAGTAGCATTGAGAACAGATTTTGTTTTTGATTCTAAAACGAACGGGTAGCCAGTGGAGGGTACATTAGCAGAGTGGAGGAGTGCTCGGTTCTTGGTATTCTAAGGACGACCCGAGCAGCTGTATTTTGAACTTTTTGAAGTTTCTGTAGAAGATATTGAGACGAACCAGATAGAGGAGAATTACAATAGTCCAGTCTAGAAACTACACAAGTGTTTTAGTGGCATCGACAGAAAGACAATTGCGAATGGAGCTGATTCTCAGCTCAAGATATGCAGCCTTGCGTATGTTCATGACATGCTGGTGTAATGAAAGTACTGTCGAGAGTGACACCTAGGTTTCGTACTGATTGTGTGAATTTAATGTTGATGTTGCTGATACTTATTGTTTGAGGTAACGGATGGGAATGAGAAAGTATTTGCGTGGTGATCAGCATGGCTTCAGATTGATCATCAATTTATTTGCAGCTTGTTACATGTCATCCATGACTTCACATTGGAAATGCACCTCTCTACGCCTTGGATCGTAGCATCAACTTCAGTTGGGTGACAAGATTTGTATATTTGGGTGTCCTCAGCGTTCAATTGGGGAGACACAGGATGACGATTTATGACATTTGAGATAGGCTGAGTGTATAGAATGAAGAGAACGGGTCCAAGAACAGAACCCTGTGGAACACCAAAATATAGATCAACTGGGCTGGAATGTTTTCCATTTACGGACACAATTTGTGTCCTTACAACTAAGTATGACTATCAGAGAAATATACAGGAGCAAACACTGGCATGGTTCCACAAAGTAGACTAAAATATCAGTGATCTGCCCAGACATTTTAGATAGCATCGGGGTAAGCGCATTAGGGTCATAAAATGTTTTAAAAAGCGCTCGTTAACATCATAAAAGTGAAACAAATTAATATCAATGAAATAAAAAAGAAGTGTGTATGTTTGCATAGCATTCTTTATTTACCTAGGTTATAACAAGGTTTAATGTCTATCTTATTTGTTTCTTAATTTAAATAAATGATACACGTCTTTTCTTCTTTTCGCCATATTTGCTGACTGCCACATCAAAATTAAAGTCTTTTAAGGATTTTCCTTCAGTACTGATTGTCATCAGGTAGTTCAGTACCCTCTGTGTCAACCTGTTCCTTAAAACACTCTTAATTCCATGCGTTGAGGAGAATGGCCTCTCACAATCTGAAATAATGGAACATACAATTTATTAATGGATGTACAAAAAAGAGACAAAACTACCTGATTCCTAATTAAGTGAATTACCTAAAATAAATTCTTCAAGAGTCAAAACAGCGATGTTTTCAAATAATCATCACAGAATAAGATAATACATATTCCTTTCCATTAAGAACAAGATATCAAAGTGTTTGCTATTGTTTAATTTCTTCACTGAATCAATATAAGAGAGCTTAAATATGTTCAAAAGTTTAAAGTAAATTAAAAATGACTTTACTGAATAATTAGTAAGCGAATGGATGAAACTATTTAAGTGATATTTATTAAGGAATACTTTTTATTTATATCTTTTCAAAAGAGTTAAAACTGGAAGATAAAGATTGTTCCTTTTATTACTTGGATAGATAGAAGAGAGAAATGAGGAATGAATATGGCAGCACCCACTCAAGTTAAGGTTTACTGACCAAACTATATTTAGTTTGCTCAGAATACACTATGTAAACATAATAAGAACTCGTGAGTAAAATGCAACTTTCATTCCTCGTCACAACTTAATAAGAACGACAACAATTGCAACTACAACTACTGGTTACTACTATATATATATATATATATATATATATATATATATATATATATATATATATATATATATATATATATATATATATATTACAACACCCCCACCCCCACCCCCACCCCCACCCCAGTAGATCTGAACCAAAATTTAGCAATATGGAAAAATTACCATCCGATCCAGCAATTTCCACCCAAGGGTATAACGTCTTCCATTCTGTGGTAAATCCGTCCTTCGTTTCTTGATCTCTTTCTTTGTGGAAATCATGCTGACGCTATCAGATTCGGAATCACTGCCACTATTGGTGACGCCAATTTCTGATTTTCGTAACCAGGCGAACATGGGGCTAGCCGGGCGCTGGGTAATTTTACGTTTCTTGGAAAGTGGTGTTGTTCTTTTTTTTTTGTTATTTGTTATTTATTTTTTTTATTTGTGGACACCTCTAAGACCTCTAGCTATAAAAGCTAGAAAGCCTTTAAGGCGACCCCGATGGTTCTAAAGATTATAAAAAGGGTTTTATATCTGCGTGTGTCCCCCAAAGGTCTGTTGTTGTGGGTATTTCAAAAGTAAATAGAATTTTGGAGAAAAATTTATTTAGATAAGTTTTTGATTTGGGTTTCTCTTGATGTTCTTTTGTTTTGGATGGAGCTTACTTGATTGGGTTCCACTTTCTGGTCCCCAATCGTTCTGCCCCTAGGTCTAAAATATGTTTTCATTTAATTTATGGTCCGTACTCCCCTCAGGCATTACACCTTTCGGCTGGTTTCCTTTCCATGTATCCCCTTTATAGTGAGTCTTTGCTAAGGACTCTTTTTGTCCAGTGTATGCTATGTGTTTGTGCTATATTTTTTGTTTGTTGTGCTATACGTTGTTTTTGTGTGTGGACAGCTTATAGAGGTCAAATCATTTGAGTTATTATTTACTTTTATAAGAGAAGCGATAGAAACAGAAAAGTTGTTGTTGTTGTTGTTATTGTTGTATCTGTATCCTGTGTCTTCTTTCTTGATTTCGGCTTGTTCAAAATATTCTTCTTTTTAGGCTGGAGTTCGTTCTTTCTTAGTTATGTTGTGATTCTCATACATAAAAAAAAAAAAAAAAGATTATGGTTCTCATACATACGTAAAAAAAACAAAAGAAACAAAAAAAAAAAAAACAACAAGAGGAGTACTGTTGTTTTGTGTGTGTGTGTTCTGCGTGTTTTGGTTTCTCTCACTTCCTGTTTAGAGAGCTGTCTCTCTTTGCAGGTGCAGGGAGAGGTTCCTTTATTCCTTTTGTGTAGTCTCTTATACCTTTACGGAGGGTGAGTGTGGGTTCGTTTCTACCACGTGTTCACCCTCGCTATGTGCCCCGGCGGCATTATATGCGGCTTGTTTGCCGTATAGATAATTTATTCTCTAATATTCTCTATTCACATTCATGCTAGTTTTCGGTCTGATTCCTTGTGTGACCGTGCTGTCCATCTAGTAGAGGCAGATCTTTCTCATCTAATGGCTTCTTCAGGTTTGCTTGCCCACATCAGAAGAATATATTACAATTTTGGAAACAGCCAAATTAAACTCAAAAATGTTATAAAGAGGCCTATACGCTTGTGCATGTTTTTGTATATGCATGGAAGTACATGTATACATGCACGCATACACATTTACCGTGTGTACACGCATATTTTTACTGTGGACTTTGTTTATACTCAAACGTATAAATATTGAAAAAAAATTGTTTAATTTTAATTACAGATGTGGGTTTCTAAAGTTTTCTTTGTTTATATAGGCGAAAGATGAAGGATAGTAGTAGAGAAGAGTATTGTATTTGATTTCACTTGTTTGCTTGTTTTGTATGTATATTTGTCGCAGGTAGTGGTTTTCTTGGGCTCCTCTGCAGGCCTGTCTACCTCGCGTGAGCCACGTAGCATAGCCCTGCAGTATCTACACCCCGTACTTCCCTCCATCTGTGAGACACTGTGTCCTGTGTAGTTGGTAAGTCTCTCGTTGTTGTTGTGATTGTTGTGTTTGTGATATTTCCTTGTTCAGTGTTTTGACCCCTGTTCACGTTTTCTTTCAGTTTTTATTTCCCCTTAATACCAATTCCAAGTGAAACCCGTTAAGAAAAACTGATGTTTTAGCTGTCTGGTATGATGTCGGGGAGCCCCTCCATCCTCCGTCTGCTATTGGAAAATTGAAGTGTCACCGTGTATGAACCATGCCTTTACATTTTGTATATATGTTGTACATTTTGTGAATAATTGTTATCTCAGACATAGTTCATGAATTTGTGAAAATCCTTTACAACATGAGTGAGAGTGGGCTTTTACTAGCTCAATTCTCCCTCAGCGGTTGTACTAGGGCTTATAAAAAGTTCATTTTTCACAAGAATTTTTAATGTAATTATAGGTTACTGCAAGAAACAAAGTAACTGAATTTCTGCTATATTCTAAAGTAAATACACAACCGAAGTTAAACCAATACACAGTAACAGTATTCATGCGCACATGGCACCGCCCAGTGACCTTTGAACTTGGTTGAGTAGCGCGCGCTCTGCGATTTGTTTCAAAAGGAAATCTCATTTTGGTCTACTTAAAATTGAAATTTTGAGTCATATTGTGAATGACTGCGCCTTGGAACAACTTTCCCAGTTGATCTGGAATATAGGGATTTTGTTTTTATGTCGATTCAGCAAATTTCTGCTCTTTTAGTTTTTAGCTGGTTCTATTACGTACGATTTACATGTAGCTAGAGGGACTGGCCTCGACAGCAAGCTAGCTTACACATGTGTTACTGTCCTGTCATTGATAGTTTGGAATCATAAGGTGGACAAAATATGAAATTCTTTTAAGTGAAATTCTCAAGAAGATGATATTTTTTAGGGAATATTAAATTCATTTCGTTTTGGAGTGCAGTAAATTCTCCTTTGGAATGTGATTTCTGTTGGAAATGTAGTCTAGATTGCAGTGCAATTTCGCGCCGTGGATCAGAAAGTACATTTTGAAGAAATTCAGGATGCAGAAAAGTAAGTACATTTATTGTCATTCTTATTACCAGCTATAGATGACATATTTATATCTACTGACATAATAAATCCAAACAATTTCTCCAAAAAAAAAAAAAAAAAGGCAAAATTGCAAAGCGGCTGGGGTGTGAGAGCCCATTTCGTCAGCGGAAAATAAGGCTTCTTCGTTATCGTGGCTTCTTGGCTCCGAGGCACTTGCTTTTATACCAAAACCCGCCTTCTTTAGTTGTATTTTTTCGAATTTAGTGCTTGGACTGACTTGTAAAATTAGCGGTCTCTGAGAGAAACGGAATATCATTTGGTCATAAGATGCCTTTTTATGCTATTTTTTTTATAGACTCTAGAAAGCACGGTTCATAGTCTGAACCATCGGCTAAATAAGTGTTTAAATGATCAGAATTATATTTTCAATACTGCATGGCTCACGTTTGTTGTCATAAAGCCACCGCTGTACATTGTGAATATCACGTTCACTCACTTGCTTGGTTGAAAGATTCTTTTGTGACTCAATGAATTCATCCACATCGTCAGCTTTATTATCTCTACTCTCAAACAGCTTGTTTAGTTCATCCACAGACAAATCTAATAAAGCAAAAGCTCCGGTGTCTGCTACATTTGCGGACATTGTTTCTTTACAATAAAAAGTAGTTCCTAACACGCGATACTATTTTTAGACACACGTGTCGTGCAGTATGGAGAAATACTGCACGATTCTGACAATGCAAAGTTAATGGAGAAAAAAATGAGTATATAATAATATGTGTAACAGTTTTGGCAGGTGGTGAAAATGCATTATATATATATATATATATATATATATATATATATATATATATATATATATATATATATATATATATATATATATATATATATATAAAACTGCCAGTAGACTCTATCGTCGCTGGTCAATCACGTGACTGTGTCTGTGCAGACGAAACCCGCACAAAAAGTCGCTCAACGGCAGTCGCGCAAGCCAGGTACAAAAGATAATGGTTAAGTGAGTGAGTAATTATCCTGGATTATCTTAATAAAATACCACGGAAGAGGTAAGAACAGGTGTCATTTGAGTATAGGGCTTTGATTTAGGTGACAGGATGTTTGTTTAACAGATTTATTTTATAAGGGTAGTCGGAAACAATAAAGCGTAGCGGCACAAGAGCATAGCGTAGCGGCAGATTCTAAAGCATCGTGGGTTATCGGGGTTTGAAACGATAAGCGTAGTGGACCCGCTACGGTAAAAGGCCCTGGGGAGAACACAGTTCAACCGTTTAAACAGTATTTATTTCAAACATCATCACAGAAAGTTCATACAACATCACATCCAGAGATTAAGGTTATTTCAAGGTCACGTGTAATGTTGGTTTGACAAACACAATTTCGTCTCAGGTATGTAATGTACTGCAAAGGCAAATAAGGTTTTGGCTTTGTGGGCTTAACGCCATTTTTTCAGCACATGATAGGCCATACATGGAAGAATCTGGGAAAACTTCAAGAAGAACCACCGACCCACGGGAAGCTACTGGCAAGCTTTCCCATATACCCACGTCGGCCAGGCCGAGACTCGAACCCACGCTGACAGATGTGAGATGTCAGTGATCTGTAAAGGCGATGATGATAAGATAAATCGATTTTGAATTTTACTTTCTTTTTTTTCTGTTATAAATAAATAAGGAGCAACTATTATTTCTTTATTTATCAATTACTGACAGACCAAACTTTTAGATAGGGGTAAGCCAGTATTTTCATAAAAATACCCGTTGCAGACACAGATTGTTCCTATGTCAGAGACACCGCCTCGCCCCAACCCCTAACCCCCAAAAAACCAAAACCAAAACAAAAATAATAAATAAACAAACAAACAAAGAATTTGCAACTAATACCAAAGGTGAAAGGTAAAAACCAACATGAAAGAAGTGTGTAAAGGAGTTTTAGGATCAAGTAAAGTTCTACTGTGAGGTCAAAGCTTAGGCCCCTAATACTTGCTGTTTAGGAAAATTGTAGTAATCACCAAATCCTTTTTTCGCTTTGTGTGGTTTTTTAAATATATTTTATATGCTTGCCTTCCACATGTTTATAAGACATACATTGCATTGTAATATCTAAAATGTGTATGAAAAAATTATATTGATATGGAACAGATCAAAACTATTTTAATAATTTTGAGTTTAAAATCAGCCTATGAGAAACATAATAAAAATGTAAAAGTTTTATTTTTTTTATATTTCCCAAAATAAAGCAAAACAGATCATATATATATATATATATATATATATATATATATATATATATATATATATATATATATATATATATATATATATATATATATATATATATATATATATATACAAGGTGGATAGATTGATGGATGGATGGAACTGATGGATGGATTGGAGGATGGATGGTAAGAAATTAAAAATAAACAGATGGAATAATAAATGCCCATTGAAGAAGAAAATACACAAATGTATAAGGTTTGCATTTTCAAATACAAGTACACGACTTCCTTTCACTACACACAACACACGAAAGTGATTGAAATGCGCTAAAGCAGGAATTTAGACATTAAAAACGTTTAAAGATACGATCTTTAAAAAGTAATGCATGGAGTAGAAATACAATCATCTTTCATTTTAGTGGTCCACAACTTATACTGAATTAATTTTAAAATGGACTTAATAGAAAAATAGGTCCGTACTTTTCACATATTTGTTTTTATAAACAAAGACATTTTCTTAATTATCCTCTCCTCATTTTCTAAACTTCTATTCCAGTACGAAATGTGCAGATTCTGTGGTCTTTGTAATAAATTATAATTTCTCAAAATAAAATAGCTTATCGTTTTTGTTTCAAGATAAACAACAAAACAAAACGGAAAACAAGTTTGTTCCTAACAAACAACTGTAGCAGACGGTTTTCACATTCTTGCCTCCATTTTGCCTGTACTCTCCACTTCTCGCGAGATAATATATGGTCTGACGGTATGGGGAAATTTTTCTTGTGAATCACGTCGAGTGAACGAGCAAACTGAAAATGAATACATGTTTCATGTGAAAGAAATATTTATCTGTAGTGAATAAGCTTGCAAATAAATATAGATAGGTACAAGAAAAATGAATTTTTAACCTGGAACTTATCGATCAATATGATATATTTCTTTGATCACTTAAAAGAAAGGTTGTATTGCCTTGTTTTACATAGTCTTAACAAACTGAAGCAAATAATTTTCATTTCATGTCAATCATATTGGAAATATTTTTTTTAAATCTTCGACCATTCATCTGATGAACGATATGACTTCTCGTAAAGAAAAGTTGTCGTCGCTATTATTTCACGTAATACTTGCTAGGAGAGCCTTTCAAGCTTTATAGGAAACACTTTATCAGTAAAGTTAGTCTAGTGTCCATAAATTACATTAGAATAATAATTAACAATGAATTTTATATTAATTCCAACAATTAAAATAAAATATAAAAACATAATGAATTTGTCAACCGTTGTATGACTTTGACTACCTCCACCAAAATGTACAATTCTTGGCGCGAAATTGATTCTTATCTAGAGAACAAAAAAGGTTAAGGCAACCCTGTATATCGTTTTCTCACTGACAGTTGGCCAGGATAGGCATGGCCTTTTGGAGAGAGAGAGAGAGAGAGAGAGAGAGAGAGAGAGAGAGAGAGAGAGAGAGAGAGAGAGAGAGAGAGAGAGAGAGAGAGAGAGAGAGAGAGAGAGAGAAAGAGAGAGAGAGAGAGTATTATTATGTACAAAATTACTTAAAAACAGTTTGAGATCCTCAAATTCCCCAAGCATATTTTTCCCATGAAAAATAATCAAATAACCTTCAGCAATATTTCCACGATGGATGTATCAATTTAATTATTACCCTGTGTCTCCAGATTTATAGATAAATAAATAAATGCCAATATTAATCTGATTACGTCAGATTGCAATTTCACAAATCAGTCCTAAAATTAAAAGGAATGCCCAAAGAAAGAGACGAACAAACAGACGTAGAGGTAGATACGTGAGTAAATGAAAGAGGAGACGCAAACATGAATGAATGAACGAATGAATTAATGAACAAACAAACAAACAAACGTACGAACGAACTGACTCACGAAGGAACGAACAATAAATGAGTGTACGAAAAGAGGTAACAGAATTGCGAAATATATGGATTTTACACACAAATGACAATAAACAAGAGGACAAATGTAAATGTAACAACAAAAATATATACATTTTTGGATCGCGTAATTGAACTCATTTCGAATTTACACTGGGTGGGAATACCCGTAATTGAACTCATTTCGAATTTACACTGGGTGGGAATACCCGTAATTGAACTCATTTCGAATTTATACTGGGTGGGAATACCCGTAATTGAACTCATTTCGAATTTACATTGGGTGGGAATACCCGTAATTGAACTCATTTCGAATTTATACTGGGTGGGAATACCCGTAATTGAACTCATTTCGAATGTACACTGGGTGGGAATACCCGTAATTGAACTCATTTCGAATTTATACTGGGTGGGAATACCCGTAATTGAACTCATTTCGACTTTACACTGGGTGGGAATACCATCTCTATTTGTGAGGAATTGAACTACCTAGGTATTATTTTTCCAAAACTCGTCGATTTTTACAAGGTATAAAACGCAACGTTGAACAAGCAAAAAGAGGCATGCATCTTCTCTATATAAGAATAAATAACCTGCACATTCCAATCAATTTACATTTTCAACTGTTCGATCACACAATTTAACCTATTTTGCTATATGGATGTGAAGTTTGGGGGTTCAAAAATACACAGTTTATTGAAAATATATTCCTAAGATATATGACAAAACTTGGAAAGAGCACAAAAGTTACTTTCCTGTATTAGGAACTATTTAGATTATTTAGAACTTGGGAGGAAACCAATTGACATTTATATTCAATGTCGCATGATTGGATTTTGGATCTCAGTAATAAATGCAAAATACTCCAAAATTTCAAAAAAAGGTTATACAGTATCATGTTGAGTGCTATTCATTCCGGCTTTATTAATCAATGATTTGAACATATTAGAAACATTTTGATTTCAGTTGGAAGAATTGATCTGCTCTAGCAAGCATCAAAACGTAACTCTCAAGCTCTGAAACCAAGTATTGCACCATCTTTAAATAATTTATATATACATACATGGAGTGCAAGATTAGAAGCTAAATTGAAAGGTACGACTTACCAATTATTCAAACGAGATTTAAACTTTGAGAAGTATTTGTTATCTTTAGAAAGAAATGTTTATTTGTCTTGGCTAAAATTTAGAACTAGCAACCACAAACTTCCAGTAGAGTCAGGGTGTTGGGAAAACATACAAAGACAAGACAGAAAATATACTGTGTGCGATAGGGATGACATAGGTGATGAATTTCACTATTTATTTGTTTGTCCTTTTTTTCTCAAGAGAAAGATGTACATTCTTACCATCTTATTATAGTACTAATCCTAATGTAATAAATTTTTGGTAAACTCTTTTCCTCCAGAAATTGCTCAATATTAACAAGTCTTTCTAAATGTGTTGACATAATTATGAAAAAATGTATGTAACTGCCAGTAACATACAAATTGCATCACCGACTGGATGTGCACGTGTATATGTATATACGTGGTTGTATGCACGTATACATATGTATGTTTAAATGTATGTATGGGTAGGTATACGTACATGTATACGTGTATGTATGTGTAAAACTTTAAAAGATTGTTCTTCATAATGTAATATTTACGTTGTGTTTTTACATCATACGATAGTAATGCACACCCCATTTAGTCATATATCTATTTGTACCTTAAAACGTTTAATAACTCTACACACACTTCCACCTAACATATATAAGTATTACGTTGCTCTCATATGCCGCCTGCGTGTGGCCTGAAATTTCAATACCAAATAAAGGTTCTGTTCTGTTCTTTCCTAGAAAAAATAAATAAATGACCAGTAGAAGAATGTAGAATGTACGATCAAATATAAGACTTACTCATTTTATTCACAAAATGACACTTTATTGTGCAAATAGACATTTTTAACTATAGAGAAACCAGAAAGAGAAATACAGTTCCTGGGTGTAAATTGCGAGAATTAACAGATTTTACTTTTGAACGGGGGTTTATTTACTGTTTTTATTAGACCGAGCAATAAAACAATTATTGTTTAGCTGGTGGCCCCCAGGCGCACACAATATAAACTTTAGACATAGCCGACAATCCACTAATCTCCCCTAGTAAGAGGACTTAAACAAAGTACTTGTTTTATTCTATATTATTTAATCTACTACATCTAGTGTTTATTTTATCTTTGTGTGTTTCTTGTACACATTGATATGAGCAGAGCAACATAATTCAAATTAGAGTTTTGACAATTCTCTGGTAACATCATAAAGATGCCTTAGGTAAATCAAAACTTGTTTATATGTGATAAACTGAGGATCCATATTTCTTATTAAACTTTAAGAGCACTAATGTTTAAAATATTTTTTTTTAATTTTTTTTTATATTTTTATTTGTGGTCTAATCCTAGTCCTTCCCAGCATATATGGCTGGTTAGAGCATTGGAAAAGACCCCTCATAAAGTTCTTTATGCCAAAAGATTATATACTATTTTGTTGTAATTATTGTAAAAATTTTGAAGACTATTGAATTTAAGTGAGGTTCATCTTTTTTTTTTCTTCCTATACTTCAAGTTTTCTTGGGTTTAGGGGTCCGGGTTCGTACTCACCTCCTATCATATGGTATATGACTGGCGGCTTTCTGTTCCCTTCTCCCCTAAATGAGTTATAGGATTTAGTGACCTTTGCCAGAGGTCTATTTTAGTTTATTTAGGTTCAAAGTCCCTAGTATTGTCATGTGTGTATTTGTTGTATTGTATATCTCTTTTTGTCCTGGGACCGGCATTAAATGGTTCAAATTTCTATCATTGGTTTTGTATTTGTTCTAAGTTTTGTTTTCTTTGTATAGTGTGTGCATGTATGTTCGTCTTTCTCTCTCTCTCTTCTCTTTTTCTGTTAGGATTTTACATTCGTGTTTAGTTTATGTTATATTTTATGAGTTCATTATGTTGATACATTTTTTTTTTCCTTCAGAAAG
Organism: Margaritifera margaritifera; assembly: GCA_029931535.1. Lineage (NCBI taxonomy): Eukaryota > Metazoa > Mollusca > Bivalvia > Unionida > Margaritiferidae > Margaritifera > Margaritifera margaritifera. Next base: position 4,074,378 of record JAQPZY010001576.1, read on the forward strand.
GAGACAGCTTCTCATCCTCCGGGGTGGGGACTGCGCTTAACCCTCCCCCGGATAGGCTTCATGCTGTCTGCTTCCTTTAATATATAGATAGTTATTATGAGTTAGTATATTCTGTTATTATTGTTGTTATTATTGTTATTTCCTTTATATATTTTATTAGTTCATTATGTTGATATATTTTTTGGGGGGGGGGGGGTTTCAGCAGAAAGGAGACAGCTTCTCATCCTCCGGGGTGGGGACGGGGCTTAACCCTCCCCCGGATAGACTTCATGCTGTCTGCTTCCTTTAATATGTAGATAATTTATGAGTTAGTATATTCTGTTATTATTGTTAATTATTATTGTTATTTTCTTTAGTTTTTTTTCCTCCTGGCTTTCCCTTGTTGTCAGGGTTACAAAATGTATAAAATATAAGTCTAAGACTGTCAGTTTTCTTTATTAACAATTTCTCGATGACCTAAGGAGAAGTTGATAGCCCTACGATCTTTATTCTGAAACCAATGAATTTGATTCAGGAAATTGAGAGTAAAGACTAAGGAGAACAGGGTATCCAGGGTGTGAACTAATTACCCTTTCATTACATACCGTAGTATGTTTTTATAATTATCATCTTGTATCAATTCATCATTCAGAGTTCATTGTGTTTCTAATGATATTTTGATTCGCAGTGAGGACATCGACATTGATTTTATAGCAATAGGACGTGAGTCTCATTAATTGTTCTCTTGTTCCTAATGGAACTCAACACTCTTCTCACCAGGTAGAGGTGAGTTCCTTAGGTGTCAGGGCTTTCATTTCCCTTACAAATGACCTTAATTGGGTTCCAATCAACTTTTACTTGTGTCTTTAGACCCAGACTTTTATTGGTTCGGTGTTATTAAAAAGCAGTAAACCGATACGTAACAGCGGTATTTATTACGGGTTAACAGGTGTCTGTAATTTTGATCCTTTTCGTACACCATACGTGAAACAGTTCAGGTGTTTTTCAAAGCGGGTTCAGGAATAGGACACACACTTAGGTACATTGTCAACAGCTAAATCATTAACTATAGTTGCGAGTGTCACATGTCTCCTAAGTATACCTGCCACGGAGAATAGAGAAAATATACCGCAAGATCCACCAGCAACAGAAAATAGGGAAAATGTTACATATGGCCTAGAGAACAGAGACGATATAATGAACTCAGGGATTGTAAATGATCCATCTTTTCCGGTAGGTAGCAGAGTATGTTTGATGACATATTTTAATAATTTTACTATTATTCTTTCTGTCTTTCTGTATGTTTCCATTATACAAGGGTACGTTGTTTACCTATAAAGTTTCTTTGTTGGTTCGTTTTTAATTTTTTCTTCCGCCTCGTTCTTTCTTACGTTTCTATCGCAATATCAAAATAACCTTGTTAAAAATTCAAATCGATGAAATTTATTTTGACATGGCCAATAACTCACATCATCTGATAACCACGAACTTTTAATGGAGTCTCTTCAGCTGAGTTAATTTGACATTTTCTTTCTCTCTGAATCAGTTATGCGCTTGATTAGTTTTGTTATTTTATATAAAGGAAGAATAAATTGGGGTTTTCAGGACTGACCTAGATGACATAACCGCATTACCGCACTGGGTGGCACAATATATGGGAGCGTTGAAGGGCAGTAATAAATAAAGCTCAAACGTTTAAAAATGGGGCAAAATTTCACACATCTTTCATGAAATTGTCAAGGAAGGGTGTTTTAGCTTTATTTCAACCCGCTAGAGAATTGAAATAATTATTAGTTTTCCAAAATTTGAGAAAATATCTCCCCTTTCATGCCAAGTCACTGTATATCTGCCACCCATACCTTTATGGGGATGACCGGTCACATGACCGTTTTACGTTTGTTTGAAAGAATTAAATATGTTCCTCTCAATACATTTTATTTCCCCGAGGATACCCTTATAATGGTGAGGATTTATATAATAAAAATTACAAGAATAGCGTGAAATGAAAATGTATAAAATGCTTTGCGCATCTTGGATATGTTTAACTGTTATCTCAAACGTTATTTTTTCCTTAGAAACTAAGAAACATCTCTTCCTGTGGTGTATTTTGTATTTTCTTTTGATCGCACTTCTGGACTTGTTAAAATCACAGACGTACAATTTGCAACATGTTATAAGTTTGGCTGTGTTAGAAAATGCTCTCAACTGTTACTGACAGAAGGGTCTTCGCCATTCACCGTTACACCAAGGAATATTACGATGTCTCCCTGTGCTAATTTTATAAGGAATGCGCGGAGAAAAATTAAAAATGAATAAGTCTTCAAATAGAGATAGGAAATAGTGCAATGGGGTCACTCCTTAACGCAGTGACAATGGTTTTTCATTATGTATTTCTAGCATTGTCATTTATAGGATGGCCTCACCTCCAAATGTGAAAGTATCACATTTATGAAGCAGAGCAATTCAGACATTTCATACCTTTTGGCTTATGTTGATCAAATTACATTTTCTACTTCTACATTTTACTCCCGGGTATTAGTTGCAACTGATGTGACGTATACCCATTTTTCGGGGGTGGGGTGGGGTGGGGGCAAAGCCATTTTTCCGAGCGGGGGTGGGGTGGGGGCAAGCCGAAATCAAAGGAACCAGGGTAGTGCTAATACTCCCCTTCTTGCCCCCTCCCTACCCGTACGGACACCCATGTGTATATCCATCCACAATAGGGCCACATAGCAATAGACTTCTTTCACCGAGTTTAATCTTTCCAATTAATTTACCTGCGTTCGACATTGGCGATTTCAATTGAGTTTAAGATAAAACTGCAACCTTGTTCCACGGCACTGCCAGTTCTGTGACAAGGAAGTTGCGGACTGGGGTATTTAAATAAACATTTAAATACGCTATATTTATCTCTACATGTAAGTACTAGATCGCCAAAAACAAAATACATGTATTGATGTAACGGACCTGATCATCTTTCGTCAGCATTTCGGCGAAATTTAAACAATATAGTGGTGCAGCAGCAAAGAAAAAATTGAAATTTATATAAAAAAATTTCTGCACATTTTCTTTACAAAATATACTTTATGTCATTGATTATTTAATGTATTGTTTATTAAATGTAGCCGAAATACAGTTATGCCTGCCAGCCTATTCTTAAGATATTTCGTGATGCATGATTTAAAAACGCATTGACTGAATCGAATAAAATTGAATTAACCCCATGTCATTACTTTAAACATTGTCATTCACACATTTTTCTTAGATTTTTCCCCCGACTCTACATGGACAGCTTTCCTTAAATCTCAGCTGTGTCCGTATATTTAACTTCTTAAACATTGCTGATAAAGCAATTTTAACAAAGAAAGAAGAACATTTATCACAATGTCTTAGGACTTCATTTTAAGATAACATTTTATTCAACGCAGAGCAAATAAAGTCTTATATTGATATGAAATGGTGTTAAAGATTTAAAATGACAATTTTTGTCTTACTTTTATGTCCACATGTAAACAGTATATTGCCTTTTACATTGTATATGCTTTATGAAAATTATAGTGAACAGCACATCAGCTATCAAACAATATTATTTAAGCCTAGATTAATCAACAATTATTATTTTTTTATGATGAATGAATATCAACTTGTGAAAAATTTGTAACCCCACTAAGTTTTTTTTTCTTGGTAGATTTTGAGTATGGCTGATATACTTAAGAGACCTTCCTCTTTGAGAGATTTAAAGCGTTTTGGTTTGTGGTTATCCTGCTGTTCAACTGGCATTGCCGGATTAAAGGCGGAGCAAATGGAGCGGTTGCTCTACTTACTTATTTGGATTAAACTCGCGTGCGACCAATTTGGTCATGTGCGAGGAAGCGGTTGCTCCAGGGGCCCCGCAGTGAAATAGTATTGAAGGGGCTGGGGAGGGGGACCCGTTTTTGAAATTGCTTTAGGGTCTCCTACCACCTTAATCCGACCGTGTCAACTGGCAGCAAACCTGGAGTTGGTTCATTGAAAATGCTTGATAACTCAATTTTGATATTTTTTGCACATCAAAAGGCTCGTCAGATATTAGGTATATAGTATTAGATATCATATATTGAATTATTATGTCAAAATAATAGGTGTATATTATTAGATATCATATATTGAAGTATTATGTCAAAATAATAGGTGTATATTATTAGATATCATATATTGAAGTATTATGTCAAAATAATAGGTGTATATTATTAGATATCATATATTGAAGTATTATGTCAAAATATTAGGTATATAGTATTAGATATCATATATTGAAGTATTATGTCAAAATATTAGGTATATAGATATATCATATATTGAAGTATTATGTCAAAATATTAGGTATATAGTATTAAATAACATATATTGAAGTATTATGTCAAAATATTAGGTATATAGATATATCATATATTGAAGTATTATGTCAAAATATTAGGTATATAGATATATCATATATTGAAGTATTATGTCAAAATATTAGGTATATAGTATTAGATATCAAATATTGAAGTATTATGTCAAAATATTAGGTATATAGTATTATATATCATATATTGAAGTATTATGTCAAAATATTAGGTATATAGTATTATATATCATATATTGAAGTATTATGTCAGAATATTAGGTATATAGTATTAGATATCATATATTGAAGTATTATGTCAAAATATTAGGTATATAGTATTATATATCATATATTGAAGTATTATGTCAAAATATTAGGTATATAGTATTAGATAACATATATTGAAGTATTATGTCAAAATATTAGGTATATAGTATTATATATCATATATTGAAGTATTATGTCAAAATATTAGGTATATAGTATTAGATAACATATATTGAAGTATTATGTCAAAATATTAGGTATATAGTATTAGATATCATATATTGAAGTATTATGTCAAAATATTAGGTATATATTATTAGATATCATATATTGAAGTATTATGTCAAAATATTAGGTATATAGTATTAGATATCATATATTGAAGTATTATGTCAAAATATTAGGTATATAGTATTAAATAACATATATTGAAGTATTATGTCAAAATATTAGGTATATAGTATTAGATATCATATATTGAAGTATTATGTCAAAATATTAGGTATATAGTATTATATATCATATATTGAAGTATTATGTCAAAATATTAGGTATATAGTATTAGATATCATATATTGAATTATTATGTGAAAATAATAGGTGTATATTATTAGATATCAAATATTGAAGTATTATGTCAAAATATTAGGTATATAGTATTAGATATCATATATTGAAGTATTATGTCAAAATATTAGGTATATAGTATTAGAACTATATGGAATTATTATGACAAAACTCAGAATAAATGAGCATTGAGAAATAAGTATAATAACGTAGTATGGGAGACTTGTGATTTCTACAGACATCGTATTGAAGATCAATCAATGAGACATACTAGAAAATTACCGAGAACATTGTTACTTTTTAAAAATTGTATTTTAAATAAAACAAATGGTTTGCAAAACTCAAAATTTTATTGTGTTTACATTCAAAATATAATGGCCAATCTTTCAAATTACCCTGTCCCCTTAAAGTATAATGCAACAATTATTTGAAGTTATTAAAAATTGTAAAGCAGCCGTAATTTTTAATTTTGGTTTTTATTTGTCTGCTTTGATCCATTCTTCCTTTTTCATTTCAGTCAGCTTCTGGCGTTGCATCTACCATAGAAAAGGAAGAGAAGTGGGAGAAGGAGAGAGATGGAGAGGAGGAAGAAGAAGAGGAAAACGGTTTTGCCAGACCCTTTATCAAACGAAAACGCTTGAACACTTACAACTCTCACAATGGAGACAATTTACATGAGCGGGTGTGGTCACCCAGAAAGCATCAGATGCATGTCCGATTCAAAGGACTAGGGAAATCTGAATCTGCGGAGACTTTTTTACCTGATTTCAAAGGACTCGGACATTCGAAGCCTGCGCAGAACTTTCCTGAGAATCTAGAAAAATCGAAACTGCTAACTAGTTTAGATGACATAAAATCCCTTCGTCTATGGAAAGCGGTGTTGGCCGAGTTTCTTGGAACCTTAATTCTTGTGCTTGTCGGTTGCGGTTCGTGTATCCAGAGATGGACAGGAGACATTTTAATTACGATAAAAATGAATGATACCACGGTCCACTCGACAAGCAACTATTCTTCGACGGACGTTGTCCAAATCGCGCTTGCATTTGGACTGAGTGTGGCAACCGTCGTCTGGATCATTGGACATATTAGCGGCGGCCACATTAATCCGGCTGTGACGTGCTCTATGCTGATCACGCGCCGTGTCAGTTTGGTACGAGCGTTTCTATTCATCGTTGCACAGCTGTTTGGAGCCGTAGTTGGAGCTGGGATTCTGATGGGAATAACTCCAAAGGAAAAACATGGAATCCTTGGTTGCATTCTTCTAGGCCACGGTGTGAATAGTGTAATGGGGGTCGTTGTGGAATTTTTCATCACCTTTGTTCTGGTTCTAACAGTGTATGCGTCATATGACAAGCATAGGAAGGATTTAGCGGGCTCATTTCCTCTCACAATTGGACTATCAGTGACGACGTGTCACCTGTTTGCTGTAAGTTTAACAAATATTTTTTAAAATTTATTTACTTGTCCTTTAACTTTCGTTATTTTTTTTTTTTTGTGTGTTTCGTAGCTTTTTCTTTTTAATTATTCAAGTAACCTTAAAGAGTAACAGCTCTTTAGTCATTCCTTATAAATAATTGTTTCATTCCTATTGTAGGTTAAATTTACCGGCTCCAGCATGAATACAGCCCGTAGCTTCGGCCCGGTTGCTATTATGGGAATATGGAAGGACCACTGGGTAAGTATCCTTGGTGGTATTACACGTCGTTTGTGGCAGAGTTCTTGGAAACGTGCGAGTCATATAATTTTTTTATAAAATCTTGAGAAATAGAAACATGTATCTATTGATGAGTATTTTCATTCTCAGCATCGGTCAATTGCTTCTTTTCAATGAAAAGGATGATTAAATCGTATCTTTCACATATAGATCTGGGTCAAAAATATGTATCCAATTATGAATCCCAGTCCCAGTGCAAAGATGGTAGGGTCAGCAATGTATCTTATACCCTGCCATTATTCATAAAGATTTTAGAGTAAATTAGACATTTTGCAGAGACATCTGGGTTATGGTGGCGCTCTCCAGTTTCGTTCTTTGCATAGGGTTAGATTTTTAAAGAAAAAGAATTACCCAGGTTTTCCTCACTGGCTGTCCTGGCTATTTAAAAAAGACCTTGTATATCTTAGGTATTGTTAAAAGAACTTTGAATTCCCTTTATTTTGGTGTATGATTGATGGGTGAAATTTGGGTTATAGAGTATATAGCTTGGTCTTACTTAAGATGTGCACCTCTCAAAAAACTGCTAGCTCCGCTTGGTCATTTTCACTTCAAGAGCCGATAACTTTTTTTTACTTTTTGGATATTTGTTAATTCATTCATAGTACTTTCAGAGGCTGGTATTGTCTGCTCTGGCAAAATTCGTTTCCCTATTTTAATAACTGCTGAAAATAGTGCACTTTGGACTAATTCAGGCTGATTTTTCGAGTACTTTAGAGCGGCCATTTTGTCCGCTGTGTGCTTAGATCATGTCCAGTTTCCACAAGTACAATATGTAAAGAAATTTCAGCCACAGTACATGAAAGTAACATAGAGGTATGCCAACATTCTCTCCATTGTGCATGTTGCAAATGCAAAATACTTCATCTTACACCTGTCACTCACTCAGAAGCATGTATTATCTGTAGAGCGCCCCCTATAGGGACAGTGTATACATCCGGGTATTTTGCTATCTCATTCGGAAGTGAAAACTGAGTCTGTATCCATCATGTAATCATCAAATTCATGACCTTATTTTCAAGTCCTGACCGTATTATCTGCCTAAGTGACGATCTTTAAATGGTTTCTCATGATATAATTCATCACTCTCATGTAGATTATTAAAGTAGAGGAACTTGAATTTTATTTGAAAACTGTGGTTCGCCTAGCGGAAAACGCCGAGTCATTCACGACATCGAATAAGGCGTTCATTGTAGGGGAGACAACAGACAATTGTGAATACGTCACAAAAAAACCCTCTTTAAAAATGGACGAAAGTCCTCAAATGTATTTTTTTGTGTATAAGATAATCGTATGATTTCTACATATCCTTGATTATATCTCTCTGTCTAACTATATAAAATAAAATCTCTCCGTATCTATCTAAAATATCAAGCCACTCATCGATATACCTAAACAGCTGTATAAAATACTATATAACTTTAGATTAGCGAGCTTTAAAAAAACTCTTACATTTTTTCCAGGTATACTGGGTCGGTCCGATCCTCGGTGGAATACTGGCAGGTCTGTTGTATGATAATGTCTTTCAAACGAACGCTTCCCTCGAGAAGTGTGGGGCTTTCTTCTTGTCCAGTAAGTATGACAGAGACACTTTAGCTGAAAAGAAGTTCAAGGTCAGACTGATAGAGGAAGATGATGAAGAAATTGAAGAGCCAAAAGAAAATTGCTCTTGAGTGCGAGAAAGGACAAGGCTATAGATTGATATATATTCTAATTCATGAAGCAGTGGGTTTACGTATCCTGTTACAATCATAACTTTCCATTGTCTTTGTGCAGTTCAGTTGTAATTCAAGTTTGGATAAATTTTGTTGGACATTTCAAAGCAAAGATAAGTTAAATATCCCGTTTTGTCTTCGGAAATACATTTAGTTTTAAGTAAAATTAGAAAAGCTTTGTAACTGGAGAGTTTAACAATCCGTTTTTTTTTTTAAAATACGTATTTATGTTTGCATTTATTGACTAAGTATGCATGTAGGTATGTACATCGATGGGATGGTAGCTTGCTAGGTACCGTCTATACTCACTTATAAGTCAGGTCAAACAGCAAACAACATAGACTCTGATCTGGTGTCACATAATGTGATTGCAGATCTGTGTCTATGCAGTTTGAAGTTGTATTTGACTTATAAGCGAGTATAGACGGTAATATAAAGTAGGTGATTGATTTTAAACTCTTAGTTTTGTATGTCTGCAAACTGGACAAAGCTTGGGGGGGGGGGGGTCGTCTATTTCTTAGGCAAATGCCCGAAGATTACCAATATGCTTGACAAGGGCCGGCTTTATTGGGGTCAAAATTATGTCCAAAATGTAAAAATACCCTTGAAAATTATACACAGGTAGCATTATGAAGGTATATTTGACTAATTCTTTCCCGTTGATATACGTTTGTATGTAAAACTGCCATTTTTTGGTAGGTGTTTAAATTGTTTGCTCCTAAGGACTGAAAAGGTGCTGAATTAATATTTGAAGTTAAGTGTCTTTAAAAAATGGTTCTACTCGCTGAAAAATATTTTAAATTTGTACAGAAACTGGGAGATAAGAAAATAAATATGTAATGGCTGGGTTCACAGGGCTTTCCCTGATTTTCAGAACAGGTGGCTGTTCATGAAAAACAGACGTCTATGCAGGCAAGCGAGCGCAGTTCGCGAGTTGCTTGGGGTGTCTGTGGACATTCTCCGCTATAAAAATTTGAAATGCAAAAATGGGTGCAATTTGAGGTGTTCCCGAGGCATCCCATCATTTTCATACAGTTTTAAATTTTGATACATACGTTCTTGAGATGAAAAAACCCGGCAACAGATGGCAAATCAGGCGGCGAAATTCGCCATCTACCGCTTGTTCGAGAAAGCCGTGGGTTCCTTGTATATCTGAGGCTAAAGGAAGAGCAGCAGCTTTAAAATAAGGCGAATATTTTATTTGTGGACTGATATTGAAAAGGCATGTTTTCTCTTGAGTAACCGTGGATTTAATGAGATATACAGCCGAAGGATGCTTTATTTCAAGTCATGCGTAATGTTTTGTTATTTTGTTAATCATTATAAAGAATCTGTCGTAGAATATTATGTGAGAATTTATTGTGATTGTTTATGATCACTGTCTGCTAGTCACCTATGCTAAGTTTATTTTCCATGTAGCCGATTTATGATGAATCACGCACCCTTCAATGTATGCGATTAAATGTAGTCTTTTTCAGTTTGTGAAAAATGTGTTTTATAAAGAATAGCCTACACATTGTTGACAGACAGACAAAGCCTGTTGCAAAATGTGTATAACATGGAAAATGTAAAATTTTATTGTAAATAGAGATAAAAATCATAGCATGATATTTCCAGACAACCAAGTTACATTATTTTAGTCAGTCTTTGCTAGTCATTTATGACATATTTGTATTTCATTCAACTTTGAAGTTAGCATTTATTTTGTTTGATCTTTTTAGGGATTACAATTATGGTATCATGACTGTATATTATTTTATATACAAGACTCATATACACTTTTATGCTTTCAATTTGTATATAAAACATCATTGTATTTAAAATTGACATCAGTGTCGTAGTTTTTAATGTGTATGTTGTATATACGGTATGTATCTTCTTGTATGCGCTGAATAAATTACCAAGAATTGCCAATATCTTTCGCCGATTTTTTCTTCTTTTTTTTTAGTGGTGGGGGTGGTGGTCGGAGCGCCCAATACAGAATAGATAAAATCTTTAGATCAGACACAGACTTTTCTTAAAACCACTAAGGATAACATTTGTTAATACATTTTTTAATGTCTACAGGCTTAGCTACTCCTTTATCGAGTATTCGTCTGAATTCCGGAAAACAAATAAACAATTTTTAAAAATTCCATAAGATATCTACTCATATCAGAAAGATATTTCATATTGGATTGGAGGGTTATTCCATTATCTTGATACACGTTTGTTAATCAGGAATCTTTGTTACAAAATATAAAATGACACTATTATCGGAAGATTCTTAACTTGTGTATTAGGTATCTAAAACAAAAATTGGAAGAATCAAGATTAATCGTATCCCAAAAAATCTTTCGTTTTCATATCAGCTAACACAGAAAATTTTAATACATGTAGGAAATATTCATCGTATTTGAAATTTTAGAGAGCTTTAAAAATCAATAAATGCAGACAACCTGAAAACAAAAGATCATGCATGTCTGAAAAGAAACGAAAAAGCCATTAAAATTGCACATACATGTATATCATTTGAAATATATCTACAGTTTTCTGTGTCGGTGAAGTACAACAGAAAAATACAAGAGCCTTGAAAGCCTAATCCATATTTTGCTCTGATTTCATTAACAAAACCCCAAAAACTAATGTTATCTATTCCTAATAACCCCAAAAACTAATGTTATCTATTCCTAATAACCCCAAAAACTAATGTTATCTATTCCTAATAACCCCCAAAACTAATGTTATCTATTCCTAATAACCCCAAAAACTAATGTTATCTATTCCTAATAACCCCAAAAACTAATGTTATCTATTCCTAATAGCCCCAAAAACTAATGTTATCTATTCCTAATAACCTCAAAAACTAATGTTATCTATTCCTAATAACCCCAAAAACTAATGTTATCTATTCCTAATAACCCCAAAAACTAATGTTATCTATTCCTACTCTGTTAAGATCTTGTTTGATAATTGTCAAGGTTAGTTATTGTTTATTGCAAAAAAAAATCCTTGAGTGCTTGTTTGAACGTAGTTGTGTGAAGTCGGTGTTCTCTCTCATTCTCGACAATTGTTATTGGATGATTCGGACTCTTACTCAAGTGTTGACGATCTTTCTAGGTCAAAATAGCTTCAACACAGACAAACGAATTCATATTACATTGATTTTTAAAAAGCCTAATTCATGATATTGGTTGTTATTTTGTGTGTGTATATAGTGACTGCTATGTCAAACGATGTTACACTATGTAGAAAGGATATTCAATGGTTCAAAGTTTGCCAATCAGAATTTACCAGAGTAGTACGTAAGACAAATGATTTCAAAACATCATCATGTTTAGTCTGTTTGCAGTATCTACCACTGATATTTGGTTTTCATGTGGTGTTATATTTCTTAACTTGAATATTTACCAGGGAATTATTTTCTATCTGAGAAATAGTTTTAACTGTCTAATTTTAGTTAATAATTTTCCAACATTTATGAAAATCTGGAGATAAAAATCAAAATTCTGTGAGAACAAAGCCTAGCCTAGTCAATTTTTGTTGAGCCCGCCATGGTGGACTATAGACATAGTGCGCGTACGTATACGTCCTTACGTCTATCCGACAGTCCACGGCAGAGATTAACCTCTGTAAAAGTTTAGATCAACCTCAATATAAATTTTTTTTAGGGTTCAGAAGAGCACATTTTTATTAAGAAAGTAGTCATACATATATTGAGCAATGGAATTTATATCAGTATTTAACCTAATGAAAAAAAGCCCATCTTTTTGTTATACTTTTGATTTGTGAATTATTGAAAAATTAACCAAGCGCTGTCTTATTATTTTTAAGGCAAACTACTATCACACAATTAAAAGTCGTATAATAAAACAAGTATCGACTTTTGATTTCCGTTGCTATAAGCATATATCAACCACAGAAAAATGATCTTCACCTGGGCCTGATGACCCGGTGAAGATTGTTTTTCTGGAATTGGTAAATCCTCCTTGCAACCAAAAAGCAATTATTGCCTTTGATTTCGATTGCAACAAGGATTTATCAGCCGTAGAAAAACTAGATTGCCCTCGGCCTCGGTGAATATTGTTTTTCTGGGGCTGAAAAGTCCTTGTATCAACCAAAATCAGAAGTAAATAATTGTATCATGGTACACGCGTCCCAATTCTCCACACGTGGATAATATGCAAAAGTCTAACTGAATGCGATTTATAAATGCACAAATAATACATTATTATGCGCTTGCATTTGCTAGTGTCGAAGTTAAAATTATGTACTGAAAACAGGGACACGTGTCTATTCCTTCATCCCGTAGAACGAATCGTGCGACATGGAGTCAGTTTAAGCACAGAAACAATATTGCGGAAAAAAAAAGAAAAAAAAGAACCATCGTCTTTAGCATTGAAACACACTATGGCTGCATAACTTGCTTTTGTGGTCGTTTTCTGTATTTAAATTTTCATAATTACAAAATATAATACATAATCTAAATACCGATTAAAAATAATATTTTCGAGATAAATTAAAACTCATACAATTAGGAATTTAATCTATGTGACGCACCTAACTTTAGATTTCATTATGCTAAGTAGAATTCCCGTGTCAATCGTTACTGAGCTTTAGATTTCAAGATGCTAAGTACAGTTCCCGTGTCAATCATTACTGTGCTCTTGGTTTGATAATCCAGCACTGATTGAGCTATAGGTTTGATAATGCAAAGTAGCATTCCCGTGTCAATCATTATTGAAAACGGTATTTTAGGTTTACGTACCCTTAAACTATACCTTGCAATTAATTCTAACTGATATGAATACCCAGATGAAATTTATGGTAATTGATGAGTGGTAAAAATATTTAATGAACTGCCGCTAGAACAATCAATTTGTTTTTAGTTTCTAAAACATCACTAAAAATTACAAAGACCAAAACATTTTATAGATATTTTTTTAACAACCTCTTTAAATGTACAAGGGTGCGCATGTATAGACGTCTTAACAGCATTGCGGTAATGTATCCAAAATTCACACCATAGTGGTCACTGACGTTACGGATGAGTAACCTCAACTTTACGACTACAAGGGTCATTTCAAAGATGAATGTGATTGTTTTGGGCTTTGTCAACTTTTCATGAAGTTTTGGAAACTAAAATAAAATAGGACCCTTCCCAGATCCTCAAATTTAAGTAAATGTCTTTTATTTTTTTATTTTTTCCCCATAAATTAAAAAAAAATTGAAACCCATGAAAATAAATGAATTCACAGTATTTTTCTTTGTGTATTTGGTATGTGAGATACTGGAATAATGAAATTTCATGATGCAAAATTTAATGTCATTGATTCGATATGCAGTATCTTGAATATTACACAGTTCTAAATTTCCTCTTTGCACTAAACAGATTTCATTTGATGACTTACTGTTAAGTGTCATACCGGTAAAAACCAATCTTCCTGGAAATAAAAATTTTGAACAATGGAAGTTGCAAGTAAGCTGTTAGAAAAATGCAATTTGTAATAAAATACTGCCCCATTATGAAAACCAATAGTACTGTGACATTTGATTAAAAGTATTGACCTCAGGTCCGATATATTGTAGATTCTAATCACAGATCACTGATCTCCAGATCTGATAGAACGCGCAAATCCTCTGAGGACGGTGGGCCTGGTTCAACAACGTAGAACTTAATGAAAAATTATAATATTCACTTTTAAATTAGATAATAGCAATGCTTCTTTCTTCTGGAGTAGCCATCGTTAAAACATAAATATTTCCTAAACAGGTAAAGAAATGATTCCTTACCTTCGCTATTCCTCAGTAGTTCCTACATTATAACTGCATTGCAGGTGTTTTTTTATTGTTGTTGTCGTTGTTGTTGTTGTTGTTGTTGTTGTTGTTGAAATTTTGAACGTCCATCCTTAAAATTGACGATCAAATCACAAATTAGTTATCAGGTGATTTTTTTTCTTCAAAGTTAACACTCTCTGTCCCATGTGATAAATCCCCCCCCCCCCTCTCTCTCTCTCTCTCTCACTTGTTTACATATGAACAAATTGCGATTTCTGGACTTACATTAGTGTGATGGGTCCCCGATTTCTGGACCTACATTAGTGTGATAGGTCCCCGATTAAATAAAGTGGCAGCATAACAACTGTGCTGAGTACGTGGTAACTTCACAATAGGTTTTGTAACAACTGGGAAACGTTTATGACACAATGATGTTTAATTAGTTTGAGCCTAGCCTATTTCATATATTTTTTCATTCTATGTTAATAACGATATAAAAAACCTTTTACCCAGTAATACGACCTGTTAAATTGTTTTATTTTAATAACAGTAGGTTTTGAAAAAGTTTTCTATATTTTTGCAATTTTTGTTTTTGACAAATTTAAGTGATGAATTGCAAAGTCGCTTACAGAAGCAAAACATCAAAGAAATTGTATCCTAAGTTTCAGCGAGACATGCCATTCCTAAATATTTCAAGATCAGTCATTCTCAGATATACAGTATTTTGAAATAAGTGCTTGAAGAGAGAGAGAGAGAGAGAGAGAGAGAGAGAGAGAGAGAGAGAGAGAGAGAGAGAGAGAGAGAGAGAGAGAGAGAGAGAGAATGAGAGAGAGAGAGAGAGTTCTACATGCTGTCCTTTGTGTAAAATACTTACACTCTGGTCCCTTGGATGTATAGATTGTCTAAAGTTGTTATCTGACTTCAGTGTCCTTGAGATATCCTGAAGAACAAATTCGATAACAGTTCGAGAGAGACAATGAATGTTAAGAAACGACTCTAATACTTTGAGGTTAGTCATGCATAAGGACATGGAAGTGCGGCTGGTTCGTACTCATTCTTTAAATTTCTTTAAATCATTTATATAAATAGCAAGTGACGCACTTATATATAACGCACTTACATATATATATATATATATATATATATATATATATATATATATATATATATATATATATTCGAACATGTAGATCTGATATAGTTTGTCGCCGTCTTTCAGCAGAATATTTGCACGAGCACCTTTCAATTTTATAATTTCAAAAGATTATAATGAATAAGTAGAAATATTTTTTTTAAAAGTACATATATATGAATAAAATATTTTGTGCACTCCTTGGCGTCATGAAATTCCATTATATTTGCAATGAAGTCACTCCCGATAGCTTATCAGATCTGTTCAACCACATTGGAGAATACTATTTAGGACTGGAAGTTGAGCATGCTCGTATAGCTTCGACAGAAAAACTTCATTAATTATACGAAGCCCAGAAATAGTTGTCCATCTGTCAATCTATCTATCTACTACCGACCTACCTACGTATGTATGTATCTATACCTACCTACCTACTTTTCTATCTATCAGTCTATCTATCTATCTATCTATCTATCTATCTATCTATCTATCTATCTATCTATCTATCTATCTATCTATCTATCTATCTATCTATCTATCTATCTATCTATCGCAGTATACTGTTACGACTCTATGGCTCGAACAAACGTAACAAAAAGAAAGTGAAACCAACAATGTTTGTAAAAATCAACAAACAATTTATTCTAAATAATTAATGTGAAAATCAAAATACACTTACAGTTTCGTGTATTAAAATCCAAATAATCCAACAATTATTAGTGTCCTAATCACAAGTCCTGTATATATAGAAACTATAAAATGTTCCAAATGAATGAATGTTCCAAGTTAATGAATGTTCCAAATGAATCTTCGTAATGAACGAATGTTCCGAATAGATGATGGTACGGAATGAATGAGTCTGTAATGTTCCAATGTACCAACGATATTGTAATCCCGATCATCTTTAAGAAAGTTCAGAGGAATCAGAGAAAGTCCTAAATATATCCAGGAAGCTCTGATGAATGGTCCAATAAATTATTCCTTTCGAATTATTTATACAGCATGGTATAACACCAGTACAGGATTCCAGCATTCTTGCATGGCTCTTATTTCAAACAATCTGATGATTCCAAAAGCTGATCATAAAAAAACCCAGATCTTTTCAACTCAAGATCTAAAATGGAATGGAAATAATTCGTATTTCCAGGTCTTTTATACAACTTGAAACGTGTCATATTACAACCCAGAATGCAATACTAAATGCGTCTATTTCATGGAATTTTACTGAAGAATGATCAACAGCTATGACCTTGAAAAAAGGTCAGTAAACATGTTGCTATTTGATTAATAGTACAACTAAACCCAACTTAAATATGACTCACTATTTGACACAACTTTAAAGTAGAGTCATAGGCCAAAAGTTTAAACACATTATAGATTCCATATACATAATTCCGTAATACATATAGGGAGTGATGGACAGCTCGTATTTAAAAATTTGGGTTAGCTTTTCGCTTGGCAAACAAGAGTTTAAGGAAAATTAAATAATTTTTTTTTCTTCTTCAGCTATTGTAAATTTAATGCACAAATTAAATCAGTTATATATTTCAGGAGTCATCATGCCTTCGAGTCATGCCTAAATGGACACTTGATCATAACTGACATCCGGTAGGTGAACACCTGCTTATAATGAAAAACAAGATCATGCATTTAATTAGGAAAATAATTGGCATAATGAAAACTACTTTATTCAATGCACTGATAACAAATATACTTTTGAATTTTGCTGTCTTTTCACCAACAAATGCAAACAATATTGACATTTTTAAACCTCTGTCCATCACCCCCCCCCCCCCATATATAGCGGAAAAAATTACAAGCATATTTAATACGTTTGCAAACAAGAAAAAAATTAAAATGTATGAATAGACACAATTTCAATAGAATTATCACAAACAACCTTAGAGATTCATTAAACAAAAACTGTTAATGAGTACAGATTTACGGTGGTAATACTCAAGATTAGATTGAATTTTTCAATAACTTTGAATCATATTCGAAGAAGATAATCAGTGGGAAAATGCGGCAATTTTGTCCTGTAAAAGTTCGGATAGACTTAACGATTATACTTGCGAAGAGATCCATTCAAGAAGATGAACAAGTTGAATATACAAATGTTTGCCACGAAACAAAAGAAGCCTCTAAATATATTAAATAGAAGAGAACTGTATAATGTTATTATACTATTATTTGGCATTGTACATACAACATTTGGACCGGAAATAATTGAAAGTACAAGATGGATATTTTGCAGTATAGAACGTTACATACAGATAGGTATCTGCCGCTCAGAGGAAGCTCATTTATAAATTTTCCTTAATGGGTTAGGAACAAAATTGTTTGGATGAATGTGAAAAATAAAGATGATAAATGTTTCTTTATGTTGTGGAATCTGTGTTAAACACATCAAGCGATCATGTAGATAGACAATCAACATACACTTGATACAGATACAGTCGTAGATAGACAATCAACATACACTTGATACAGATACAGTCGTAGATAGACAATCAACATACACTTGATACAGATACAGTCGTTGGTTTCATAGATGTCCTGTAAAAACATAGAAAATTAGGAAAATTTAAAATTAGTTTGATATGCCTGTAAATGTGTATGAAATATTGGAAAAAACAAAGACAGCTCTATGGAGAGAAACTATATCAAATATATTAGAGTAACTTAAATAGAGAGAAGGACATGTTGACATATTAATTATATTTTAATATAGCGGGTTTAATGACTATACAGATGAAATGTATCATTACGCTAGAATAAAACATTGTTCAAAATTGGTATCATCACAACCTACGAGATATCACTTTCAGAAACATATCTGTGGAAAATGCTTGATTTTTTTTCTTCTATGAAGCAGACAAATTATCAGAACATTATAGACTATATTACAATGTAATTCGATGTATATAATGCGTGAATAGGATTTTGTTGTAAAATTTAAAGCATCAATTGAAAGTTTCGTATGCTGTTTATTGTGATTTTCAAAGTATCATCGTGCCAGAGGAACAAATTTGTAGTAAAAATCAGACATATCCTGGACAATAAAAATAGCCTAAACACAGAGCCATCAGGGTTTTGTATTTACCTCAAATCAGCCAACAAGAGAGACAAACCAAGAGTTTACAGAGAAACAGATTGTATTAAAGTTATTTATAGGTTGTGTAAGATTGCACAAGTAGTGTATGGAGAATATAAACCCTTAAATACAAAATGGTGTTCACGGTGGAAGATGAACAATATTTTAGCTCAACAAAAATATGTCACATTTGTGAGAAAAAGTAACAGATTCAAAAGTACCCGACCACGACCATTTAACATGCTATTAGTCTAAGACATAATGAATGCAATTTGAGTTTAATCTCTAAATTGCATACAATGGTTCCTTCATAGCTTCCGGTTTTGACAGAAAACTGTTCATCAAGAAAATGGTTAAAAACAATTCCATAGAACAGTGACGGGAAATATATTTTATTAGCAAAGATTTCATAGTTGACATGTTCATGAAACAAGGAAAAGAAACAACAGTTAAATAGCAATCAGATTTATAGATAGCATTAGATTCACGGGACAATCTATAGAATAAATAGCAGAAAACTTAAACGATCACATATTCACAGAAACACTAAAACAGTTAACAAATATGTTGTTTGAATATATTTACCCACATGAATACCTGGATAGCTTTGAAAGGTTTAACAAAAACGCAATACCACAAAAGAAACGATTTACTCATCACTTAACAATTCGAACATATCAAATGATGATTACCAATACGATAAAAGATGTAAAGGAATATCTCAACCTTCAAACGCTTTTGTCACAAAGGATACTTTATTATATGTGCCATTTCTGAGGAATTTACGAATGTCTATATTAATAATTACAAACTAGACCATGATTATCATTATATTTGCATATATAATGATCAAAGTGTAAAGCTATCAGGTGTAGAATTAGAACTTTTAAGAAACTATGTTTTTGATAATTGAGAGTCAAATACGAGCTGGAAATTGTTTGATACTGTATAGATAAGCTGAAGCAAGTCGTGAATAATACTTGGACAAAAATGGAGAGACAAATCTGATAGCGAATACAAAAAGTCAAAGTCAAGGTCATTCGTTATGTACCCAGATCTTGACAATTCCAAATGGCAATGATTTATTAGAGTTACAGAAGAAGTTGATACACGATTACAAGGGTACTATAACCAGATATACCAAAACTTTTATCTACATTGAAAAACAAAGAGAAATAAGCCATTCGCTACAGAAAGCTGAAACATTACACACAACTGAGTTCAAATTGAACAAAGATACACAGAAATATCTTTGTATGATCAACAGCCATGATTAAAATCTCACGCTGAACTGAATGTAAATTTGAAACAAAAGCAAATGATTTTAGAAAAACTTTTTCAAGCTAACGAACAACGCTGTATTCTGTAAATAGACGGGGAATGACGGAAAAATTAAAACAGTAAAACTATATATTGATGCAACTAGATTTTTCAAATGCCAAAAATATCGAGTATTTGCCAGGAGAACAATTATTGATGCGGGCGTTGTGTTAGTTTGTTTGAAAACCAATAAAATGAAATAAACAAAATCAATTTACAGTGTTAGAGCTATGAACTGATTGATGTACAAATTTTACACCAAGTTGAAACACAAATACAGTGATAGAAATATACCACTCATGACTGATACAGACTCGATGTGTATCTATGTTGAGACAGAAAACTTTTACAGTGACGCGAAGGACACCGTCAAAGTTTACGACATTAGTGAAACCAAAATAACAGGATATTTCTTATCCCACATTTAAATTGGAAATGAAGAAAATTGCTTTGTCTATGTATGATAAGCGCTTTTTGGTTGACAACTTGAATCCATTATCTTACGGTCACGTAAGCAAGTCGAAGGTGTGAAGAAGCACATGTGCCGAAAGCACAGTAAATTGTACCTATTAATCAAGTACTCTGTAGACAAAATTAGACATTACACGTATTGAACGTTTGTTCCTTGTATTCTGTTTCAATATATCTACAGTTTCTCATTTTGTTTTATATGGTATGTAAATGCATCGAGGTTAGTAGATGAATCAGGGTGAATAGATGCAAAAGCATCATCCAGCTGGTTAAAACTATTCCTCAAACCTTGTTCTCTCGATCTTTCTTTTAGTATATTATATTGTCTGATTCTCATCTGATCAAGTCCATGCGGATAAAATAAATTGAATAGACAGTTGCTTCCTGCAAATTATAGACCCTTAACTACTTTAAAAATTACTCCTGCTGCAGCCATTCTGCACTGGAGATGCTACGCTGTTTATCTAGCGAAAGATTATTGTATTTAAGAGTGAGACATTTTAACACGGCTGCTGGTTTTTATTTTATATCCTGGCAGAGCGGCTCCTTCTTTGTATCTCAGTCCAGTTATTACAAGAGTGTTCTCTTCTAGACATGTTCAAGGTTCATTTGCATTGTAAAAATAAGAATATTCGAATGAGTAAGCAACACGTTGATTGTTTACTTCTAATACAAAGTGAAAAGGTATGTATTTGCCTGACATTTTAGTTGATAAAACTACCTTTTGCTTTGAATTACATTTTGCTGTGAAACATATATTGTTTGTAAATTGTATTCCTCAGAACGTGAAAGTGCGGATTTAAATTCGTAACTTAAATAATGTTGGGGGTGTAGTTTCCGACAAAGTGAAAAGTTATGTATTTGCCTGAAATTTTAGTTTATAAAACTGCCTTTTGCTTTGAATGACATTTTGCTGTGAAACATCTATTGTATGTAAACAATTTAGCAGAACATGAACCGCGTATTTAAATTCGTAACTTAAATAATGTTGGAGGTGTAGTTTCCGACTAAAAGAAACACAACAACCTTTCGATAATTCTTTATCTCTGTCTAGTTTATTTATAACAATTCAATTTTAATCTCTTACATTCACATTAATTTCAGTACCATCCGGATGGAGATAGATCTGAATTGGTACAATGCAAAAATCGCAAAGCACTATATATTCCTGCATTAGCATTTATTTTCTGTTCAAAGTTATCAATTTTCTTTTTAAATTGATCCATGTTTCGAACACCTACGCAAGACTCTTTATATCCATTTTCGTGTTCGATTCAGTTTTGAGTGTCGCTACTATTTCGTTTATTTTGGTTTTATGTACCCAGTACATATTCTACCACTCCTAAATCATTAAAAAAATTTCTCATTTGTTTAATTGTATTGTCTAATTAGCCAATACTACCTTGTATCATACGTATATTATTAACCACTTTTTCATCAACATATGTTTCCTATCTTTATTTTTTATGTTACACGTCAGCATATAAGTTGTAAAATTCAGTAAATGTAACATCTGTAATTGTTTTGATCTTGTTACTCAGATTTGCAATAGATAAATAACACGCATATTCTATCCATGCCGTGCTTATTATTATTATTATTATTTGGTTAAATCAATCTTCTAGTGCAACTCTGACAAGGTATTGGTGTTAGCAATTATCTTGTTCAAGTCAGTAATTCTTGTGTTAAACTCACTCATTAGATTTTTAATGTCTTGATTGCTTTGCTGGATTTAATTATACAGATCGCTCTGCAAGAGTTATAGCTGTTATTGTAAAGAACTGTATTCATCTCTAGAGGTTTTATTTCTCCGATATCACTCCCCAAAAAATCTGTCTCGATGTCTACCCCCTGGATGATTGTTTGTAAGTATTGCTGAATGTTAGCGACAAATGATCCTTCCTCTACTCTTTCGCTTACAGCCTGCAATATTTGAATATTTTTAGACCATGTGTTGAATAGCTGTTTTGATAAAGTTTTGAGCATTTTAACTGTTTTCATTCTAGCACGTGAACCAAAGATACACTTAATCATCGAGTGCTCCACCGCTAAATCCTATCACCGGGATTGCAAGTTAGGTGCACTTCACCTCCGGAGACGGAATCTATGCAAAGGCATAGCTGACAATGGTTTTAGTCTGACGTTGCAAAAATTAAAGAGATTAAAAATGAATTGGTTAAAGAGATCGAACGCTATTTACTGAGGTGTGTAAGAGAATTCAAGGTATTATATAAAGGTTTAAATTGGATAGACTGTAAATATGGAAACAGTTCCAGGCGCAATATATATAACATCAGCTAGATCAGGTTTTGATGGAATAGCCACCGGTGTAGTTGTTCCGTTGACGTTAGGTGGGCTTTCGCGACAAATTAAATAAGTAAATATGGCAATAGCACCTTCAATTATTAATACTGTCTGCATATCTTTATAGTTTTCGTACTGGGTTGTAATGATCCAGCATTGTGTAATACAAATATGTTTCTTATTATATTACGATAGATTGTGCATTCGGTCAAATTGCGCCCTACAATTTTTGATATCTTGTGATATTATCCGTATTATGGGTCGGTGGACCATATTATGGTTAAATATTTGTCATTGTCACTGACATTTTTGCTTTCATGATAAGCTTACT
Organism: Margaritifera margaritifera; assembly: GCA_029931535.1. Taxonomy (NCBI): domain Eukaryota; kingdom Metazoa; phylum Mollusca; class Bivalvia; order Unionida; family Margaritiferidae; genus Margaritifera; species Margaritifera margaritifera. Next base: position 4,097,395 of record JAQPZY010001576.1, read on the forward strand.
AAATATTTATATAAACTCTCTAAAACCTGTTGAATTCAATACAATATAGCTTTGTGCCATTGTTTATGTTAAGTAAAAAAAATGCATAACAGTGTTCCCTAATTCTCTTCAATGTCTAACTGGCCCAGTACTTTGTAAAAAAAATTATATTTTTATTTTCTGTTCAGAGTTTAATGCTACTTTCGGTTTAATGCAAAAAACAATTTTCACTAGTTAGCAAATCTCCAGGAAAATATCCGATACATATATATGAATGATTTTCTTTGGGACTATCCAGAAATAGCTGATTGGTCCAAGTAGTGTAGTGATACCTAGAAGGACCGGTAGCATGTGTTAATCATGGACTACGATTGGTCGAGTAGGTGGATATTAGTTACGAAACCATTTCAAACAAGGTATATATGACAAAATAGCTTTTGGTCAATCTCGTGGTGTAGTAAATAGGAGCCTTATTGATGGGTCCCGCCGACTCCTCCCACCAGTTAGTTAAACGTTAAAACATTGGAACTAGCAATAGTTCACTGTCTAGATGTGAGTGTTGGTAATTACGGCAAGACTCAAAGATTGTCGCCTGGCTAGAAGGAGCAGCTTCTTCACTCTGACGATTGCAACTATTTAACATACACAGATCCAAACAATCATGACTTTAAAATTTCTAATCCTGTTTTCATGAAGTTTTCAGTATATACTAAGAATTTATTTTTCTTTTAATCGAAGTTTTGCCATAATCAATACATATTTTTGCCCATGTTTGCTGTGCAGTTAGTAGGTGGAGCTATGATGGGTATTTGAATATTGTGTTGTAACGTTTTTGTTTTCTTGAACCTGTCAATAAATTTAATGCCGATCGATAGACAAAATAATGCTCTATAAAACGATCTGCAGCTGCACGTTCAGCACGCGGGACGCCTACATATATATGCGTGAGACGTAACATAGGTTAAGACAGTGACGTAAACATGTCTAAGAAAGAGAGCAATTCTGTCACTGTGCAAAGAGCACAATGCAAAATCCGGGCGTTTTTATTAGGGTACGCTCTGACTACTGTGAAAGCCGACTTGGATGAAATTTACGGAGTTAATTTTCTGTCATATCCTACAATTTTGAAGTGGTTTCATCGCTTTAAATATTGTCGAGAATCCATGAAAGATAACCCACGTTCTGGAAGACCGTTATCTGAGATTGGTGGCGGGAAGTGGCTGCTGTAAACGAAGAAATTGATGAAGATGCTTGATAGACAGTGGAAGATATTTATATTATCACGGGCATTAATTCGTCATCTGTCTGTAATATCCCGAGGAAGCATGTGAAGCTCAGAAAGGTTTGTACAACATGGAACCCGCATTTGTTGACGGCTGATCAAAAGCAGACATGTTAAAATAACCAAAACAGCTGCTCGCCAAATATGAAAAGAGCTACCGGAGATATTTGAATGAGATTGTCCCAGGTAATGAAACATGGATTTAATTTTTTGGGAACCGACTCAAGAGAAAATAATAAAATTGGGATCGGAGAAAACGAGCAGAGACCACAAATCACTCGACGTAGTCAGGATATCAAGAGAGTTTATACGCATTATTTTGAGTGCAAAAGGCCCGGCAATCCAGGTTCCTGTGCCTGACTGTTAGTTTCACCGGACATTTATATGTCTCCCATGTGTTGCCAAAATATGTGAAATACTACCGAACCACTCGTCCGCGGATCGGTACCCGAGGTATCAATCTACTCCATGACAACGCACGGGTGCATAAATCCGAGGATGTGACAGACTTTCTGAAGGCTCACAACATCCAAATGTTGCCACATCCTCTATACAATCCTAATTTCGCTCCTGGTGATTATTTGTGTGGTGAAAATCAATGGTGCTGGAGATGTTAATCACCGCTGCAATCTGAGCTTGTTGGTCGTTTTTCTTGTTAGAATTTTACTATAGTGTTATGAAATCATTTTCCGTTTTTATTTTACAATTTTCCATAGAAATTTCCACAAAATTTATCAAAAAGTCAAAAGATTTTTTATTACTTAGCAAGAATATACAGCAAATAAACTGTAAACTGCTTCCTCATATGAACATTTACTTCTGAAGTAAGGATCCGCTTACCCGGTGTTTTTAGCTTACTGATTCAAAATGTAACCTTTAATGAAAAAAAGAAATTAACAAAAATACGGTTTGTTATTACAAAGTGTTATTACACGCCGTGTGCTTATATTAATATGACTCTGAAGTGTGGCATACAGTTTTTAGCATGGCAATTAAATCCCTTGTATCCCGTTTACCAATATATGTGCTGTAAAACTCTTTACTATTCCAAAGACTCCAAACGTTTTCAACATTGACCACAAGAATTTATATTCTAAGTTTGGATGATATTTTCTGGTAGTAGAACTTTTTATATTTACCGGCGATTGTTTTTAATAAAAGAAATCTTTAGCGTCATTGCTAAATTTTAGAAACGTCCATTTTTTTTAACTTACAGAAATATTTTTTGAATAAAATCTCGACTTTTCTGGTTCGGGGAGAGAGAGAGAGAGAGAGAGAGAGAGAGAGAGAGAGAGAGAGAGAGAGAGAGAGAGAGAAAATCATGATATACTTTTGAAAGATATGAAGATGGTGCTAAGTTTTAAAAGCCAAACTGCTGTTTTTTTTATAGAGGCAGTGTACATTAATATTATTCACAGCATGACATAAAAGAGAAAATAAATTAATTTAAAATAGTCTGTAAACTTGCAAAAGTTTTCACTTTTCTTCATAGATTACAGCGAATATGTAATTCCAAATGTCTTTTGCTTTGGTAAACCCCAGATACACGTATCTCTCTACAAAGGCAATTTTTTTGTTGCACTGTGTCTATGAGTTTAGATATAAGGTATACAATAACGTATGAAATGAACAGAGGAAAAATCAGATAAAGAAAACAATAACAATGGTGATTGCACAATACGAAAAAGTTTATACTGGTCTTAGTTAAGTGTTGATAATACTGCTCATAATTAAGTGTTGATAATACTAGTCCTTGTTAAGTGTTGATAAAACTAGTCTTATTTAAGTGTTGATAATACTGGTCCTAGTTAAGTGTTTATAATACTAGTCCTAGTTTAGTGTTGATAATACTAGTCCTAGTTAAGTGTTGATAATACTAGTCATAGTTAAGTGTCGATAACTGGTCCTAGTTAAGTGTTGATAATACTAGTCTTATTTTAGTGTCGATTAAACTAGTCTTATTTAAATGTTGATAATATTGGCTCTACTTAAGTGTCGATAACTGGTCCTAGTTAAGTGTTGATAAAACTAGTCGTATTTAAGTGTTGATAATACTGGTCCTTGTTTAATGTTGGTAACTATGATTAAGCATAGTTGCTGACAACCTAATATTTTTAAGTAATGCAGGTTTTAGTTCAGAAATTGAATAAGATGATAAAGTCTCAATTCAGCCCAGTTCTGTATTATATTCTTGTACATAATGTATAGTATTGAACATTTCGATACTGATATGAAGTATACATGCAAGATAATTTTCCTCTCCTTCCTTGTTTGTCTTTGTGAGTGTTAGCTGTAATGTCAATAACCGTTTGCCAGCCTTTAGATCGGAACAGTTTTGCATTTAAGACTATTAATGACATCTTTCCGGAATAATTTTGTAATTTTGTTTTATATTAACCCGAAGTTTTAACTAAACTGACTGGTATCGTAATAAGAGTCTGCTTTCTATAATTTCTCTTGACGTTAATAATATGTGATCAAAACGTATGTTGATGTTGCTTAAACGGCAAGAATAAGGGTTTCCCTACTTTAATACAGATATTCCAGAATTTATGGTGTATCTTTTCATGTTACCTAATAATACAGGGGCTATTATTACTTTTAGGTACTGAGACCTGCCCAGGAGAGTCTTCTCCCTTATATTATTATATTATTCAACAGTTGACCCTATAGTCACTCGTCTCTCTCTCTCTCTATACACACACACACACACACACACACACACACACACACACACACACATTAACACACAAGACAAAACGAAAAGTGCTATCCTTTGATCCTAAAGTTAGATGCGTGATAGTATGAAGATAAATATATATTAAGAAAGATTATTATCATAGATGTTAGAGAATTTTTAATTTAGCCCCTACCTCGGCTCGAACCCGGGTCTGAGGGTTAGGATACCCACACACCCACCATCGCCTTGTCTGCATACAGTGCTGGATTACCCAGTAGGCAGACTAAGCACGTACTTAGGGTGCCAGCAACGCAGAGGCACCAAAACAAACACACACAAAAATACGGGGGTGGGGGGTGGGGGTGGGGGTGCACCATAATCTTAATCTTTTCAGTGCTTAGGGCCTCTAAAGGTCTTATATATATATAATATATATATATATATATATATATATATATATATATATATATATATATATATATATATATATATATATATATATATATATATATATACAATGTAGTGAAAATTTTACATGTCCTTAAGGCTTGACTTGAAAGTATCCAACTTTGTGGAAGTGTTTAAAAAATAATAACAAATGCGGTGCCACATTATGGATTGCCAAAATGTTTTTTTTTTAAAAATCGTGCTTGCATTTGAAATTGCGTGAAACCCGTCCATCAGTAGATTTCAAAATGGCGGTGCAACACCTTATTATGACCTAAATAGGAGAATAGAATCCGCTTTGTCTATATGAAATCAATACATCATATTAAATTGGTCGCTGACAAACTTATTGTTATTATTATTATTGTTGTTGTTGTTGTTGTTGTTGTTATTGCTGCTGCTGCTGTTGTTGTTGATAAACTAATTTTACTTTGTAACACAAGTTTTTTTTAAAAAAAATCATCGTTCTCTAAGCAGTATAAAAAGTGATGTGTTTGTTTTACCAAAGAAAAGTTAAACAAGAAGAAGCATGGAATAGCACGGTAGAAAAATAGTCTAAAATGTTAAGTTGACTGATGCAAGATTGTCTCTGGGGTCAATTTAGCCAGGGCACCCGTAGACGATCAACGACCATGCATAAGCGACAACCCTGTCTTACGCATACTGGATATAGGAATACAACCCTGGATTTTAGACTTAATTCTCATATTATTTACCGAGCCGTTACTCGCAAGTCATCAAACGACAGCATAGATAGCACCAGGCCTATAGGGAAACCCTGCACACCTAATGGTGCTATTTGCATTCTATCAATGACGCCAGGTATAATCACATGATACATTATTATTATTACTATTATTATTATTGTTGTTGTTGTTGTTGTTGTTGTTATTCTTCTTCTTCTTCTTCTTCTTCTTATTATTATTATTATTGTTAAAGTCGGAAATGGTAGGGTCGTCTTTGATGTAATACTTACAGCAATGAAAGCCATCTTCTACTTTAAAAATCTGTAGAAGCTGTGAGGCGAGTTCTTCATATTTCACTATAAAAGAGATTTTATCCCATCTTTAAGTAATTAAAATTGTAATCTTATTCAGTACATACTACAGATTTGTGATTTAAAGACATATATAACTCTCCTTTGCAAATAAAATGTTACACCAATGCCACACATTAGAATGAACGCACTTTTTAATTTGTTCTATAGGGTCAAATTAACCTGTCGCCTAATGTCAGTCAAAGTCAAACACATGTCGATACCCATGCGCTTCTGACAAATACTACTGATAGAAAGGTATTAGTGTTAAATTATTACCGGCACATGGTAAACTTTACGAACATTCAGGTCTGATGTCCGTCACATAGGTGTCTGAGACTATATTACATACAGTATACAAATTAAAAAATAGACATAACTTTATCATTTTCAACTAATTTTTATGCCATTTTCAGTATATACCTAGTGTTTACACTAGTTCATATTGGTGTAATTGTCAAATGAAACAAGTCTGATTTTTATTGTTAGAACTCTAGGTCTTAAAAATATGTAACAGAAATAAAGTGCAACCAACACTGTAATTAAAATCAACAAGCATTTTATTTCCAGACAATTAATGTGAAAATTCAAAAGGCACTTACAATTTATGAGTTAAATTCCAAATAATCCTAAATGTCATAATCACAAGTCCAAAATAATAGAATGTTCCGAATGAATTCCAATAACCTGGAATGTCCTGATGTATCACAAAGATGTAATCCAGAATGTATTTGAATGAGTTCACATAAATCCCCAAATCATGTATTAATCCAGAAGTCAATGAGATGCACCTTTTGAACTCTTCAATTAATACGAGCTGTCTGAGATTATCGTAATCTTGATCAACCTTCTTACCTGAGCACCACTTATCAAATAGTTGTTCTTTTTCCCTTGCAAATTCGACATGAGTTTGTCCAGTTTGTTTTCTCCAATTCCTAAACTTTTGTCGATAGCCATCGGGTACCAACTCATAACCCTTCAAGATGTATTCCTTAACCACATCATAATCAGTGCTTTGTTGTACTGACAGTGAAGTGTAGACTTGATGAGCTTTGCCAATAAGTACACTTTGTAATAACAAAGTTCAATGCTCTCTTGGCCTTTTAAAGTTTTCATCAATTTTCTCAAAGTGAAGAAAGTATATATCTACTTTTTCCTGAAAAGGGATGTATTAACCTAACATATCTGGTAACATCAAAACCTGAACTTGTGAGTAAATAATGGGGAGGGGGGGGGGGGGGCGATGAGAGTGTGCTCTGCTTGCCAGTTCTAACTTAGGTACTAAATGCTATGTAAAGAAGTCTAACCTTGAACGCAAATGCAGTAAACATGTTGTTTACAAAATGACCACTAAAGTACAGCTTACCTCATGGACACATATTATGAATTCAATATACATAACAAGATATATATATATATATATATATATATATATATATATATATATATATATATATATATATATATATATATATATATATATATATATAACAAGTAATATATATATATATATATATATATATATATATATATATATATATATATATATATATATATATATATATCCTGTTCATTATGAATTTTTCAAATACAAGGTAGCATAATATCTTTACCAAAACCAAATAAAACTATATATTTTTTTATGAATTGAAGACCGTTATCATTATTGAATAAAACTTATAAAATAACTTCAGGTTATAATAGAAGTATAATAAAAAGTGCATTGGACGATTTAATACATTAATACGATAAATGATTTATTTCGGGAAGATTTATTGGGGGAAATATGAGGATAGTATATAATACTTTGTTCCATTTATTCCAACAAAAAAAAAAAAAAAAAAAAAAAAAAAAAACCCAAGGTATCCATGAGCTAATTTTGTCTATAGATGTTGCGAAGGCATTTGATAAAACATCCTGAAGGTAACACGTTTAAAATACTTTAACTTTGGTTTTATGGGTTTAACGCCATTTTTCAGCACATGATAGGCTGGCTATACATGGCGGCCAGCATATCTGGTGGAGGAAGAACCTGGGAAAATCCCGGGAAGAACTACCGACACACCGGACTTTAACTTTGGCGATTTAGTACTAAAATTGATAAAACTATTTTATAAGGGGGCTAATTCATATGCAAATTGTATACGTGTCTGATTTTAATTATTATAAAAAGAGTATGTAGACAGGGAGATCCAATTTTCCATACATATTTATCTTGTTTGTTGAAGTTCTTGGAAACTGATATGAGACAATACAACACTTAAATGAAATACTATTAATAGTTCTAAAAATAAATGAAGTCATTATGATGATAATACTCAAATATTTCAGATGGTAATGAAATATCTCTGAGAGTTACATTGGATGTGTTACTGAACTTTGATAGAATGTCAGAATTACAATTTAATGTAGAAAAGACTAGGGCTAATCGAATGTAAGATTGTGTCATAAATTTCAATTTAGATTGGGATCAAGGAACGTTTACAGTTTTAGTTGTACATTTTTCGAGTCTAGTATATGATATTTGGGATTTAAATCCACCTTAGAACGAGAAAAGTTACTCTGCTTGGAAAACTTACTATAATGTAATCCTTGGTAGTATGTAAATTACACCTATGCAAAGATTTGCCTGATCCGTTACAATTTATCACTGACAAACTTGAATAAATGTTTGTTATATTTATTTTGGAATTCAGGATCAGATTTGTGTTGAACGACCTGCGATTTCTTAAGATCATAAGCATGGAGGTCTGAAGATTGCAAAAACATAAAGACATTAAAGATAGTATTTAGGCATTGAAAATATCATAACTAAGAAAAACTATTGAACTCGAAAATAAATGGATGTCTTTATCGTGTATTGATTTTAAGAACAAAATTACTTTTGATCACATATTAATTACTTATTGTTTCAAAACCTTACTAACAAGATTTGGACTAATGTACTAAAAGCATGGGAAGGATTTACTAAGAAGCTGAAATTTGATACTATTGTAAATGTTTTATTTTCACCAATATGGTATAATTCAAATATGTTAGGGTCCAAAAAGTTTGATATTAAGGCACCCAAAAGGCACCCATAATATTATCTATTTAGTTGCATGTAATGGTTTCTTGCATTTTTGTTTTTGGATTAATTAAAAATATATATGAATTGAAAGGACCATTTATAGGGTATATGTCAGTGATAAGGATCATTTCTTAAATTGGAGAGATTGAATTGGAAATAAACACTTTACATACAGCAATATAAAAACAAGTATTTTGTGGTAAGTTATAAAGTCTGTTTATCACATAGTTTGATGTATAATAAAGGATGCAGAATTATGCACGATGTTATTGTTGAAAAAAAGAATACGAGTCTACATCAGAAAAGGAATGGAGAATAACATAGATTGAGATGAAATGATTCAGCAGTTTTCTCTTCAAGCTCACTTTGATGATACAAACAGATGAATTTTTCATTTAAATATTGCATACAGTTTTGTGTACAAATTTTATATATATACACCAAACCAGTATACTAGATAACGATAAAATGAAGTTATTGTGAATTGGAGGGGGAAGTAATTGTACATTTATTATTTGGATGTTAAAATGTAAATAATATATGGAATAAGCAAGAATAGCTGTTGAAGGATACTTTTAATGTTAATAAAATATTTGATAAAAGTATAATATTTGAAACTGAATCTCCCAATATCACTCACATTGTCACTGTTTTGACAAAACATTTTATTTGTAGATCAAATTTTTCGAAATCACCTTTAAATTTTGATGTCTGGTCCAGGTGTTTAGTAGGTATTTTAAAGTTGAGAATTGTATTTTAACGGTAAAGCAATTCAGTAAAATATTATTGTACAAATGGTCAGACATATACACATATACATGTATATAAAGTTTTTCCCACATCTGAGTTACAGACTAATTATGAATATTTAGGACAAGAAAATGAACTTTATTTCATATGCACTTGATGTAAACGAACAGCAAGAGGACACAGTTTTTTCAGTTGTTTTCCTCAGACTAATATCTGTAACTTGTCTATTTAACATACAGTCAGATCAGGTAACAAATGGTGTATTTCAGTACAATTATAGCCCTCCAACATGGTGGAAAAAGGAAGCAACTCTTACCAAATTTCATTGTTGTGCAAAAAAAACATGGTACAGGTGGGGTTTAATTGTATAATTTGTAAACTTTTTCCATCAAATGATCATGAAAAAGACTTCTGATGAATTGAATCACTAAATGGATAAATGAAAAGATGGAAGAAGCCCATCTAACTTCCAAAATGCTTTTTTCAAGGTTTCTTCCTAAGACAGATTGGGTGAGGGTGGGAGGGACTTGTTGACATATTATACAGAGTCTGCATCACTTGCTGCAAGAACAAGTTCCAGCACTAAAGACACTTACTCTTAGTAGTTCTGTACAGTATTTTTATGAGCTGCAGATATACAATGATCCTTGACTTTAAGTCGAAACGCCCACATACACACACCGTCCATTTACCGATAGTTTTGTGTCATTTGTGTAAAATATGTTTTTTTGAAGCACTTGAATTATTTTTACGGAATAATGTGCATCATGAGTTTTCTATTTCCACATGTAATTTATTAGTCTGTAGATGGCAGTATTTTCAAGTTCCTATCGTTAACTATGATCGGTTTGATCATGTTTAGCTTACTGAGGCATGATCGCTCGTAACATCTCGGTAGAGAATACAGGTCGCTCACTGCAAACTTGATCAATGATTGGAATAGGATCCACTTTGCGCCATTACCGCTAAGTAAGCGCCTCTGCTATCTGGCGATTTACTATCCAATTTTGGATATTATCCCTACGCTGAACAGCTCGGAGGACGTGTCTGTGTGTTAAGAGTAATAAAATAATTCCAAACACTTGGCCCCCTTACTTTGCATATTTTCATGACTTGCTAAGGTCAATCTAGTATATGTCTCGTTGTAATTTAAACTAAGTACAATTCTTCGTAATAAATGTGTTAACATGTGATTTTAGAAAACGTAAAATTGCCCATGCTTTTTGGAGCACTTCCGTTATCATTTCTCCAGTTTCCGAGGTGCTTACATTTACACATTGCCAAGCTCTTCAGTTTTGGAGGTAAGTAAATCTTGCATGTATTTCACAATTTCATCATGCCGAAATAGAAGTAATCGGTTTTGAAAAACACCGGAACTTATGAAGTTTCCGAGAGAATTTAGCCTCTACTGACATTGATGCATATTTATAGTCTTTGTGCGGTTGATGGTCATAATTATCATCATGTATGTATTACTGCACCATATAAAAGTTCAAGTGGTGGATAGTTTTCAAATTCTGTCAAAGAAAGTGTCTTTGAAAGTCAGAATTAGGCCTTTATGCAAAACACACGAAGAGATTCCATGTGATGTTGTGCCTGCAGGTCATTTACACAATTTATTATGGGTCCAAGCAGTTAATGCATGTACTTAGGATGGTGTGATATACGAGTAACACATATCTGCTTATACGGTTTACAGTAATTGTTTATAAACATAGTTACATGGTACATAACAAGAGGATTGAGATTAAGACTCTGTAGTACGACTCACTCAGTCTGTCTACTAAGACATTTTAAATTGTCAGAGAATGAAAGATGTAAAAAGAAATACAGGTCAAAGGGATAAAATGTACTTTCCCCATGTCTTATTAACTAGGATATAGAAAAACAACAAACTGAAGCAAATCTAACACAAAATGCATTCCTTTTTATTGTTAATTTTGGTTGAGACGTTGATTGACATAGTGTGGCATTGTAACATAAGCTGATATCACAATCTAATGAGCAATTCAACGATAAGTATTATTAATTACTAATGATAATTCTTCACTGATACTCTAAAACTACACCAGAAATGTCCAATTAAATCATTTGAATTAACATTGTACAGTTGATCCTAACATGGTTACATGTCCCACATGAGCAAATGTTCTTTCTTGTTTAGAATTCTTGGGATCACAATTTCACATTTAGTTCATGATATAGGATTTTTTGTATCTATAGTTGATCTGTCAGGCACATAATTGGCTGAATGCACTTGAAATATTCAAAAATGTTATTTTCATCATGAATGAACTTACGAATGGTAATATCTTTTAATTTAGTACTTTATCAGAGTGTAACACTGTAGCATAGCTGATATCACATTCTAATGAACCATTCTGTTTAATAATTGTTAACTGACACTCTTAAAAATATAATGGAAATGTTCAAACAGATCATTTGAATTAACTTTGTATAATTGATCTTAGTAAGTAAATGGTTACATGTCCTACATGTGCAAATGTCCATCCTTGTTTAGAATGTTTGCGGATCAGAATTTCACATTTAGCTCATGATATAGGATTTTTTTGTACCTTTAGTTGATCTGTCCGACACATAATTGGCTGTATGCGCTTGAAATATTTAAAAAATGTTACGTCCATCATGAATTAGCTTACTTATGGTACTATCTTTTAATTTAGTACTTTGCCACTCAACCTCCCTGTATACTGTTATGTACTAATTGTTGCACAAATGATCAAAGCCCACCCTCCCCACATTGCCTTAAACTTTGTGATAGCTAATGTACCTTATTAGTTAGTTAGCCTGTAAATGGCTGAATATACTCTGATGAACATACTTCTGGAACCCTCATATACTTTGGGGATGAGTAGTCACTTTAGTACAAGTCCATTGCTTCACATTTCTGGGTGTCACTAGGTCTAGTTTAATGTTATTTCTGTGCTTACACACATTATATCATTTTGGACATCTCCATATCTAGCACATTTTCACTTCATGTGCCTACTTCTTACTGATCTATGAGATAAACAACAGTCCATCGAAGGGACTGACGCTCTACTGGGCGAAAAGAATTTCCAGGAATTCAAGATAAGACCATTTCTTCCTTTTAACTGAGTGTAGAATCCATCTCTGATATTCTTCAGCAATAACAAGATGTTCACATTAGCTGCTGTGATTGACAAACTGGATGTCCTATTGGCACCATTTTCATTTAGGACTAAGTAGACATCATTAAAATATTTTGGTGAAAACCCTATGTCAATATGAGCATCCATTCAGGGAGGGTAGCGACAGCAAGATTTTCAAGACAGCCGTTTTGGCAGCCATATTGGATGTGCGATTGGCAGCATTTTTATTTAAGACGAACTAGGTATCAGAAGAAGTCTATGAATGAAAACCCCATGTTGATATAGCCATCGTTTTGGGATGAGTAGAGATACCAATATTGTTAGTATGGCCACCATTATGGCCTTATTGAGGGCCAATTTGCATCATTTTCATTTAGGACAAACGAGACACCATAAGAATTCTGCTGATGAAAACCCCGTGTCAAAATGAATTTCCATTTAAAAGGAGCAGCGATAACAAGATATTTGGACGTCTGATCAGCACCCTTTTAGTTTAGGACCAAAAAAACACTATACGAAGTCTTCTGGTGAAAACCCCATGTTGATATGACTTTTCGTTTTGGAGGTGTAACAAAAACCACAGGATAAGACAGAGCTGTTAATACAAATCTAAGCATAAAGGAGACGTCCAGGGTATTCCGGTTATATAACAAAGAACCGACAATCGACCTACTTTGAACCAATAATTTATATGCAAAAATTGGCGGGTCTGTGACCTGATAATTCAGGTTTAAGGTTTAAATAATTTGTGCTGAAATATAAAAGAATTAAATATTATATATAGAATATGGACCCATATATACATTTGCATGGGTGGTGTATTTCAAGGGATAAGAAAGAGTATTTAAAGAAATTCTAAGCAATAAGGAGATGTAACAGTTATTCCGGTTATATTATATATATATATATATATATATATATATATATATATATATATATATATATATATATATATATATGTGTGTGCTGACGTACTCCATTTGTAGCATAATGAAGTCTCAAGGGCACATTAGTCGTACATTTCCATAGGAACAAAATGAACAATTTCAAAAAGCATTTCTTTATTTCTTTTTTAAAAAATGGACAAATTTAATTTAATGTTAAGTTATTTATTAGATTTCATAAGACAAATTTAATAGATTTCATAAGACAAATTTAATATCTGCGATATAATTGTTCATTTTGATAGTATGAATGAGAAAGACAGGAACATATACAGTCACGTGAAATCAATGAAAATTTACGTTGTAACAATAAACGAGAAAGATATAAAAATGTATCTTGTATCTTGTGTCTAATATTTCTTATAAATCGAAACTTAAAAGTTACTTTATATTCTCTACATATTAGTACCTATGGGGGACCTTCTTAGTTTATTTTACAAAAATTTAATGTAATTACTAAGTACAGCTTACGTAGTACTTAGTGAAATAATTGCCTTGTACTCTCTCTCTCTATCTCTCTCTCTCTCTCACGCACACACAAAGCATACAATCCACGCAACTAGTACATAACATAATGTTAAAATATTACATATTGCAGTGGAGTGATATATATATATATATATATATATATATATATATATATATATATATATATATATATATATATATATATATACAGCTTGAATAAGATTACATCTTTGTACATTTCCTGAAATTTCATACAGGAAAATGTTCAGAGTGCTTTTACCTATTACAGATCAATAGATGGATTTGTTTTGTTGAAGTTGGTGATGTTTGCTTGCATTGACGAGTTTATTTGGATTGAAATAAGGGCCATGGATTGTTGTGGACTAAATAAGGTACAGCTACATTTATGAATGGTCACTTTTATTTAATGCAGTTAACAGTTGAAACTTATTTTATACTGCATGTAACATATTATGCTTGCTTATACGTAAAGGAATTGTTAAATGAATATGGCATGCAGCTCCACAACCACTTATTTAAGATGGATAAAGCAATGTTCAGTGCCCAAATTTGCCAACATAGATTTGTCTGCATGTGGATTTAGATCACAATTATTTTCCCTATATAGTCTGTACATTTATTTGTCAGTACTGAACTTTCCAGTCTGTCCAAATGCTAATAAAATATATATTAATGTAACGTTTTCAAAGATGAAATCACGAAAGGTTCTTGTCAAAGGTTAACCAGCATTTTTTTTGAGAGGTTGAACTGTAAACAAAACAACGTGCCATGGGCTACAGATTTCACTTCTGGTGAATCAATCAATGTCTGATTACTCACTGTGCACTGTCGCCAGAATACACACAGAAAATCACACCATATTCTAAAGAATAATCGATTTCCTTTAAATAAACACCAAGAATGTCTAAATCTATGCCAAAGATTACTACCCCAAAAAAGTTTGAAACAAAAATACTCTAAAAATAGATATGGACTACTTTTCGGGAGTAATAATTGTGTCCATACGGACTCCGGTCACAATTATTTTCTCTATATACTTTCTTTATTTGTTTGTCTGTACTGAAGTTTCCAGTGTGTCCAAATCCTAATAAATCCTATGTTAGTCTGAAGTATCTTCAAAGATGAACTCACAGTTAAGTTCTTGTCATAGTTTATCCAACATTTGTAAACAAAACAGTGTGCAATGGGTCAGATATTTCACTTCAGGGCCCGCATCAGTGTCTCATTATTCACTGTGCACTGTAGCCAAAATGCACACAGGCGATCACACCATAATGCTCATTTTCTAAAGAATTAATAATTTCATTGAAATCAATACCAAGAATGCTTAAATCCAGCTCAAGTATAACCACCAAAAAGACAGATGAAAAAATGCTCTAAAAATAGACTGGTACAACATTCGTGGGTATTGTCCCAGAGGTAATAATTGTGACCTGAGTCCTATTAGGGTGAAAATTTTCATCCAAATAGAAAAAGCCTTTAGGAGGCGCTCTACAGATAATATGTACTTTTGAGAAATTGACAGGTGTAAGGTGAAGTTGTTTGAATTTGCAACATGCAAAATGAAGAGAATGTTGGCATACCTCTGTTTTTTTGACGTACTGTGGCTGAAGTTTATTTAAATACTGTACTTCTGGAAATTGGACTTGATCCAAGCACACAGCTGACAAACATGGACGCTACCACGTGCTCGAAAAATCAGCCTAAATTAGTCAAAAGAACACTATTTTTTAGCAGTTATTAAAATAGGGAAACGAATTTTACCAGAGTATGCAATACCTCTGAAAGTACAATGAATGAATTACAAAATACATAAAAAGTAAAAAAAGTTATCGGCTCTTTTTTTTAATTTACCTTTGAAATCCAGGAAGTGAAAATGACCAAGCGGAGCTAGCAGATTTTTGATAGGTGCACATCTCAAGTAAGACCAAGCTGTATACTCTATAACCCAAATTGCACCCATCAATCATACACCAAAATAAAGGGAATTAAAAGTTCTTTTAATAATACATAAGATATACAAGGTCTTTTTTAAATAGCCAACATAACCAGAGAGGAAAACCTGGGAAATTCTTTATCATTAAAAATCTAACCCTATGTAAAGTACGAAACTGGAGAGCGCCACCTTATATGTGATGAAATGAATGAGTCTGAAATACCGCTGCAAAGTTTCAATGAATTTGATCTATTCATATGATAGTTACAGGCTTTTATCTGACACCATTGTATTAGATAAATAAGGAAGATCAACCGGCTGCCAACCGACGGTCGAAAATGCACAAAAGTAAAATTTTATTTGTGAATTTAGTATTTGAGATAAACATTTCAAATAAACTGTAATTACTTTTTAATAGTAATAAAAGTCTTTCAATTACTATAAATTAAAGTTGTCTGTTAAATTGTCTAAGGTGAGTCAATTTTAAAATATGATGCATGTTTTGATTCAAACAATTTTGAATTTTTAAATTAAATTCTAAGGAAAATGAAAAAACTGAAGTTGACATATTTGTTCTTTTGCAAAGCGTCTATATTCCTTTATTATAACCATCAATGGTTTACCTTATTAGGTGTGAAGTAATTAAACAAGGGCCTGTCAATAATAGGTATCACTTGACATCTGGTAGCATCCCAAAACGGAATTTATTTTAGTAATCAGATGTTACAGTTGTGAAAATCAGAGCAAACTCAGAGAGAGGAATTATTTATTTGAAATATTCATTGGAATTACCAAAAGTCCTCATTTTCATATTGAATTAATACTTGACTTCGGGATTTATGTGAGTTTATTCAAAGATATTCTGGATTAAATCATTCAGGCATATCAGAACATTCAAGTCCACTAATACATCAGGACATGCAAGGCTATTGTAATTCATTCGGAACATTCTATATTTAGGACTTGTGATTAGGCCACTTAGGATTATTGGATTATTTGGATTTTAATTCACGTTACTGTAAGTGTCTTTTGAATTTTCACTTTAATTGTCTAGAAATAAATTGCTTGTTGATTTAACTTACATTGTTGGTTTCACTTTCTTTCTGTTAAATATTATTTTAAGATCTAGAATCGTAACAGATATTGGAGGCTTTTCCGGGATCTGAATTTCTTTAAATTACAATTTAAATTGATTTTGTTTAGAAATTTTAATTGTCCCTGGTACATATGTTTATTTCAGACATTTGAGATATCTTTAGTGAAACCAGCAAACATTCACAATGTCATCAAAGGTTGATAACTTTGTTTCAAGTCCTATCCAGGTAGGGTTAGAATCTATGAAAAAGGATGAGTTGCTTGAGCTTGCCAGATATTATGATCTTTCTGAAGCGAAAGCATCTTTGACAAAGCAAGATATAAAGAATATTTTAATTCCACACTTGGTGGAAAAGAACATTTTCGATGAAAGTGCTTTTGGTTTAATTGGGAAGTCTGTATCTGGTTGTGATTGGAAATTAAAGGAATTGCAGTTTTAAAAAACAGGAGAAATTGGAATTAGCAAAGCTTCAGCTTCAGAAAGAGGAAATGCAGAGAGATGAGAGGTTATTAGAAAGGCAGAGGCAGATGCAGTTGCAAAGAGAAGAAAAGGACATGCAGATGCAGATGCATTTGCAAAGAGAAGAAAAGGACAGGCGGATGCAGATGCAGAGAGAGGAAAAGGTAATACAGAGAGAAAAAGAGAAGAGGGAAATGCAATATAGATTAAAAGAGTTAGAACTGGCAGGCAGAACACACACACCCCCCCCCCTTTACACACAAGTTCAAGTTTTGATATTACCAGATATATTAGGTTAGTACCCCCTTTTCAGGAAAAAGAAGTAGATATATAATTTCTTCACTTTGAGAAAATTGCTGAAAACTTTAAATGGCCAAGAGAGCATTCGACTCTGTTATTGCAAAGTGCACTTATTGGCAAAGCTCGTGAATTCTACAGTCCACTGTCAGTACAACAAAACACTGATTATGATGTGGTTAAGGAGTACATCTTGAAGGGTTATGAGTTGGTACCTGAGGGCTATCGACAAAAGTTTAGGAATTGTAGAAAACAAACTGACAAACTCATGTCGAATTTACAAAGAAAAAAGAACAACTATTTGATAGGTGGTGCTCAGCCAAGAAAGTTGATCAAGATTACGATACCTCAGACAGCTCGTTTTAATTGAAGAGTTCAAGAGGTGCATCCATGGTGATGTCAAATCCTATCTTGACGAGCAGAAAGTGGAAACTTTGGAACATGCTGCTTGTTTGGCTGATGATTACTCTTTGACTCATAAAATTTCATTTGGCAATAAGTCTTCCTCTCAGCAGTTTTCTGGTAAAACACAATTTCAATCTCAAACGAGTACTTCTAAATTTCCAAACAGCACAACTGTTTGGAATCAAATATCTGATGAGACTGATCAGAAATCATTATCTCTTCATACGTGGACTTATTGCAAAATGAAAGGACACTCCATTTCTGATTACTTCAGGTTGAAAAATAAGCAACAGATTAAAGATAGAGCTATTCCAAATGTTCTTATTTCAAAGAGGTTTAGGTCACGGTCTTGTATTGAAACCAATACATTTGTTGGGTCAAACAAACCCCAGTCTGATCTAATTTGGAGACTTATGAACCATTCATGTAAGAAGGTTCTATATCACTTATTGGTGATTCTGCCAAACGTATCCCTATTCAAATATTAAGGGAAACAGGAGCTTCTCAGAGTCTTTTGTTATCAGGTACTTTGCCTTTGTCTGAGAAGTCTTCTTCTAGTTGAAGTGTACTTATTCAGGGAGTAGAGTGCGGCTTTGTAAATATTGATCTCCATTGTGTTAATTTGGCATCAGACTTAGTATCTGGACCTGTGACTGTTGGGACAGTGACTTCTTTACCTATAGAACGTATCCATTTGTTACTAGACAATGACCCAGCTGGAGTTAAGGTCGTGATTAAACCACTAGTATCTGACAAGCCTTGTTTGGATCAAAAGTTGATCCAATTGAGATTGAAATCCCTGATTTGTGTCCTGCTTGTGCAGTTACCAGAGCTATGGCAAAAAGAGCTCTTCAGAATGATGTTGATCAGGAAATTATTCCTTTAGCTGACACATATATTAATCAGTCTTTTTGATGAGATGACTTTTCTGGGCGGTCTGTATATTCGTACGACTAACAATTTCTTTTCTTTAGTGTTTATTTCTATCCAGATACATTCAGGGTCAGGAAGGTCCATGTCGGACCTTAGAATTGCCGGAAGATGTTTTTTTCACATAAAGAGCCACGCCACCCCCAGTGTAGTCCTATCATTCCTAAACGGTTCCGAGTAGTTCGAAATAGCCATTTAACAATTCAGAATACTCTGTTTAAGCCAGAAGATAAGAAGTAATAAAAACATCGAATTGGTGAAGCCCTCTTGGGCGATATTTTCTCATGGAATATAAATCATTATATATAATTCAAGTCTATAATAGACATGGTCAATCGAACAGGTAAGTGAATTTTGTACAAAGCGTATTGGAACTTTTAAATCTCTGTATGTTATCAAGTCTGGATGTGTTTACAAGACATACATAATACATAAATAATACTTAGAATTGCATGGAGGATTGTTCTTTGTCAGATGAAGCAGCAGGGTATTTGTGAGAATCAGATGGTTATGTCAGTAAGGGTGTTGCTGTAGGTTGTGTGTTAATGCGAAGTTTAAGGCTGAAGTTGTCCATCAATGTCACCATTCCTGTCCAAGTTGTAACTCGAGTGACCAATTCATCCTTCTTTTTGATGAAGATCGCCCCATCCCACACCCAGGTATTTTTGGTTTTCCCATTTTTTTTTCAGAATTTTTGCTTGCTTGGCGATCTTAGCTCTTGTTTGTGTAAATTCCTCATTTAAGTACAATTAAAAGGGCAGTTTGAGGGTTTTTAATTAAGATCGTGCTTTCATCATTTCCAGATACTTATGATTGTTCAAAAACTTAACCAAGATTGGTCTATTTCTTTGACTGGATTCGGTGACTCCTCTTAATGTCATCTATTGTCGGTTTTACCCCGATATCCTTCGCAAGTTTAAGAACAACTAAGTCTATATTTTCTCTTTCTCTTTCGCTTACTCTTTTAGTTTTGCTCTCATTTGCCTGATTTTCTTTAGAATCTTCGCTGTCCTCATTTACCTCAATTACTGAGTCGGGGTTAGGGTTAGAATTCGGCTTGTGATCGGGGACACAATATACACGAATGCTCTGCCGTCGCGAGTATTGATGTAGGTCATCTAGCTAGTTCTTGAGCGACTCGATTTTTTCATCCTTTTTTCCAAGTTCTACACGAACTTTAACAACTGAAGCTTCAAACTTTGAATTTCACTGGAAAATTCTTCGTGTATTTTATCCACAACAATCCGTCCCACAGCTTTAGCAATAGATGCAATATTTTCGGGTGTTTGAAGGAGTGTTAACAATTTATTCACAAAATTATGAACAGAAAGTTCACTTAACGCCATGTTAGACGCAATTTAGGGGCAATACAGTCAGTGGAAGATTCAATTAAATAGGGGTTGGAGGCTAACTATGTGAAGATTGTAATTGCCTTATTTGCTTCGCCTTGCATGAGGTCATCAGAACTAGACCTCCTGTTAGAGTCCTTTTTCCTTCTTGTCATGAATGTACGAATAGAAAACGTCCTTGCACGCCCGCACACAACGACACAATAAACCACGCACTTGTACACCTAAATCTACTTCAATCCTGTTCATTTGAAATTTGTTTCACAAAACTAATACTACCGAGATGTTCGACAGATGTTCATGAAAATGTTATCATGATTATTTTAAAAACATCCAACTTGATTATCCTGGAACTATGAAATTGATCTCCGAATTCACACCTAACCACCACCCATACCAGCCGCCATCTTACTTTGGATGTACATAATAAAATGGGGAGACAAGTTACAATTTGCATAGCTATTTTGAGTTCACTTGGGAAAAGAGTGATTTAAATATTAGTTCCACAAATTTACTTAATCTAAAAAGTATGTTAACGTTTGTGATATTTAGCAACTTCACTTGATTTGTAGGTATTAACATGTTTCAGATACTTAACCGAGGGATGAAGAAAGTTTATAAGAGATAAACTGCATAAGCGTACGATTTGTTTTCGATATCAAAATATAACTGCAACATAAATAATTTTTTGGTATACGTCCATACGTCCTTGACCATATCTAAATTTTGCAAATTCGTTTGAAAAAATGAAAAGGTTTTTCCTCTTTTTTTTCCAAACTTTTCATAAACACCTTTTATAGTCTTTAAATAACAGTTTCGCAGGCAAGGTACATTCAACGTTAACACAGATGATTGTTCTAGTAGCATATGTAAAGCATATTAAACTTTTAGTGTCGGATTTCGATCGCGGTCATACCTGATGACACGAAAAAAAATAAAAAAATAAAAAAGTCAATGAGGTACAAAAACCTATGTTTCAGATCACTGGTGATAGCTATTAAACTACTAATAGGTTTTGTTAGGATTATCTCTTAAGAGAATTAAAACCATATGAGGCAATATTAATTGTGACACATTAAGTACCATTTTCATCCATTTTGCATAAACCAGACAGTTTTCAAGAAATTAAATCAAACTATGCAGATTTCGATACGAGTCATAACACTGTGTGGAGGTCAATAGACACTTACTAAACTAGTAGTTACTATCACAAGGTTGACGAAAATTGTGTGAATATGTATTGTTGGAGACACTGATACAATTTATAAAGTTGAAATTTGGCAAAATGCGTAAATATTGTTATTTAGACCCCTCTCTTTTTATTCGTAAGTTACCAATCGCTAAAGAATCAATGAAGATTAACTTTAAAGTTATGAAACTGAAATTATATGCACAAACTATACGGATATGAACGTGTTTCAATTACTTATTCATCACTGACAAAAATTATTCAGTGTATTAATTAGTATTTTGTACTGATTAGTATTTGTACTGAACACTCCAGTGTTTCTACATATCATACAGTCATGTCCATTTGACATCACGGTGTGGAATGTTTGAAGTGATTAAGCATTTTGTCATTGGTTCGAAACAATTTTCCTGTTACTCTTGTTTTAGTGTAAATGACCATTGAAGACTACATGTATTACAGTGTGATGGTAGTCGTGGTGATGATGATGATGATGATAATGATAATGATGACGACGGAGTTGGAGGTGGTGTTGCCCAATTTTGATAGCGGGCATCTGCAAGGCAATTTATTTCATAAACTACCCGGTAGTATGCATCATATCATTGTCTTTACTAGTCTTACTACGAAATTATATTCATTTTGCAAAACATTTACGTTATGTTCTGTTGTTATTTGATTAGGTTCATGTGCCAATTCATGGCGAAAAAAATTCAACGTCAGCATGTAATCTCGTGGAAAACAATTGTTTTATTTCTTTAACAGATGTACAAATGTTCAAATTGGTTTGTAAATACCGATTGTTGCTGGGTATGGCATTTTCTTTATCGACGGCAAAAAGCCCCCCCCCCCCCACACACACACTTATATTGTAACTCAAAATAATTCCTAAAGAAACAGCGAAAATTTACTTCAGGTATTCTTTTGGTGGAGGGAAACTTTTGTTGATAATCAGAGATTGATAAATGGAACTGGCCCATAATTGAATAAACTTCAAACTCAGTACTGGCTTGCAGTTTTCAATTGTTGGTCAATACGTTTGGGAAAATGTTGTTCCTTCGAGTCTTCGCGACGTTAAACAGCTTGATTTTTGCTTCTTGAAACGTTTGGAAAATAGCAAACCAGCCTTGATACATGTCCCACATTATCACCTCAATACACCAATTCAGTATGAACAAAATAATCGCGTTTTTGAAACAAAACGGTCCTGAAATTGGAAAAATCTATAGGGATGGAACTACTGAAAGGTGCAGGTTCCTAACATTTTGCATAATACTGACCTCTCCAACGAGACTTTATTTCGGTGCTTTTTGGCAGGGAGTGTTCTATCAGTTGATAAAATCGTAAAATAAGCATATAGTTTGACCGCAGATGATTCAAGTTGTGGAGTCCTTAATCTTATTATAAAACCCCAATTTAGCATGCAAACGATATGAAGTTCATAGATTATATAGTTGACATTTTATGTAAGGGTTCACTTTTTGATGTAAGATCACTCAATTTGTCAATGTAAATATGGCATCTCCAAATACACACTTGACAAAAGTAGGAGAGTGATGAAAAGATGCACCCAGAAGAATTTAACATGATTATTTGATCAGTGTTGATATCCAATTATTGAATATAGCATGTTTGCGCCCATAGCAAACTATTAATGAATGAGCTATTAAACTCGTGGTAGACGCGGCTACATATTTTGAAAGATCCATGCCAGCTTTTTTGCAAGGTTGCCATTATTAATATAAGCTATTTTCAGTGGAAATGCAAATTTCGTTAGTTACATCTCTCTCTCTCTCTCTCTCTCTCTCTCTCTCTCTCTCTATATATATATATATATATACATATATATATATATATATATATATATATATATATATATATATATGTATATGTAAGTCATGTTATAAAAGCGTGGATTGGAAGATCACTCCATACAATTTTATATTCAAAGATTTTTTTAACAATGATACACATCACTCTCTAAACTACTAATGAACCCAAAAGTGATATGAAAGAAAATATCATTTATTCCTGTGATACCTCCCTAATCATGACATAGATTATATCATTTCAGTTTTCAAATTTTGAATACAAACACTATTAATATCTTTTTCCCATAAGGTTTAATGCAAATTTTCAACTATTTGTGTTGTCTCTCTTTGAAATTGTAAGACTCTCAAGATATATTGCCACATTTTCACTTTCCTAATAGAAAACCGCAACAAACTCGTGGAGAATATGTGTTCTTAGCGGATTTTAGTATATATATATATATATATATATATATATATATATATATATATATATATATATATATATATATATGTTTGTGGAACAGTGGAACATAAAAGATTTATATCCTAATGAATATTTCTACTGAGCTAAGATAAGCCAACACTACTGCAAATATTATCAAACAAAATCAGATGTGGTTTGTGAGATGTGATGTATTTATATTTGGGTTTAGATGATGCAAGAGTCAGAGGTCAAAATTCCATAAACAGATTTCTGTATATCAAAATCCACAAATATATTAAACAAACTCAAAGTATACACGGTGTCAGCACAGTGAGGTCTATTGGGCTAGCAAGATTTTAATTTGACATCACTTTCCCACTTCGCACAAACCGGTTCTGGTGGAATTTGAATTTATAGCTCGTGAAAAGAGAATATATATATATATATATATATATATATATATATATATATATATATATATATATATATATATATATATATATATATGTGTGTGTGTGTGTGTGTGTGTGTGTGTGTGTCTTAATACATATTGTTGATACGACTCTTCTTAATCAAAGTTTCACATATTGAAGCTCTTATATGAACGATATTACTAAAATATCTTCTTTTCTGCTTGTTAAAAACAATGTACCAAAAGGACTCTTTTATTTCCTTTAGATATTTGATTTGTTTCAATAATTATTTCTATAAGTAATTTCCAGACACTTATATACAGGATTGCACACTTAATGTAATGATTCCGTTTTTATTTATGTATATGTAAGTGTCTTTTTGTATGTATTCTTTTTATTGTTTCTTTTTATGTAGAATGTTTTATTATCTTCTTATGCTACAATAAAGAATTATAAAAAATAAATACTACATTCCATTCAATACGTCATAAACATAGATGTAGACATTAAAGTTAACGTTTTGAAAATATATTCCAAAGAAAGCAAACAGGATTTCTAGCATTTAGGGAGTTGTCTTTGTATAATACGTGCAACAATGACGCAAGTAGATAACAGCTTCGTGCAAATATGAACGGCACAACATCAAGATTGGTTATTGTTTATGTGCGTTCTGTATAAACAGAAGAAATAAATATGCACAAATAATAAATAAAAGCAAAAAACAAACAACTAGATATAAACAAACTAAGTGTGGCCGTCTATCTTGACATCATTACTTACCCACCCACCCCTCCAACACAACCACACACCACCACGTGCAGCATTGATGGCCCTACCAGTTGACTGTTACTACTAATACTAATAATGCTAAAGTAAAAGTAGTAGTATTCGTAGTCATGGCCATTGTCGTCGTCGTAGTAGTAGTAGTAATAGGAGTATCGTAATATGAATCAATATGAAAGGAAGTACTTGACTAAATTGAAGCAAAACAAAAACTTACGGAAACATCCATGAAATAATATGTATAGGTATATACATGAATAACAAAACAACTGCCCAGCAACTTCTTGCAAATTTACCATTCTCTTTCGCTAAATTAATCTGTCATACTTTCTCGTACATTATCTTAACAAATAAGACGTTTGTATGCATGTATCAGTGTTTAATAATTACCTCATCCGCCTCCATAACCGTTAGTTTTACCATCGCTGTAACAGCTTCGTAGTCCAATACTAAAAAGTGAACTAATGTTATCTCAATTACTTCTGTTGCTGCTGCTGCTTCTGCTGAATATATTATTATCATGAAATTACCACCACAGTCTCGACCGTTTCAGACATTGACTAATTGTACTGACGACGACGACGATAATGATGTTATTACTAGTAGCAATGCTGCTTCTTCCACGTGTAATCTGAGATCACCACTTCATCATGATAACAATGAGACACACAAAGAAGCAGATAGAAAAATTATCTGGAGACTTGTATTTCGTGATACTCTAGGTATTTTGCGTCTTCTTAGTACTCGAACTAGAGCTGACATCGCTGTGACATCATATATATATATATATATATATATATATATATATATATATATATATATATATATATATATATATATATATATATACATGAATATCGACATCAATAATACCGGTAAACAAGAGTAGTGTTTTGAATAATTGAATTGAATTGTTACTTTAAATCGATTTCCAATTTCCAACAACATAATCGTCTATTTTTCTGCCGTACAGGTATCAAACGTGGTAAGATAATACAATCAATTTTTCTATACGTGCTAGTGTGATTACGACTAGCTCTGATAATAATTAAGCAGGCTGAGACAGCATAATCTTGATGGTAATTACTGTGCTTTAATGATATTACAGCAAATCATAATATTGGATAACGTTGATGTTCGTCCATTATTAGACCACAACGACAACAAGATACACGCTGTAGCCATTAAAGTCTCGACGGGCTCGCTTCATACACCATTTAATGTAATTGCAGAGTATAGGGACACTAAAAATAGATCTAGCGGCTACCGGCTTGTTGAATTACACACATGGGATTCGAATCAGTCGCTTGAGGCATCGCATGGAAATATTACCTTTTGCACAGCAAGAGTTAAAATGCTGTATAACGCAAGCAGTTGAGGAATTCGTGCATCGTTACATTTGTTAAGCGTGTAATAGCAGCATTGCCAAGGTAAGTTCTTTTTTGTTCAATTTTCCTACATGTTAGGACATGCCGTCAAAAAAAGAAATATGTTTGAAGCACTAAACTGAGGTGATTTGAGTTCTATATTGTCCCGTTTTCTGCATTTATTTTTTTTTAAAAATATTTTGGCAGTGGTGAAGGAAATGAGTTTTCAAACAATGGTGGTGCTTTCTGAACGATATTATATATTTTATCATGCACACCTGGAATGTTCACGTGAGAACGTCATCAATTATGAGGACTGGTCGAACTGCATTATTTATAGGAATCATATATTAGGTTTGGAAATGGAACAGGTATTTATATTTCGTTATCTATAATAGTAAATTAATAATAAGCCTGTATCTGACTGACAGGATTTAGATTTAGGTCATTAATAACAGACAGCATGTTTGAAGATAGATGCCAAAAATATCATATGTCGGTTTATGTTTCGCCATTGAATGGAGGACAATACAAGCGTGCAGCTGACGGTTACGCTGCTACAGAAGGCCTTTTGATAGCGATACATTGTTATTCGCAAGCTTGTGGGGTTTTGTTTAGTAAATATTCGAATTTGATAGCTTGAGTATAACATGTTGATGAAGCAGTCAACTGGGAAAAAAAAGTAACGGAATTGATTTTCATCAGACCAAATACATGTCGATCAGTAGCGGCCACGTACAACAATACACAGAGTCCAACCAATAGTGTGGTAATAATTCTTTATTATTTAGTCTAATACGTTATGCTCGAAAGCATAGACTGATTGACTTTTCAACTTTGAATATTATTATGGATCAAAGTTTAGTCTGCAATGCGCCGTAAAGGAACACCGTGTCATCATAATATGGGACTCTGTTTTTATTTGGAGTAAATGTCTATCGGTGTATTCCATGTGTTGAC
Source organism: Margaritifera margaritifera (assembly GCA_029931535.1). Taxonomy (NCBI): domain Eukaryota; kingdom Metazoa; phylum Mollusca; class Bivalvia; order Unionida; family Margaritiferidae; genus Margaritifera; species Margaritifera margaritifera. The sequence continues at coordinate 4,124,628 of JAQPZY010001576.1, forward strand.
TGTCGACACACCAATTATAACTGTAAAGACCGCATGACAATTGCTTCGTTTTATGCTTTATTTCTCTTTTCTTTCGACAATCAGCAAACTCGATTTGTACCCTGAACTCATTAAAAAGACAAGGCCATGTGCACATGTGTATTAATCCTATAGTGATCTTCCCGAACTTACGTAAGGTCTCTTTCATTTGAGTGGCGTGTGGTCAATTAGTGTCTGTAGCACAACTCTGTTCAATATATATATATATATATATATATATATATATATATATATATATATATATATATATATATATATATATATATATATGTTATTATATTCAATACATGGGCTGATCTAACTTAAGTTTTTGATCTCTTTCAGCCAGCTTGTAGCAAAGAGAAGGAGAAGGAGAAGGAGGCGGTCCAATCGGTCGATCGAATTTGTATGTTGGTCCATCAAAAGCTCCTGTAGCAGGCCAGTTAAATCATTAGCTGTGTTGGCCCTGATACAATCATATGTCTGGCGAAAACAACGGACTAGGGACAACCGATCCTGAGGCAGAATTCTCTGAGAGACTAAAAAAGTTCAGGATGCTTACCAGTTTGGACGATATGGTATCCCTTCGCTTCTGGAGAGCTGTTTGGGCAGAATTTGTTGGAACTCTAATTCTTGTTCTCATAGGTTGTGGTTCCTTTATTCAGAGCTGGCCAAGTGGTAATCATATTACGCTGAAAATAAACGATACTGCAGCAGGTTCTATTAACAATTATTATACGACAGACGTTGTCCAAATCGCACTCGCATTTGGACTAAGTGTGGCAACCGTCGTTTGGCTCATTGGACATGTTAGTGGTGGTCATATAAACCCGGCCGTCACGTGTGCCATGCTGATTACACGCCGTGTAAGTTTGGCACGCGCTTTGATATTCATTACTGTTCAGCTGCTCGGTGCCATAGTAGGAGCGGGGATTCTAAGAGGTGTAACTCCAAGAGACAGGCAGGGAACTCTTGGCTGTACGCTCTTGGGCCAGGGAGTTGACGGTGGAATGGGCGTCGGTGTAGAATTTTGTATAACATTTGTTCTCGTTCTTACAGTGTTTGCAACCTATGACAAACACCGAAAGGACTTAGCAGGCTCATTCCCTCTAACGATTGGACTGTCAGTGACAACGTGTCACCTGTTTGCTGTAAGTATATTCACCTAAATATTCAACTTTAATACCAACAACACACATCGATAGCCATTGGCTATGAAAGAAAAAAATTACATGAAATGTTGAGTTTTTCCTCATTCCCCATAAAATGTCAATTAATCTAACTTTTGACGAAAGAACATGGCATCTTTTCCATGAAGGTAGAGTTTCCTCGCAGAAAGTCTTCTTAAATATAAAACTCTAATATTTCTCGATTTCAGTCGAACATTAAAGAGAATGGAAAAGCAATGTATAAGAAACTGTATAAAGTATATTTTAACCAGATTTTTAATGTTCTTTGGAAAATAAAAATATTAGGTCCCAGTAAAAAGAAAGCTTGAACTATATGACCCCCTTGAAATTTACATCCCATCCCTGAACCGTAACACGAACACGTAAAACTACATTTCTGGTGAGTGCCTTTTCAAAACGTAATATCCCTGGTATAAAATGTCTTTTCAACACACATTCTCTATCAGTTAGGGGCATAAACTTCAAATCAGTATTTATTTTTATTTTGGGATCTAAGTCATGTTTCCTATTAAAGATGTTATGACGTTGGAGCTTTAATACAATTACAACCTAATTCTGATAGTTAAACCATTATAGAAATTCAAATTAGTTTCCAACATATCTCGCGTTGGGGTTAGTGTAAAATTAGAAGCTAGATTTCATTGAAGTATATTTAGTTTTGATTAGAAATATACAGAAAACATCCACAGGGATCATTCTAATAAATAATACAGAGTATGTTCCTGTTTGAGACATTTATCTGTGAGCCTTTTGAACATCGATAAAACAATGCCTACTTGGAATTGACCTGACGCCAGAGCAGACGTAACCATGCTCTACCATAGCACATCAGATAAAATCAAAGTATTTTATGTTGGTACTTTCTAAGTGTGAATTTCTGAAAATGTCACGGAAAATAGTTGGAAAAATGCTGAAGTTACGACGATTTTAATTTGAATATAATATATATTATATGACGGACATTAGGCCTGAAAGTTCGTCAAACTGTCAATGTGAGTGTAAATCACGTGATGCTCACACCTTTGCCAGAGATATTCTTGGTCGATGGTCCATAGGTATCCATCAGCACGTGTTCGATTTTGAGTGACATACGGCGATGCGTAACGTTAATTAATTTCAAAGCATCTAGAATATGAATGGACTTCATACAAAAGTAGATAGGAGACTGTAGCGAAAGATGAATTATGAAATTCATCTAACAGACAGTTTAAAAACTTACCACATGGACATATATTAATGAAGGTATGGTGCGATCAGTCCATTTTTGATTTAAATTCAAATATATTCGAAATGCAACTGGAAGAGTCGTTTGGAAAATTTATTTTGCAAATTTCAAAGTTTACCTGAGTGTCATGAGTATCCCTTATAGTATCCGGTTTCTTTTGTGTCATTTGTAATAAAAATAAATAAAACCCCACGTCAGAATGTATTCGTAGTTCATCCTTAATGTACAAAACAAACAAACATAAAGAAGAAAAAAAAATAATATCAAAAAAATATTTGATATCCAATTAACCTTGAATGCCATCTGTATCAATCTTGACAACTTGATTCGAACAGAGGCTGCAAGGTCCTGGTGCCTGTCCACAAGGTATTGTTCTTGGTGAGCGTTTATTTGCAACCAGTTCAGACGCAGCATATGTTCCTGTCGTCAAGTTCTTATATTTTCACAACCACAGGAGACTGGATACCAGTCATTGCAATCTAAACTTTTTTGTATGAATTGTTTTGTTCTCTAAATATTGTCATACTCAGCTGCAAATGAGTGTTTTGAAATTAATTTTCCACATAAATTCTTACAGTTTAGAAACATATTTCCTCACAGCAAAATAACAGCAACAACGCTTCATTGTGACTAACATAAACGTAGTTTGACTGTAACATAATATTCAGTAAAATCCTGAGACAATTGCAAACTCCTGGAACCTTTCAAAAGATCTCACGATACATGACAAATGCAAACAACATAGACCCTGATCTGCCGTTGCATAATGCGCCGGCAGATCAGGGTCTATGTTGTTTGTTCTACTTATTAATCCTTACAAACTGCATAGACCCAGATCTGCCGGCGCATTATGCGATCGCAGATCTGGGTCTATGCAGTTTGCAGTTGGTATCGACTTATACGCGAGTATATACAGTAGTCTGCTTTTTCACGTAGAAGAGCACATGTTCGTACACGAGTTATTCGTAATGTTGAAATAGCTAGCTGATGTATTAAATACGACCCAGATTCAATACTACAGTTGTTGATATTAAAAAAAGTATTTTCGATCGTCATTTTATATCTGACAGCCATTCTTGATTTAGTAGTTCTTTTTATTGTTTATAAGAGAGACCATTATATTTGTCTTCCTTCATATTTATTTATACTGTCAATATCGAATACAGGTTCTTATGATTTAGTATATATTATGGAATACAGGCATGTGAATCCTAACGCCCGCGACCTGGTTTTATCGGGTTACGTTTTCATCATATGGGTACATTTAAAAATCGCTACCCGGCCTGGAGGAAGTTGCACGTGCCTGTTATTGAATTTAGCAAATATGTGAATTAGAAAGAATAAAAATAGTTGTAACCAATATGATAAATGTTCAACAACTAGACTTTTTGGAAAGAAACAATTTATGACAATATTGAAGTACGCCAATAATATCTCAAATATTAAAATGTTCCATCATCCGGAATGCTGGTTTCTTCACGTTTCAATACCCACATACTTTACTTTCTTTTCGCCCATTCATAGAAAGTGAATAAATAGGGAAACACATGTCATTAGTAAGCTATTTAAAAAGCTTATGCTATTATTAGATCTGTAGTGTATTCCTTACTTTTGTAACCCTAATGATTTAATATCACAAATTGTTTTATGTTTTCAGTAACATGTTTTAGGAAAAAATTAACTTCAGTTTTAGGCTGAACTCTATTTTTCGTTTATTACTTGAGTTGTATTCGATCATATGCCACTATTCTAGGCTGTGTGTTTTTAAGACTTTCTACTGATTGTAAAATTTTTCTTCTTTCCTAAAGCGATACAGACTCTTGAAAACTATCTTTATTCCTGAAATTATGATGCAATCTATGAACATTTCACTTATTAGACGAACATATTGATTCGAAAAAGCAAGACAACTCTTTCGAATGCATTACGGGTGCTTCTAAATCTTTATTTTAAGCCATTAAGTAAACTAGTCAAATAATAACCTATATACCTTTATGTAACAGAAAGTGGAGGATGAAATGTTAAGTGTATCATTCTTTGAGTTGGATTTAAATATTCAAGTGTAGAAATTAACACATGATTTTACTGCATAAACTTCAGTCTTCAGTTTCTCTTTGTTGCCTCATTTAGACTGTCATTTTTACCCATACCAATATAAGAAATTCTAGATTAAGCGAAGACATCAAGTCCTACAGAACTGGAGACGTAACTTACCTCAAACCAAAAGTATGCATATGTCTGTCAATATATCTATCTACTCATCAAGGGTTATCGATATATTTATTTTAAATGTAATATATTTTGTCGTCTACTTTTGTAGGTGAAGTTTACCGGGTCCAGCATGAACACTGCACGCAGCTTTGGCCCAGCAGTTGTCATGGGGATCTGGAAGGACAACTGGGTAAGTATACATTGATACCTGTTTTAAAGTGAGAAAAAAGTATACCAGCTACACTATATATGCATTTTACGGCCTCATTGAGGGTAGTTACAATTGGTTCCGACTTTTTAAACGACCTTTGTAAAAGAGTCGGCTACATGATTAGATTTAAGGCATTTCTTCACTGACGCTCCCTTTAAGCTCTATGATTAAAATCAAGCCCTACGCATGAAGTCCAAAACTGATATTATTTTATGCATTTTAATTGCTGTTGTAATTTAGGAGGTATATACAATCTCTTATATAATTTAATTATTGCAATTTTTTTTAATTCTAACCTTAAACTTTAAAAAGTTATTGAAATTTTACCAAAAAATATGATTCAAGTGCCAACATTTCTGAAGGGTATAATGGAAGCATATTTTGAACACTTTTTCAGGAAGGAAGAGCACGAAATTCAACAACTTCTAAACTCTTTTAGTAAGAAAATATTTGAGTATCTTATATATGTACCGTATCTTTTGATTCCAGCATGACTTATTGCCACATTGATACGGTATTCGATCTATCTGCCAAAACTAATGTCATGCATAAATAACATTCCTAAAAGTTTTTCCAAGCATTATTTTTAATAGTACCTTTATAAGACAATTTTTCTGGTGATGGAAATTGGGAACCACATCGGTTGCTCATATCGCATATCAGAAGAGTACTTGGACATACTGCGTTGCGTTTGCACTTAAAGGTTTAATGAAAGACATTACCTATAATTATAAAAAAAATTTAAATAAATAAATAAACGTTTCGATCATCATATACATATACACTTATTCAATATCAGCCCAGAATTAGAATTCTAAATTTGTACAAACATTTTTATCACTAGGTGTACTGGGTTGGACCAATCTTCGGCGGAATGCTGGCCGGGCTTATTTATGACAATGTGTTCGCCGTGAACGCTTCCCTTGAGAAATGTCGGGCTTTCTTATTTGGCAGACAATACGACGACGATAAGTATCCTGCAAAAAAGTACAAGATCAGGGTGATAGAGGAAGAGTATGAGAAAACCAAAGGAGAGAAGGAAACTTTGGCTCCTTGTGCGGACAAACAACCAAACACGGACTAAACACTGAAACACGCCATTTAATGAATAGTAGGTTGATTTTATTTTTGGCTTCATCTTCATCAATCTCTATCACTTTAAATTATCGATATTGCCATTTATTTTAACGAGAAATCCTTTGCTAGCCAAGGAGTATGATAAAGTTATGTTTTTAGAAAAGATTGGTTCAGAGTTAAAATATTTCAAATAATCTATGTACATGTGTATGTTATAGTCGATATGAAATATTTATAACAACTGAGCCGCGGAGGCATTGATAAGTTAACAACGAGGCACGTTTGTATAGTAAGACAGGTGGATGAATGGATAGGTATGGCGTCAAGCGAATTACTGAGTTGAACATATTTTCTTACAATGCCTGGATCTTTTTACAAGTTTTCCATGGAATAACATAAGTTGTTATGGTAGAATTTTGATACCAAATTTAGCAGTGTCGGGAAATTTTGCCTGTTAAATTGTTAAGAAAAACATTATTTTTGTTGTTGTTGTAAAAGTACTCTTTTAGTTAAAAAATATATTACATGATATGAACTTTCTAAACGCACGGCGTTTTGTTCCAGACTCTTGCCTACTTTTCTGCTCAACCGCATATACTATTTTGTACTTTTCTAGTTCTAATTTTCATTTCAGATTGTACGTGTGGTGAAAGATAAAACAATAACAGGTGTTAAGCACAATTTGCCGATGAGAGCCTGTTGCAGTTTGTCTACGATAAAGATAATGAAAAAAAATCCCTAGAGAGGGTCTGTTGACTATTCTTCAAATGGAAGCCACACAATTTAATTGTGTGTGTGACGGCAGCGCGAGTGGAATAATGGGAATCAATTGATTCAGCACGGGCACGAAGGAAAACCACCGATCAACACTGAACTTGTCTTATTACTTTTCGCTCTTTATTTCTTGATTTAGCGCGTTAGATTTTATTGTAGGTAGGTTTTTGGAATTCTCAAATATTTTAATGTTTTCTAATTTAAAATGCTAACTTTTCGACTCAAAATAAGTCCACTTAATACTTGTAATTACAAATATCTAACGTAATAGAATCATCATGCAAAACACAAAAGCTCATCAAACTGCATTTAGTTTCTTTAGTCAAGTGCATCGACCGAAGAAACATGAGGTTTTTATCTTGTGAATAACATTAATATGAAGATATTGTCGACTTGGGAATTCAGAATATGGGATTCAGAAACTGGCGGAGAAAGTGATCCATGTAAGTCATTGTATTAAAGTACCACTTGAGTGTTAAAATAATGCCAGCTCTGCACTACGCAAAAATTCAAAATTAGGAATTCGGAAACTGCGATAAGTAAAAAGTGGCTATAGTAAGTCATTGTATTAAAGTTCAGTTAGAAACGATGGAAAGTGATATTTAGCCATCAACAAACAAACCCCCAGAAAGAAAAAAGAAGCAGCACCAGTAAATTGTATTTCGAAGGTCAAGAAAATAAGAAATGTCCTCCACAGTCTATCAAATATAAGTAGAACAGTGACGTTTATAGTGAAGAAAAATTAAACAATTTACACTACAATTAACCATTTTAGCGAGTAGACTTGTTACACAAGTATATTTAAAACCTCATTTATGAATTTGAAAGGAACAAAAATTGAGTTTTTCTTGTTATTTTCGAGCGTACTGTAGAGTGTATTACCCATGTATCTCTTTAAAAAAATAGCAACGAAACAAACATACTTCTTTAGCAAAATAATAATAATAATAATAATAATAATAATAATAATAATAATATCTATATACCGAGATAAAAAAAAGTTTAGTTAATCGTAACAACGCATTATGGTTTTATGACCAGTTTCTATTATGGATGGGGACTCTTTGAACGTCTGAAGTTTTAAACTTTTTGTTCTAACAAGGTAATCGTGAGTTAAGAACTGAAATTTAAATTTTTATAATGGATTCTATTAGTATATTACTTATATTGCATTGTAAAAGCAAACATCTGATAGTTTTGGTACACTGAACATTTCAAGCATTTGATGACCTTTCTAAAGACAAAGGATAGAATGAAGTCAGTTATTATTAGTCAATGTGTCTCTTGTAAATCTTTAAATGACAATATCAAATTTACAATGCCATTTTCAAAAACATTCGCTGAGTTTAATTTTACTATTGTATCATGTATTATTATATTATATATTGTATTGTATTACATTGTATCTTATCGTATTGTTTCCTATTATATCATATCATATGTTGTTTTATATTGTGCCACAATCAAATTACATCTGGCTTAATTAGATCTCATAAATATGGATTAAAATAAATTAAATGGTCATGCTTTCTGTGCGCAAAATGCACTCAGTAATATAGACATATGACGCAGATTCTGGAGTCATTCTTTAAGGCAATGTAATATTTTTATGACATTTGCTAATTCGCACAGAAATCAAACATTTAAAACTCTACCTGAATTTACTATAGGAAATTTTCCCAAATGACCTCTGCAACTCTTCAAATTTGATTAAGATTGCACTCTATTCTAAGGGTAAAATGTAATCAATGATGAAACAGCTTTAACAATGAGGTAAATCATGACGTCTCAGACATCATCAATTGCTTCTATTTCAACGAAGCCGGGTATTACAGCTGTCAATGATGTATTTTATTATCTCCGCTCAAATATGATTTGCATTAACTATCGACAGTTTTCTATTGCCTGAGGGCATATTTTTCGATTAATAAATAACTGTTGAATTAACCAGTGTTAATGATAATCCACAAATTCTCTTTTACCGGAAAAAAAAGAAAGATTATTACGGCGACGACGATGACAACGGCAGTGATGATGAAACGACTATAGCAACAATTGACTACCTATTACAACTTCAGTTCGTATTTTCCGACAACAAATCACATTTACTACTACAAATACGATGCTCCACCACCACTACTAGAACAAAAAAGTTACAAGTTGCATTACATGTATTAAAACTACTATATTAATGAGTGCATTACTACCAAAGTATCACTAAAAAAAAAAAGAAGAAAAAAAAAAAACAAGAAACAAACAACGACTACTTTTCTACCAGTGCTACAGTTGATGCTGCTGAAGCTGCCGCTACTACTTCCACCACCAACACCATTATTCTGTTCTCTGGTTGAGACTTTGACATGACATATTTCTATCTTTGACTATAAAATTTTCAAAGCAAATTATCATAATCTCACACAAGCGTTCATTTTGAAGTGTTCAAACACTAATCCAACTATTACTTTTTACAAGCATCAGCACTAGTTTGATGAGTTAAGCATTACTAAAATATACATATAGAGCAGCGGTTCCCAACCAGGGTCGCGGGGGTCCTCAGCAGGGTCGCAAAGGGTCATAAGAAGAATTTTTTTAAATTGTATCATAAGCCCGAGGATCGGGAGGTCCTGTTGGTGGCCAATTTAGAGTCGCAGCTAAAACAAAAAAAAGGTTGGGAACCACTGCTATAGAGAATAGTATATGTTGGTCTTTTTTCTATGTCCATGTACAAAATACAAATAATTATATCAATATCTCTTTATAGACATACAATTTTATTTACATACACATACTGTAATAAAAAAATGAGCCAAAGATACATATATTGTGAAGTACATATTAAGAGACATACATACATACATACATACATACATACATACATACATACATACATACATACATACATACATACATACATACATACATACGACATTAATAAAGACCAAACAGATAGAGGTAAAGAAGTTTATAGGTATGCGTGTTAAAAGAGTGCTGCTAGAAAAGTACATTGAGCAAATATAACAGTTCACTTTATAAGTCATAAAAATTAGAATGTAATTAAATTGTTTTACTTTTATATCCGACGTAAAGCATAGAAGGATTTCTGACCTTGTGGGAAAGGTGTCGTTTTTTTTCTGAGTGCGTCAATAAGAAAGTAAGTGACGTTTCTGTAAAAGAATGATCGTAAATCAAAGCCGTGTCTCAGTGAGTTAACATCTTTCTTGGGCATTCTTCATATGTACACATTTATAAAAGAAAGAATACGTCAACACTGCGTCATGTATCCTGACAGCATTTTTATGGACATAGTTTATGGAGGAAAGAAAAACAGGAAAGCAAAACGAAAGATGTAGAATTCTCTCGTTTGCAACCCATAAACCTATTAATCTCCTCAGTCAGCTAACCTGAATATAGCTAACTTGTATCCCACTACAAAATCTACTTCGCTTGTATGCTTGAGTGTGTAATTCTGTACTTGAGAGGGGTGGGGGTACAATTTTGTTTCTAATATACATTATAATAAACGGCAACTATTTCAGTATGTGCGTATTACAAAATAGGTAATGATGATTTAAAAATCAGTTCGTCAAAATTCGAGATTTGGTCAATATTACTATCGGATTGGTGACTATATTTCGATTTTCTTTACTTTTTTTCAGAAAGTAAAAGACGTAATTTCTGATACAAGAACAACTACGAACGCCACCACTACCACTAATAATAATTATGCCACTAATACAACTGAAGCAACACCAACTACAACTGCAATAACAACAACAACAATAACTACTACTACCATAGATACATTTGTTCATTTCCTCGAAGTAATATCAGCAGCATCTAGTTTGAAAGATTAAAAATAAGATTTCTCACATACAAGTACCTTGCCATAAGTAATTCACGCTTGCAATGTTGCCTTACGTCAACCCGATCATGTCTTTAAGGCATGAAAATAATCTAAGCCAACAGAACTTACTTGACTTTCCATGTAATTTGCAGCATATCGTTTTACATTCATTACGGAAGTGATTGATTGAAGTTTCCAATGAATATTGGAAAAATCGAATTTCACATGGAGTACACTTTCTGTAACAAGTCATCACAAATTTCATTATTATGTTCTTCTTTCTCCTAACGAATTTTTATCAATCTTCAAAATTTCTCGATAGTTTTAAGGTCCGGTGTTTGGGAGGGCCATCTAGCAGTCACTATTTAATAAACTTGCAAATTGTCATAATTATTACAACAGGGGTTACAATTGCATGCAATAACAACACATATTATAATAAAGTCTGTGTTATTGCAGTTTGGGTTGCGACTGCGTGCAATTTCAACACTGTTGTAACGACAACTTTCTTTAAAGGAATATCCAATTAAATCATATATCGGTAGACATGTTAGGGTCAGCAACTATTCAGATCTAATTAAAAATAACATTATAGCGTCATGGTCATAGTCTTATAATTGCACCTCGTAAAATTAATTAAAACATTGGTCCCAACTGCATGCAATAACAACGTATTTTGTAATAATGTAGGGGTTGCTGCTGATGCGATTTAAAACCCTGTTGTAATAATTTTCTTTGAAGGAACAAACAGTGCTATTTGATTTGCTTTATTATAACAAGGGTTGCGACTGCTGCAATAACCCATATTGTAATAAAGTTGCAAAATTTAATATTTATTACAAAATGGGTTGTTTTTGCATTCAAGTGCATTGCACTTTCTTTCAAGGAAAATGAAATCATATAATCCATAAATATAAATGTCTAGGTCAACGGCTATTCAAACACAATGAAACGGGGCATTCTAACGTCAAGGTCATGGTACTTTATTGCACCTAATAAGAGATATTATAAATTTATTTGTGATCACAACACTCTGTGTAATAATATCTGCTGCAGCAAATTGTAATACTAATAATAATGCCCACTTTATTACGATGGGGGTTGCCATTGCATGTAATTTAACCCCAATACTAATAAAGTAATAAGAATTCCTTTCCTGCAGAAAATAAAAAAGCACCTATCAATATAAATATCATGGTCAATTTAATTCAGTTGCATCGCGTAAGTTTTATTAAAAAGTGGGTTCTTATTGCGAACAATCACAACGCATTTTGTAACAATGTCCATTTGATTACACTAAGGATTGCTTTTGCATGGAATTTCAACCCCTATTTAATAAAACTTTCTTTCCAGGAAAATTCAACAGCTTTTCAGGTCTAATGAAAAAGAACATTATCAAGGTAATTGTACCTCAGTTATAACTCGTAAGTTTTATTACAATTTGGTTGCAAATACGTATAATCACTTTTTGTGGTAATGTCCATTGTATCATGAACTCACACAAGTGTAACCCCTATTGCAAAAAGAACCTTCGTTCAAGAACAATTCAATATGAACACTTATAGATCCAATTGTCAGTATTAATAGTTCCCACAAAAAGAGGCATTATAACGTTATGAGTATGGTGCTTTAGTTGTATGCTGTATGAGAAAAAGGAAAGCAATGTATTTTGTAATAGAATCAGCTTTATTACAGTAGTCGTTGCAATTGCACGAAATTATACATCTATTGAAATAACCGATTTTTGTCACGACAATTCAGTCAGATGACCTAGTGATATAAATGTAAGTGTTAACAGTTATTCAACCTAAATAATTGCACCTCTTAAATTTTATAACCAAGGGCTTTCTTAAATGGCTGCAATACAATGCCTTTTGCAATAAAGTCTGCTTTACCATAAAGGAATCGTGATTGCTTGAAATTTCAATCCCTATTGTAATAACTTTATTTCCATGATAATTCAATCAGATCACTTATCAATATAAATGTCCGAATCAAACAGTTGTTTAGATCTTAAAGGTGTTTGTGTTTTGTTGGTTTAAGGCCATTTTTCAGCACATGATATACTATACATGGCGGCCAGTATATTTGGTGGAGGAAGAATCCGGGACAACATCGGGAAGATGCACCGACAGACGGGAAGCTAATGGCAAGCTTTCTCACGTACCCACTTCATATTCATATTAATACAGTAACTTTTTTGAAGAAACCAAATGTAAGTCTGATGACTTATTGATATAAGAGCAAGGTTCAACAGTTATTCAGATCTAATGAAAGAGAATATATTTACAAAACCGGCTATAATTGCATGATACTATGGTGTACTTTGTGGAGCGAAACCCCTTGTAACAACATCAAAAGGACACGTGCATCCTACATATCTATGTACACTTATCAGTGACAACGAATTACAATGTATACCTTCTGCTCATTTGAAGTCATATGACCAAAATACATGGTGTAATGCCGAAAATAGGTACATGAACCGTAACTCGTAGTTTTTACATTTTAATTAGTCGGAATACATGAAGGCAATGCGTTAGGGCGCACTTATTGCATGGGTTACAAGCGTTTATTGCATGGGTTAGGGCGCACTTATTGCATGGGTTACAAGCATTTATTGCATGGGTTAGGGCGCACTTATTGCATGGGTTACAAGCATTTATTGCATGGGTTACAAGCATTTATTGCATGGGTTACAAGCATTTATTGTGTAGTTAACCTGTTAAGAGGTGATCTAAATTTCCATGTCTTGGCTATCTTAATGCAGCATATGATTCAGATATGCATGTCACGTGTATTTGTTTGTACCGAGCATCTGTTTCTTGCATTCGGATAACCATTATAATGTAAAATTTTATTATTAGAATTAGATAATAAAATGGGCATTTTGTAACTTAAGTGTAAACAAATCTGAAACTTTAAAACTTGAAGTGTAAGATATTATATGTGAAGGGACATTTATTTTTCACCATCATTTGTACGATATCATCCATAAGGGCACATTTGTCTGCAAAGACCATGATGTCATCTATTAACGACTGTGTCAACACAATATTAAATATTTTTGTAAAGCGTATAACTCTGAAAAGGCGAGACAACATTCCACAAAATTCTTTTATAACTATTACAATTTGAAACAGCCTATATTTCAACAAAGGCCATTGTGATTGCAAATCAAATCGTAATACATACTACTGATATAGGATGTAACTGAATCCTCCTCGAATGGGGTTGACGCTGCATGCATTCGCAACCCCTATTGTAATAAAACAGACTTTATTACAGTACGGATTACTATTGCATGCAATCATAAATCCTATTGTAATAAATGTTACAATTTGCTTTTATTACAGTAGGTTTTGCTACAGGGCCATGGTAGACGGGTAATTTAATTCTCCGTTTTGCACTGAACTGTCTCTTCGGACTTTCGTGTATTGGCGTATGATCATCTTGAAATATCCATGGTCCATTCTGAATGGTATCACTACATATTGCCGTAACCAGGAAATTAATATGTTCACCTAATAAACTCCTTAAATGACGCTGAAAGGGCTACAACTAGTTTTAAGAGTCATTTAATGAGTTTATTTATGAAGAGTCAACTTTATATTGAATTTTGATGCAGTGAAGGTCAAATTTGGGCTGCACTGTTTTCGCTAAGGACATTGATGTGTGCTGCCGTATCTACCACTGCAATTACTTTTGTCACATTTATTCAGATTGGTAGTACCAGGTTTATTGTATGAAAATATGTAATTTTTGTTATTTGCTATATATGCGAGGGTATTTAACTGGCCCCTGTAAAGATTTGGCAACTCTTCCGTCATTACAAGTTCATGTGCGAGTTGTGCAGTTAATACATATTATTTGTTTTCTTGTTTGATCTTCTGCAGCTGACACCTAACTTAATAGTGGCTTTTTTTATCGAACCTGCGATTGATCTCATTTCTCTGTTTCTTGTGATCATTGCATAAAGTCAAGCGCTTTTGAATTAAAGGGCTTTGTCTCGTTATGACTGATCTGGCAGTACCAGCTTTAACTTCTATGAGTCGTGTCATGCAACTGTAGATGTCAAGCATTTCTCTTTTCGATTGAACATCGCTATCTTTGGTCCGGGAAACCCTCCTACCCCACTTCGGCTCGTTCTCTTTATCTGGCCTGTGATGTGATCCTTACATAAAGACTGTATGATTATCTCTTGCGCCATTCCGTTATATTCCATTCAATGCCAATCAATCCAAAATATATAAATCAGCTGCTTCTTAAATATAAACAAGAATTTCTACGAAACTAGATTTATCTTAGGTTCCTTCTTAGTATGTTCTCATTAGAGTCTCGTTTTCTTTTCTATATTATGTTATGTGTCGTCTTTTTAAGTGGTTTTAAAATGTCCTTCATTTGCTGGCAAAACACCTGTTCCTTCTTTTCTACCTTCTATTCAAATGCTTTTCTACAAACTTCTGTTCTTTGATTCCGTTTTCTCTACACAATATCATTCTACAGCGTATAAAACAGATGAAACTAGATGTTACTTCATTTTTACCCTATCCCTGATTATAAGTAACTTCACTTTTAAATTATGCTCTGACGATATTGCAATATTATGCATTTACCTCATGCGAGAAAACATAAGCCAGAGTGAACATTTGCTCGCTTCACTTCTTTTAAGTCTTCAAAAATGTATTGTTCCTATGTACATATAGTTGTTTATTTTCAGATCAACAGACATGTTTTCCTTTCTTAAGGTATCATTACGCTAATCGAGCCCATTAGCTGTTATTGCATTCTATTGAAGTGCCTCATGAAAATAATATTTGTTCTGTAAGTTTTCCTGGAGATTTGCTAACCACTGAAGAATGTTACTTCCATTCAATGATAGCATTAAAACCTAAACAGAAAATAAAATGTTTGTTGAGTTCATCCTTTGTCTTTTGACAAATCAAACAGGTGTGATTCGGCCGGTTTAGGAGAAGTCATTTGCACTAAAAATTATATTACTTTTGTTCAATGCAACTATTTCTAGAAATTGCTAGATAACCAATGGATAGGCTGCAACTTTTTCTACAAATTGCAAGATAACGGATGCTGATTGATAAATATGCTGCAACTATTTCTAGAAATTGCAAAATAACGTATGCCGATTTATTAATAGGCTGCAACTATTTCTAGAAATTGCAAAATAACTTATGCTGATTTATGGATAGGCTGTGACCATGTTATTACCTAGTGTAATTAAGATAACCTTGGTGTATCTGAACCTATAACGAATGCACTGGATTTCATCAAAAACGTATACAAAGAAGAAAATGTACAAAGAATTTAATTACCGTTCTAATACCGTTAATAGCAAAAAGGGAAATAAAAAATGAACACATTTTGTTTTGAAATGTCTGCATCCTAGATGAATTCATATTATATTATTTTATGCATGTTAATGAAATAAGTAGATGCATCAATTATCTGGGTGCATACTGAAATAATACAATGCTGAATGTTTTGTCCTTTTTCAATATGGGAAATGATTAGATTGAGACAATACTTCTTTGTTACTGTACACGTCAATTTGCTGCATTGGTTCAATTTATTTGAAACTTCATTTGGATGCAAGCAAAACTTTATTGCACAGTTGTTATTTTAAATTGTTTTCATCACCCCTGAGGTAGTGCTACAACACACCTGCGGTTGGTTCAGTTCTTCCAATTTGATGAGACCATGGCTATTTCTTCAGTGGCACTATAACTGGAATATGCTTAGTATATCTTGACAAGAATTATGAACTCAGACACATCTTGACCATTTCCTAAAGAAAAAACCATGAGTTATCCATTCAAGATGACACAAAGAGCTATGACAAGGCATACATTGTGGTTCCTGGTCTGTTCAGTTGTGAGGAATATACTAATGTTTGGACGCTTAAGGCGTCACATTCTAAAATTCACCATTGTCTACAGTTTAAATATATTCTGACAGTTAGAAATCGACATACGAATTAATTTATTACACTCTTTTCCATTCCAGTGTGTGTATGTCAGTATTATGGACTATATATGTGGTTTGGATTTCTATAAATTTCCGATGGATCTCAAAACCTGCCCTATTTCATCTAAGGTGCACACAGGCGTTAGTTACATATAAGTTTGCATCTAGCCATCACTTTATCATCATTGTATGTGATAGGAAACATATAGAAAAGCGTTGACAGTCATATTTATTTTGAACGTATCTTGCAGGGAAAAGAAAGCGAATATTTAAATTTTAAACTAGATATCAGTCGTGAAATTTGTATTCGATTTATACCGTATATTGCTGGTATAGTATATTTTTGTTAGCAGCTTTGCAGCATACACACGTGTCAGGTAATGTAGTTTTACTATTGTCCTTGCAGCATACACACGTGTCAGGTAATGTAGTTTTACTATTGTCCTTGCAGCATACACACGCGTCAGGTAATGTAGTTTTACTATTTTCCTTGCAGCATACACACGTGTCAGGTAATGTAGTTTTACTATTGTCCTTGCAGCATACATACGTGTCAGATAATGTAGTTGTACTATTGTCCTTGCAGCATGCGCACGCGTCAGGTAATATAGTTTTACTATTGTCCTTGCAGCATACAGACTTGTCAGGTAATGTAGTTGTATTATTGTCCTTGCAGCATACACACTTGTCAGGTAACGTAGAGTTAATATTGTCCTTGCAGCATACACACGTGTCAGGTATGTAGTTGTACTATTGTCCTTACAGTACACTCAATTCGCTTTAAACTCGTTACCTGAAACTAAAGAAAACTGGGTTATCTATTCATCCTATCGAAAATAAGCACCGTTTCCCAAAAAAGGCAGGCTTATCTTTTCATGACTTTGATGTATCGTTTAGCTCCTAGAAAAGGTACTGTCTTTAAAAACCTTAATAATACATGAATACGTACTTGTATGCAGACACATTAGTTTTTATTTTGTATAATTTCAAATATAAATCAGACACGGATTTCACATGTTCTATAAAATATAGTCAGTCTTTCAGTTCTACTTTTCACTCTTTATAATGCATACACTTTGTTACTGTCATGGGATTATTATAATTTTGATAAAGCAATATTCTATTAGCAAGCAAAATCTTGTATACTGTTCGGTATGTATTGCCATTATTTCCATAGATGTAAATGAATGCTGCTTAATCAAGATTAAGATTTCTCAAGAGAGCCATTAAGTATATTAAAGGTATCATTTAGAACGCTTCCCTCCAGCACATATATACAATACGGATAAAAACCTAGGTTCCCAAAAATGTTAAATCAAATATTGTTTGTGTTCTTAATGGCTAAATAGCTTAGTAGATCATGTTTGCAAAAATCGAAAAGTTGTTCTTTAATTGGGAGACTTATCCCTATTGAGACATAGGGTATGCACAACTTTGAAATTTATGTGAATAGGTAAATTGGGAAGTTGTAATTTTCCCTCATCTGTTAATACCAAACATAAAAAGAATTTATGATCAGAAGTCTTAGACGCTCTCGTTGTCATTCAATTTAAGCTGGTAAGTCAGGAATTTAATTTTGGAAATCCCTGATTGGTCAATACACTCCTAAAATTTCAGTCTAGAGCGTCTTTTTGTGTATTATCAATCAAACTTAAAATTCTACACGAATATATATTCTGAATAAGAAATAGTGAAAATTTTATTTTCTTCTTAGAGTCTGATGGTAGCAGCAAGCTATTGATCAGTTCAACGATTGCCTGACATCATCCAATGTTTTAACGAAATGTCTGTCATTTTCGACTTTAATCAAACGTAAAAATGGACCCAATTACAAATATTTCCTTGGGGAAACTAGACTCAATAAATATAACTAAAACCAGACTTCTGCATTAGTATTTGTCTCTACAGAAAGGTAAACTAAATCAGGTATAATGTTTTTCTCCGGCACAATATATTTTTGCAAAAAGAAAGCACGTCTCTTTTATTTCTTTCTATCTTTGAATGTTTCACCGCTTACTTTGAAATTTGATGAGAATTAATTTTAATAGACTTGTTTTAGATCGACGAACTCTCTTGATATTTCGGCGCCTAAGTTCAAACGTTTGTACGTTTGATATTATAGTACCCTTTGTTATTTTACTTATCGACTCGTGATACAGGTGGTGTATAATTGACTTCAACGGAAGAACAGTCGAAGCAAATATTTTTCGCTTGAATTAGATTTATATTGAATCAAACTGTACATCACTGTACATCACTAGACTGTAACATCTTATCGTAAAACAGGATAACTTGACAGACGTTTGGATGGTCTGAATGTTGTTGCCATTCTTGTTCACTGAATGTCGAAGCAAACTGACGAAGAGATATTAGCAAATCTGATATATATGTTTCTTACTGCACTTTCCATTACAATAATTGTATATTACCTTTTTATTAAATACTGCCATTTTTGAGACATGAAGGGAGAAAGGATAAGGAAAGCGATTGGCTCTCGATGTCCTGTGTCAGTGCAAGTCGCACTACACGTTTTCACAGAGGATTAATCTGATCTTTTTTACCCTCTCTTGATTGGCCTTGTTTCTACGTGGAATATCATAATTTTTAAAAGATAGTTTGCGTTACTTAGCAACAATTACCAATTAGTAGGCTTGTTTGTTCTCATGAAAAACAACGTGCTTTGTATATCATGACTCTTAAACAGTCGCATTGACAAATTTGTGCAAGTTCATTTTATCATCAGAATGCGTAATTCTTCGTGTGTCATGATTGCTTTGGATTTGGTTTGGTGTTTTATGCAGCACTAATAGGTTATTTAGTGCAGAGGCAAACCTTACCCAATGATATTCCTACATTTATTACGACATGTCTTTACACAATCGAGGAATGATAATAATTAGGCTGTTCCAAGAAGGTGACTCGCAAAGAAGAATAAAACTGTGAAATTGACAGAAGGCCAAAACAATGGACGGTCTGATATAAGCGGGGTTTTTAATGAATGGTAACGTGTTTTGAAGACTGGACCCTATTTTTGTCATTTATTCCAGTTGTTAATATAATGACTTGTAATCTAGATATGTTAGCATGTATTAGTGGGCCAAGTTAAAGAGCATCGGTATCTTGAGCTGTGATGAAGTGGTAGCCTAAATAAAGTAAATTTCATATTTTATGAGGAATGTTTTATCGATATGTAAGTAAACTGCTGTGAGTTGTTCTGACAATTCATGAAAATTACTCTTAAAATGAAGTAACAATGTATCTCCTCTAATCGTTATGCATATGTATTTATTTTGAACAGTTTTTAAAATTCTATGACTCAGTCTCTAATCATTCTGGAAAATGTTTAAACAAATGTATTACACTTTATACCAGAAATCAATTTGAAACTTTTCATATAAAAAAGGAATAAAAAAGACATATAGATCAGGTTCTACAAATACTTTTGTGATTATCTTTTGCTCATCACTAATTAACTAAAGTGAAGTCCCGATATTATTTTGATGTTCAATACGCCTTAATGGTATTAGAGCTAATTACATTAATGGATGCAGATAGATCAGAACAAACCCCCAAAAAACTGAGCAATGCAAAGCCCTTCATCTTGATGGACCAGTGTTTCACATATCCCGCTAATGTAATTAAATATAATCGGAAAATTGTTTACAGCCACTGGTACTTGCTAACATTATAAATATAGATGATAGAATAGGATGAAGTTGCCTGCAGTATCAGATACCAATGATTTGGATTAGTCGACATTAAAGGATTTCCAACACGAACAGTGGAGGATTGTGTTTACCTTCACATTTCGAAGGCGAATGCATTTGAAGCAGAGCTGAGGTAAGTGATTTGTACTCTTCCTAAAAGTCTTTATAAATATTCAGCTTATTATTTGGATAAAGGATAATTATAAAGTTTACTACCTTTTTTTGTTTACAAAAAATCAAATAGAAAATATCATTCATTCATGAAGCTGGTATAATCTCTAATAAATTGTGATGCTCGAACGGCTAGAATATTGTTTGCAATTATTTGATGTTAGTGGAAATTTTAAAACAATGGGTTTAGCAATTAAGTGCTGTTTACTAGAGTAAACAAATTTTAATAGAATCAATGATCAGCCAAGATGAGCGTGTCACATACCACAATATCAAGTCCACCAGTCTGTATCGAATGGCTTCCTCGTATTCAATAGACCTCTTAGAACTTTTTCCAAGCCCCTCCTATTCGAATTTCCATAAGAAATTGTTTTGTAATATACCAAATATTATAAAATGTTTCAAACGTATCACTTTAACTAAAAAAGTAGATATGAGCAAAATTAAAACTGTATTGTTTGAGATATTTCATTTCAAAGTTGCTGCATATTTAATATATTTTAATCCTCCCACATTAGGTAACATAATTGAGCAACTACCTGTACTCACATCAGGCCTTAGCTAATAGCCCTCCAGCTGGCTTATACATCAGGCCTTAACTAATAGCCCTCCAGCTGGCTTACACATCAGGCCTTAGCTAATAGCCCTCCAGCTGGCTTACACATCAGGCCTTAGCTAATAGTTCTGCAGCTGGCTTACACATCAGGCCTTAGCTATAGCCCTCCAGCTGGCTTACACATCAGGCCTTAGCTAATAGCCCTCCAGCTGGCTTGTGATAATGACTCAAGAAGATGCAAAGTAATATTAATTGACAAGTCTGAAATGTCCATGGTGCTGTCACTGAACAAAAATACTAATGCCCAGGATACACTCAAATTGTTTAATGGTACTGGGGTCGCTACAAATGTGATGCTGAACATTCGTAATATTAGTAGCATTCATACTGATATGTTTTGATCCTCAATATAAATATGCTAATTTATTATTTCTTATTCAAATATTATCATCGATCAAATTATGCATAACAGTAAAATATCAATATGTTTGTATCATGGTTGGTCCTTTCTTCCTTCATTTAGAGTGAATATTTTATCCGGAGGGCGTACAATGATCACTTCAATATAGTTACTACATATTCTTATTTACTTTGGTTTCGGGAATTTTCTTTCTCTTTGACAGTAACTTCCGTTGGAAAGAATTCACTTCTGTCTACATATTCATCTTATGCCACAGACATGGTTATCTGTAATTATATTCAGCATGAGGTGGTTATCTATTAGTCTAGTGTATTGGCTGATCTTATGCCAGATCTTCATCTCTTTCAGGCAGTGGATCGTCAGCTAGTATCTCAGGCACACAACAGGTCCATGCACATTATGTTTCAGCTAGGTGTTAGTTGGCCATATATACAGAGTAATCTAATACAAAATCTTCATTTGTTTCGGATAGCTTGTAACACAGAGGAGGAGAAGGAAGAGGACACGTTTATCGACTCTCTTCTCAAATTAAAATAAATCCACAGCGTCTAAAGTGTAGACAGTTTTTATGAAGAGGTTTAGTTGCCCAGAAGGACTAGTATATCTAGTGAATACAAGGAATGAGAAAGCCATATCCTGAAGAGAAATACCCCGCGAATATTCAAAAGTTCAGGATGGTAACAAGTTTAGATGACATCAAATCCCTACCTTTCTGGAAAGCGGTGGCGGCGGAGTTTATTGGCACCTTAATTCTCGTGTTCATTGGTTGTGGGTCCTTTATACAGAGCTGGCCAAGTGGTAATCAGTTTACTCTAAAAATGAATGATACCTCAGTACAATTAACTAACAATTATTCAAGTACTGACGTTGTTCAAATCGCATTAGCATTTGGACTTAGTGTGGCAATTGTCATTTGGATCATTGGACACATCAGTGGCGGCCACGTCAACCCGGTTGTCACGTGTGCCATGCTAATCACGCGCCGTGTCAGTTTGGCACGCGCTTTTCTATTCATTCTTGTTCAGATGCTAGGTGCCATAGTTGGTGCGGCGATTCTGAAGGGAGTAACGCCTAGGGAAAGGCAGGGAACTCTTGGCTGTACGCTCTTAGGTCAGGGAGTTGATGGCGGAATGGGCGTTGGGTTGGAATTTTGCATCACTTTTGTTCTTGTTCTTACGGTATTTGCAACATGGGACAAACGCCGTAAGGATTTAGGAGGCTCATTTCCTCTCACAATCGGATTATCTGTTACCATGTGTCACCTGTTTGCAGTAAGTATATACATCTCCAAAACTTGAAAACATTAAAATATATCAAGAACCATAGACATGAATGATATACAATATTGAAGTTCTCCTTCCCATCACCACTACTGCTTTAACTTTACTTTTCACCTAACTCTGGAAAATAAAACCGCACTCATTTTTAAGGGACATAGTTTTTATTCGTTAAAGCTTATGTTACACTTTTAATTCTATAATCTTGACTAAAATCTGGAAAGGATAATGAAAATAAATATAGCACAAGTGGTACGGGATAGATATCGCCCACAATGTATTGTTTTGTATGAACCTATTATTCCTGATCTTTTTCTAATACTTCATTCACAAACAGTTACAAAAGCACAGAAAGCTAAATTGGCATACTCAATAACTGACAAACATATAATGTTTTCGATCTGACGTGTCTTTTCAATAAGCGCTCGTTAATAGTTTAAGGTAGTCACCGCATAAAGTTTTTTTTTGCATCTGATAGGACTGAGTTTTCTATCAAGCTACATTTTGGCACAGTCACGGTTTGTGTCGCAATTCATACGTGTCGTCCTAGCTAGGACGTCTTTTTATATACTTTGTTTTTATGAGAACTAGGAAACTAATCTAGTAATTAATTCACTTGTGATATTCATGTAATATAGATATCAGCACTCATCGTAAAATCGATAATAAGATAAACATGCCTTTAGATTTGATTTCAAAAGATCTTATCTTTGAAGTAAATCAATTTGCATTTAAAAAATGTTTGTAAATGGTGTATAGTAAAATATAGTCTTACTAGAAACTCGAACGTTTTCATCTGCTGATGTAAGTATTAAATTTTCCAATATTTGATTGCCGCTGTTAAAGTCAAGTTTCATTTTTAATTTTAATATTACTTAAAGTGTGACCGAATAAGCCGTTTGAGGGTGTCATTATAAGTCAAAATATAGAGTCACGAATATGCATCATAATTTTCGACATTATATATCATATTATATAACCATTGTCAACGAACAGTACTGTAAAATGCTTGACAAGCCTCTGCCATACCATTCCTTTGGCCACAACCTTTCTAAAAAATCCTGATCTGTGGGTTAGCCAATAAGTAACTTCTTAGCGATATTCTTTGAGAAATATTTAGAGAAGTTTATATCGATCGATATCTTGATTAAGAGATCGAATATCAAATGCTGCCCATTCACAAATTTATATTTGATTCTTTCTCGGAAATTTAATTTAGTTGTCGTCTGCTTCTCATAGGTGAGGTTTACTGGTTCCAGTATGAATACTGCACGAAGCTTTGGCCCGGCTGTTGTCATGGGAGTCTGGAATGACAATTGGGTAAGGATTCAAGGAGATGCATGTATCACATACAGAATAAAAGTTTGCCAAATTTGTTTTATATTGGCAAATCGGAAGTCAGTTGAAACTCTTGTATCAATTGTCCGCGTGAAGAGTTTTGGATGCATGGTTTCATGATAAAGTCTATAGTCATTTTCTCAAAACACACTAAATACACCAGAAATATGAAATCTGAAAATATGAATAACTATCACAGATTTCTAAGAGTGAGTCATATACTTGTTCTCAATTTCTAGCTTCACTGTCACCTTCTTAAGAAAGATTAATTTGTATAACTATACCTCAATCGGTCGATCAGCGAAATACCCTAACTCTGTGGAGCGTTTGGATTAAATGGGTACATAGGTCCACAATTCTGTGTGTTTCAATTTAATCCGCTTGTTGTTCTACAGGTGTACTGGGTTGGTCCACTTCTTGGTGGGATTCTGTCGGGGCTGGTATATGAAAATGTGTTTGCTGTAAACGCTTCCTTGGAGAAATGTCGGGATTTTCTGATGGCCCGCCAGTACGACAATGAAAGCTACCTTCCAAAGAAATACAAAATTAGGATCATAGAGGAAGACAATGACGAAACCAAGGTAGAGAAGGAAACTTTGGCTCCGCTGGCGAAGAAAGAACAGAACATAGTCTGATCATTGGATTACATAGTTTAACGAATGGTAAAACTTGTTCTTTTTTTCCCATCTTAGTCCACTTCTAACTATTACTTTAATTCCAGTACAACTCTGATATAACGAATTCAAAGGAACTTTCAATTTAAATTCCATTTAACAGTAACTTTTTCCTTCTATATAATGATATTTGATTTTAATTTAGTACAATTTCGTAGTAAACGGGTTATACGACAGCATACATGGAAATAGATTTGTCACACAAAGCATAATTTATACACATGTGGATATTTAAATTCGATTAAAGATGCAAATTATTGTGCAATTTGACAAGAGAATAAAAAAATCCACGCAAAAAGCCTTTAATCGACTTTTACTCATTTTTAATTGAGTTCAACATCCGTTTTATTCCCAGGCATTTAATACGGGTGATTATGCTATCGCTATGTCCGTCTGTCTGTTGAGTCTGTCTCTCGGCCCGTAAACGATTTGTTTCCAGAGCGTAGCTCTCAAACCGTTCAATGTATTTCCACCAGACTTGGTACACACGCAAGCAGATTGTGTACATTTGCTTTTTTATATTTAGAATATTCTGCATTAAGTGTTATTTATGTTACCATGGGATACACGTGTAGCGTAAGTGGTATATAAATCGATAGTATTAACTATATAGCATCAGCTTAAATAGAACATAAATTGATAGAATAAAACCATATGGCAGTACCGTAAATAGAATATAAATTGATAGAATAACCATATGACAGTAGGGTAAGTAGTATATAAACTGACATGATTAAGATAAGAGATAAGAATTCTTTATTTCAGACTGCATGGTCCATACATCTAAATTAAAATATACAATAAAATAGAATATAAAATATAGAAGTATTTTAAGACATAGAAGTTCATAGGTGTCTTATGTGCAAATATACATACCCATCTACAACTACAGAATGTGTTTGTCATTGTTAGGAATAAAATCATGTGAGACATTTAAACCATACGTCAGTAGCATAAGTAATATATAAACTGACAGAATTAACTATATGGCAGTAGCATAAATAGAATATAAATTGAGAGTAATAGACAATAGGGTACTTTCAGTAGTAGTCTTTACATGAGCAAGGGGCCTAGGAGCTATGTCATCTCTCCATGACTTTTGTTTCTCTAAAGACGCTAACATATTAAAAGTTGAGTCTGTCACGCATTCTGTTTGTCATACAATCTTACGTCTGAAATTGAAAAGATTTGACCTCTCACTATTTTCCTTTAATTCTTTGTTTCCAAGTTCTCCAGCAATTTTTGAAGACTGAGACAGCAAAATGGGACCACTAGTTGGAATTTTTCTTTAATTTCTCCTATTAAAAATGGCCTAATCAACAGTTGAATAAAAGGAATTTTGCTGTCTTTTTCGAGTAGGCGACACTCTTAAAGTGTCATGTAAATTGATTATAATCATTTTTCGTTCAGAAACTTGTGTTTAGAGTATCTGGAAATTCTCTCCGTTTTCCTTCGTCGTTCGTTCACACATTTATACGCGTTTTACAATCTGATGCTATGTTTCTAAATAAATTGATTTACCTCTTCGAGATGTGGAACACTGCATCGCTGCTGTCAAACTGCAAGCTTGCACATGCTGTACATGTACGTTAAAATTACATATAGCATCATCAAGACTATTTGTTTGGTAACAAATGAAGAATTATACCTCTGCTAATCCTGAAATACACCTCTCTCCTAAATCTTTAAATACACCTCTCCAGCAACGTAATTACTGCGTGGGACAAAATAAACAGCAAAACATGTAGGCAATGGAAAAAGCTTTATTCACATAAATAAAGACTGCCACCTATCATTGTCCTTAGATGATCAAGCAACAATGAGTTTCTGCCAATTCTTAATTGGTGCCAGATCATGTCCATAGACACATTATTGTTGACAAATGGGCTCGCCATTACAGCATTAAATACCGTACAATAGATTTCGATTCTCCGTGTAGAATTTTTTTTTATAAAGACTCGTCTATGAATGTATTGCTTCAGACTTTGGTGTGTATGTATGGATGTATGTATGTACGGATGGATGTATTTAGACAAGCATACATGCATTATTTTGATAGGATGACTTATACATGCATGCTTGTTTTAGACATTAAGAATATTCACCAATTAACGAAATAGTATTTAACTCATGGTTACAATTGTAAAATCTGAGGTTCATTTGAACTTTGAGATTTTCAAAAAATATCTCAATTTCAGTTCCTGAGCAAATATAATTCTTTAAATATAACGAAATTACTCTTTTCATGCTATATCACATACAGGGTTCTCATCTGTAAACTAAAATGTTATGTTGCTTTGATCAAATTTTATTGTACAATCGATATTGTATTGGCGATTTAAATGTACAGTTCAATTACAAATGGCACTTCCATTTCAGAATTTTAAAGTAAAGAAAACTATAAAGCACGGATTATTGCTGACAAAAGGTGCCGCAAATCGTCATCAAAGTAGTGAGTACAGAAGTTCCTTGCCACCAGCCTTTCTTCATACGCAGGTTACAATCACCAACCAGGAGTGAAAGCCGATTGCATGAGAGAGGATTAGTTGAATCGGATAGTGAAACACGATATAGCAGGAAAAACAACGCTTGTATCTTGATAAATAACTTGTACCAGATACAGACTGATTTTTTTTAAAAATTCAATTTATTTTTTATGTCTGCATCATGTATTAGTTTTTGAAGTGAAAATTCCTTTAAACCTTATAAACAGTTGGAGGGGGTGTAAGCTGAAGAATATCACGACATTTAGAAAAGAAATTTAATACAAACAAAAAAATCCTTATATGTTTGATTCCATTTTTTTTTTTTTTTTTTTTTTTTTTTTGTTTTGTTTTTTTGTCAAACTTTTGGTTATTGCACAACTTTACGCGTGTCCTTGTGCAAGTTGTGCATAATAAACACACCATATCTGGACCCAGGACTTTAAATGGTATTTCACCCAACCTGTTTAAATTTTAGTCTCATGTATGTACAGCTAAATGTTGTGATAACTCTTGGAAAATATATTGTATAAATCTGTATGTGAACACATTCTTGAATGTTATCTGTCTATAAACCTGATGAGCTCTGTAATTATTACTCTAAAATTTATCTTCAAAATTATATATGAATTGCTGAAAACACATGTCTAAGTCTTTTATAACTATTTACTTTTAGAATGATAAAATGGAAACTTTGGTATGCCATATATATTTGTTACTTCAAAAGTTAATGGAAAGAAATAGTATCTCAAGAATGGCGTTCACAATGTTTTTACTTATTTTTACTTGCAAAGTATTTTATTGTATTTTTTTTAAAAGAATGTTTACCAATTCATAAAATGTTTGTGTCCAGTGTTGTAATTGTTTCCACTGATGTTGGGAAGATTTACCGGAAATACTCGCTTACAAGTCGGGTCCACTGCAAACAATATAGACCCTGATCTGCCGTCGCATAATGCGCCGGCATATCAGAATCTATGTTGTTTGTTCTACTGGATACTCCCTACAAACTGCATTCCCCCAGATCTGTCAGCGCGTTATATGACGGCAGATATGGTTATTTGCAGTTTGCAGTTGGATCTGACTTATAAGCGAGTAAAAGACGGTATACGCATGTATATATGTTACAATATTAGATGGACAATAGAAACGAGTACAAGTGCACATAACAGTATTTTCAGAATTTAAAATCCTAAGTGTTTTGAATAATTATTTATAAATTTATCCACTTTATAATATTTTACAAACTGTAATGCAAATAAATTGTTTCAAATTTAATATAATCTTTGCATATTATATATATATATATATATATATATATATATATATATATATATATATATATATATATATATGTATATATATATATATATATATATATATATATATATATATATATATATATATGTATATATATATATATATATGTATATATATATTCTACTGTTTGTGGGTAAATATTTTGTTACTAGAAGCTGTTGCTTATACGAGAAAAAAAAAATATGGTTTAAACGAGAAAAACGTTTTTCAATGACTTGGAGAAAATATTCCCATAGGTCTTGGTTTGGAAGACGATTTTGTTTTGTTTTCTGGAAATAAAAAAATGTCATCCTTACTTATTAGGAAAAAAAAAGGTCAGGAACTACCCGAAAATAATAATTTTTTTCTGAGGATACACCGGTAGTTGTTGTCAAGTTAATAATTAAATCTGGTTTAAAATATTTGGCATTCCTATACGAAATAATTGCGAATTTGAAAATTAATAATTAAGTGATTTCACGAAATCAGCCCATTGGTACAATTTTATATATATATATATATATATATATATATATATATATATATATATATATATATATATATATATATATATATATGTATGTATATATATAATGCCACAGTACTGCGCATTGTAGAAGTGGTCTTAAAATGGGCCACTACTGGGTAAAATAGCTGATTTGAATTGATTGAGTTTATTCTCAATGCAATACACAATATGCATTTTGACCATAATACACATATAATAATACCATTTTAGTGTATACGCGCAAAAGGGTATCTCTGCAGGATACAACAAGTAATAATGGGCATGTAATTAAAACAAAATAATGATGATATATTAATTAGGAAGTGGAAAGATTAATCCTCGTTACTGAAAATGACATCTTTTTGTCACTTTCGTAACTAGATCTTTCCCTGTTTACTTGCTTCTTTGAAACTTGTTCCAAGTTTTTCAGAATGGTTTTAATTCTACACAAAAAAGAAGAAGAGAAAAACGATATATCCAATGCCTTGAAATATATGTATTGCCGTATTTAAAAATGGGATGAAGCTGTTCACTCTTTTCCAGTGAAATGCAGAAAGTGTAGCATATTCGACTTTTTAATCTTAACGAAGTTTTAATTGTTAAGTATGTCTTCTGTAACAATTCTTTAATATCTAACAGTTACAATAAAATAGTACTTGAAGAGTTTCATCCAATATGATTTAGTGCTCCAAGTTGTGACTCGTATATTACAAGCAACAAGTAGACCCTAGTGTCGGGATCGCATGCGTTGAATGTTCGATCGTACTTGTCTAAAGTCAAAAGTTTATAAATTGTTTGATATATTTGACTTGCAAATTTTGAACCAATATTTATCATGTATGGCGTTCGATTTACTAGGAAGGTTTTATTGACATTTCTATGCACATGTATTTGTTTTCATGGGAAATATTCTCATAGAAACTGAACACGGCCGTTTAATTCAAAGCTTTTACAAAGAAAACAAGTTTTTAAAGTTCAATCTTTCCCTTTTTGTTTAATTTTCTATAAAGTTTCATCAATAAAATTGCTTATACTTTGTGCACACACACAAAAAAAGACTTTCAGACTTTGTAATCAACTGAAATGTAGTAAACAGTACTTTATTTCTGTAAAAACAATGATGGAACTGGAACTTTAACACTGCTTTTCTAGTAATTGTAGAAAATGGAAACCTTTGTTACGAGCGTCTAATAATTAGAGGATATTTTCTTTTCCTACGTTAATACCGGATATATTTCATCGTGTGGTAAAAAAAAAAACGTGATATTTTATTGAGTGGCAAAGCCACGAGTTAAAATGTATCGTTTTTGGTACCACAAGATGAAATATGTCCGGTATTTACGCAGGAGAAGAATTTTTTTTCTTATTATATATCAAACTTGCTCTAGAATCGAAGCTAAAAGATTAAACTCGCTCTTCAGAACAACACCCCACCCTTTTCGTAAATTCACCTCACTTTCATAGGTTGCTCATGTACATATCAGTGACTTAAGAGAGCGGTAGGATTAGGCTGACCTAATCCGTCGCAGTAAATTACATTTTTGACATTTAGTAAACTATTTCATCATATCTGACCGCAAAGCAAGTCTGATTCAGCAATGCATCACAGCGGGTTAATCATTGTTGTCAAGGGAGCAAGGGGAAATAACTTCATGGAGATGCAAACGGCGTCGTGTCAAATTTCTTCAGCAAAAAAATATTTTTAATCTCTGAATAGTAATGCAGTTTCTATTTATTTGTTCTAGCTCACAAAGTGATCGATTTTGTTGAAGCAATTATAACTTCTGTAGACATATACAATCAAATGTCCAATGGTATAATGGGAAATCTTATATTTTCACATCTGAAAATATAAGGATATATTTTTCACATCTGAAAATATCGGAATGAAAAAAATATGAAAATTATTTCGCCAATATGTTTCTGTATTTCACACTCAAGTATATAATAAATGTGAAAACTTTCATTTTGTTTTTATTGGTATTTTCAATCAAATTAATTTTTTAAAAGATATAAAAATAAACATTTCTTATTGTCGACCATTAACATGAAGAATACTTCAAACAAACATACAATTGCGAAAGTATAAAAAGTTTACAATAAGAAAAGAATTGTATTCCATTATATCAACAAAAAAAAAAAAAAAAAAAAAAAAAAAAAAAAACCCAAAACAAATGTAAGAAATGGAGCCATTTTTTAACAATCGCTTTGAGAAAAACAAACAAAAAGTCAAGACAATAGTTGTTATTTTTGAGGTGGTATATATTCTATAAAATAACTCCATTTTTGTTATTTTCATTTATCTCTATTCATTGCTTTTACGTTTTTGACCTCTTGTGCCTGTATTGTTATATGTTTAAAGTGAGAAATATTAGGCAAATAATGTCTGTACTTGCAGTAATATATGCAATGTTTTTGCACTAATAATTATTGAATTTAATAATTTAATTTTACTCATCAATACCATGACACGCGTTTCTAAATGATAGCTGAAAGCAAATATCTTTAGATTTAAGGTATTCCTTCAATAGGACACAAACTTCTTGAGTATTTTGGACATTAATAGAAAATGTACGCTGGACTTTCGATATTTATGTTGCAAAAATCGCAAAGACTTGATGTTCATTTTCTACATTTAGGAGAAATGAATTCATAGGTTCAATTATCATAAGAAATTTGTACTGAAAATTTCTCAGTTTTGTATCTATTATACACCTAAATGGTACTATTTTATGAATTAAAAATAATTACTCCCATTTATCATGTGCTTTGATTTCATTCTGTAATTTGTTCGTTTTTATATCATACAGCAGTTTTACTAAATTGTTTCCTTGACAAAGCATTTTCGGTTAATAACATTTCTTCATCACCAACCACGCGTATTATTCTGTTGTACTTTTTGTTTCCAATTATTCGGTATATAATTAATCAATGTATGGGGTCTTAAGAAATGTGACTGATCTATATTGTACATTTGTCTAAATTAATTAAATTAATTAAATGTGTATAAATGTTTTGTCGTTATCACAATAAAATGTTGTCGACACATTTGATTCCTACAACATTACCAATTTCACATTTGATTCCTACAACATTACCAATTTCACATTTGATTCCTACAACATTACCAATTTCACATTTGATTCCTACAACATTACCAATTTCACATTTGATTCCTACAACGTTACCAATTTCACATTTGATTCCTACAACATTACCATTTTCACATTTGATTCCTACAACATTACCAATTTCACATTTGATTCCTACAACATTACCAATTTCACATTTGATTCCTACAACATTACTATTTTCACATTTGATTCCTACAACATTACCAATTTCACATTTGATTCCTACAACATTACCAATTTCACATTTGATTCCTACAACATTACCATTTTCACATTTGATTCCTACAACATTACCATTTTCACATTTGATTCCTACAACATTACCATTTTCACATTTGATTCCTACAACATTACCATTTTCTGATATACAATGGTTTATTTTAAACTAATATTTCTTACTTATTCCAGACTATTTGCTTCCTTATTACTTCGGATTCAAAAGGTTTGATATAGTTTATTTTACACTATGATTCTAATATATCTTAAAAAATACACAGCGAGGAAATCGTTTTTTAACATGTGAGCCATGGCAATTACATTGGGAAAAAAGAGAACCTCCTACACGATCTAGGAATTTTCATAATTTATTTTCCAAAAGTCTGAATTACTTCTCGCAATTATCCAGTTAATCCAGATTGCATTCGGTGTGTTTCTAAAGAAATCAAGATTTAACATTTTGAAACCTCCTTCCCCTATATTTTTAGTATAGTTTTTTTCTGCTCACTTTATCATGTTTTTGAATTCCGTAGAAATCATGTTTTCTTTGTGTTGTCCTAATATCGTGGATTTGGAGGATTCAATTTGAGCTCTGATACCTTTTCGAACTTATACATACTTTTTGAAACATTGGACAATAATTTCTCTGATTCATAAAGAATAATGGTTGCGTCTTCAGCAAAGATGGTATTTTTTCATACATTATTGTTCCTTGTATATTTGGATTTGTTCGAATATCATATGATAATATATTGATAGTAATACTAAATATATATAGGCAAAAGGGAGATCATAACATATCAGAAAGATAACCATTATTAGAAACGTAACTGTTTAATTGACTGCAAAAACACTTTAAGCCAGTTTTGTGATGAAGGCCCAAGGCTGACAATTGGAAGAGTATGACAAACAAATTTGTGATCTATGATATCGAATGCTTTTTCAAAATCAGTTTTAAAAAAATAACAAATCTGAGATTTAGAGTTTCTTAAGTATACTCAGTTGTGTCCAATAGAAGTCTAACATTTTCTCCAATGTGTTGGTCTTTGACGAAATCAGTTTGACTTGAATCTATAATAAATGGAATCACTTTTTAAAATCCTATTTGCTGTGGTTTTAGCCGCAGTCTACATTAGATAAACGTATAGGTCTCCGATTGCCGAGGTAAGAAAGATATTTTTTTTTTTTTTTTTTTGGGGGGGGGGGGGTTAGTAATTTAATTATGCTTTGTTTTTGAAGTGTAGTCAATTCACCACTTCTATAAGAGTAGTTACTTGGTTCAAACAAAATATAGAATAATATCAATCCACAATATTTTATAAAATGCACACGTTAGACACCAAAACAAAGACTTTCATTTAGAACAGCGGTCGACGTGCCCTAATTTTCAGTATACCCATTTCTGTGGTACACCAGATTGAATATGGTATATTATTAAAGCTGAATATGTGCTGACTTTGAAAAGTGATGTTGGAGTTGCCAACTCCTCGACATATATGCTTTTTCCAGGGGCAACCGTACATAGAGACAAGAACAATAATGCTGCTAAGGGCAGTGCAGTAACTCTAACCTGTAAAATATTTGTCAGACTGAGTCAGTATACAATCTGTCATCAAGAAATGCTCATCTTAATAGTCTCTCCTGTTAATGGCGACACATAGATGTCACATTTCTAGCAGCGTTGGCGACGTTGTCTTTAACCACGACATTTATGTTAAAGTTGTGTAATAACATTTTTAAAAGTCACATATCTTCTACGTCATTTCCTGTATTCAACTACGGGACAGTATTATTATTATATGTCAAAGGTTTATACCTTGGTATCCTAGGAGTTCTTGTCTCGCCTGCATGGGCAGAAGGCTGGTTGTATCAAGACCAACAATGTTAGGGTGTTGTGTAAAAAAAAAATCTTTCTTTCTAAAGTTACATATCTACTACATCGGTTGCTGTATTTAACTGAAACTTTGGAACACTTTGGAATAATAGTACATGTATAATGTTTGTGTCCCTATATGCTAGGAGTTACTTTCTCGTCTGTCTAAGGAGAAAACTAGTGGTATCATTCTCAAAAAGTTTCAAGTACTGTGTGAAGTATTACTGTGTTCAAGTACTGTGTGAAAGTTTTACCGTGTTCAAGTACTGTGTGAAAGTTTTACTGTGTTCAATTACTGTGTGAAAGTTTTACTGTGTTCAAGTACTATGTGAAAGTTTTACTGTGTTCAAGTACTGTGTGAAAGTTTTACTGTGTTCAAGTACTGTGTGAAAGTTTTTAAAAATCACATATCTTATACAACAGTCGATGTATTCCACTGAAACTTTGATATACTATTGCTATATTTCTAAAGTTGGTACACTAATTTGCTAGGTTTTTCTGTTTCGCTTGCGTAAGCAGAGAGCTATAGCATAATAGCGTCATTTACAAGCAGAAACCCGCTGTGTTCCTATTGGAATGAACTGACAGCTGACAGAAATGTTACGAAAATAAATAAATAAATAAATCTGTTATGTTTTTGCATGGCTGAACTAATTATAGAAAGATAATTACAGGAAAGCAATTTTAAAACATAACTGGTGCAATATGTTTTTCATTGACCTAAAAAGTCAAACATAAACAACAATAATGGCTATATTTGTATACTTCTTGAACTACACCCGATATAAAGTCTTTACATTGCTTTCTTATCTTCCATGTCTCCAGTAATGTGCCAGTACATCAGTAACTTTGCTATATTCAGAATTGCATAAGAACCTCAACGCTTCTGGGTCCAGATTAGCGACCCGAAAACAAAGAGAGAGAGAGAGAGAGAGAGAGAGAGAGAGAGAGAGAGAGAGAGAGAGAGAGAGAGAGAGAGAGAGAGAGAGAGAGAGAGTAAAATAACTAAGAACGTCTTTGAACACAACACAGTGCATCCTTATTATAGACATGGATTCAATATCTTCATTCAAAACGCAATGGATTCTTCAAAAAACAAAACAAGACTAGTACAAGTCTACCGTTAATTGCAGTAATACTACCAAAAGTAATAGGTAATTACAAATTTGGTTAAACGGTGGGACTATTGCACGACTAATGTCATACAACTTGAATACATTACAATTTTGAGGTAGTTTATACTTTGCGTGCTATTCTGGCGAAAATATGTTGCATGTAAAAGGCTTCATGCAAGTTTTCAATCATATAATTTTGCCCATCATATAGTGCAATTGCTAAGTCTCTGGAAACTGGTGAAAAAATTATCGTCTTAAAGCTGATTTTAATTGTACAGATTGAAGAAAGTACAGAAGTGTCTGCCCAGGTATTGTTCCAACCTTTATCGTTCTTTAACGCTCACTCACTTCCGCTATCTCTCAGCGAGTTTACATTTCAAGCGGCTATCGACGGAGATTAGAGATGCAATGCGGGAACTTCATCGTTCAACATCGCATGTAGTCAGAACAATTTGAGCAGGAAATTAGGCATTGTGGGTTGGGGCGACCAAAAAAAGTTTTTAAAAAGAGTATCGTAAACGTCCGCCATGTCAAATTATTTTGTGGAAACCATTTTACTTCTTACGGTCTCGGTGATCTTGACCTTTGAGCTACTGACCCCAAAATCAATAAGTGCCTTTCTTGTCTCAAATGCGAGCCATACGCAAGGTTTGGTCATGGTCTGTGGTATAGGAATTGAATTATTTTGTGGAAACTGTTTTTCTTCGTGGACTCACTCTGATCTTGATCTTCCAACTTTTAACGCCAAAATCAATGGATGTCTTACTTTCTCAAAAAGCAAGCCATCTACATAGTTAAGTCAAGACATGCTGTAGTTTTGTGGAAATAGTTTTTCTTTCTTTCAGTCCTGTGACCATGACCTTTTGATCCCCTGAAAATTGTGTGTTTTTCGGGTACCAAACGCAAGCCATCGACAAAATTTGGCTTAAGTAGATGGTGAAAGACTCAATATATCGTAAGGAGACCATTGTTCATCTCACAGTCAATATGACTTTGACCTTGGAACTTTTTATCCAAAAGGTATCGTTCTTATCTCAAATGCAAAAGCCATGTGCAAAGTTTAATCAAGGTATCTGATACACAAAGCTAAGTTAGTGTGTGATTACAGTTTTTCTTCTTTCAGTCCATATGCCCTTGACTTTGGACCTTTGGAGCCTGAAATCGAAATTTTTTTTTCCTGACGAAATGCAAGCCACTTACAAAATTTGGTAACGGTAGATTGTGGAGAACTTGAACAATTGTGCGACAGTTAAACCGGGAACATATTAACCGTCGGACTCGCGGAACAAAAGACAACAACATAACATGATAATACGCTCCGCCTTATGGTGGAAATATTATATTGAATAACTTTTAACTTTTCACCGCTAACTTTTTATGATTGTTAAAAGGACCAAGATCGTAACGTTTAGAGTGCAATCGAATAGGCCGCAAAATACTGTAGTGTCTCTTGAAAGTGCTAGGTAAAAGATACGGAAAACTGAAAACGTAAGAAGTTTGTAAAACTCACATAATTAGGAAATTAATACCCCTGACCCCATATTGTCAAAACTTTTTCGAGCAAGATATTCGAGTTCAAGCTCATTATACATACATTTCAGGGCTCGAATATCCAGGATTTTCTTGGCTCTGGTTTCTCAGCTTGATGCAGTTTGAATTCCAGTACCATATTGAAATTTTAGGATTTTAAACATCAGTTTGAAGTTCGTGCATAAAAGTATCAAGAGTATGGGGGTCTGATCTCCAAATTACTCATTTATAGTTCTCTTCACTTTTGAACACAGAATATTACTCGCGGCCATGAAATTTAGTATACTACGGGTAATTGGATCATACATACAAGGAGCATGATGATGGAGATATCGCGCATAATTTCATCCTAATATATGAAAAACAATGCTCTCTAGGTAGAAAAAGTTACCGTTGTTTGACTGTAAAATAAAAGTGCGATTTGCTTATATGTCATTCATAACATAGTTTTATACCTGAATTCTACAGAAACAATACCATTAGAGACCGTTAAGGTTTATCTTTAATGATTACAGCTCAGAGGTATACACCACTTAAAACAACGTTCTAAAGACGATTAAATTTTATATAACCACTGATTTACCTACCCATCTCCCACCTACCCATAGCAAGACGATGCTCCGTCCATAATTTAGCTATACAGAAATAACAGCACAATGGCATCCCCTATATTCAATGTATATGTATGTTACGTGACACAAGCCAAACAGAAGATGAATATCATTTCGTTGTATAATGCCCAATTTATACAGATCATATAAATGAATTCATACCAGGGATTTTTTTTAGCAGAAACACCCATGAAAGGAAGTCTTTTATTATTTGATGAAGTCTAAGACTCCAGTCGTATTATCTCAACTTGCACAATATTTTTTTCAGTATTCCATAGAAGAAAGCAAGTGGATATGTAACTATATTATTAACATAATTAAATATTTTTTCTCACCATGTTTCTTCCACTTATATGTAATATGACAGCGATCTGATGTTACTCCCATTTCATCTTTTAACATATTTCTATTATGGTTGCTTGATTTGTTCACTCTGTGTTAATTATATTGTAATATGGCACTCTACATTATTTCAATACTGTTATGTAATTGTAATATTATGGGCCTATGGACTACATTACCAATAAACTAATGTTATTGTCATTGACAAGAAAACTGCACTATATTCTAATTGAAACTTGCAGTATTATTAACAGATTGGCTCAATCACGTCTTTATAATTTAGTCTGTACGAAAAACTGTAACTAAATATTCTTTTATATACTGTAATCTTATGTGGCAAACATTCCTATATAGCGGTCTTCTGGGTAATTTTAGAACTAACTGAATAATCCACAATTCAGAATCCTTAATTACTGTTTGGAACAACAACAACAACAACAACAACAACAACAAAAAATGGGAGATGAACCTCTTGTTATAGTTACCTGTAATCTGAATTACTTTGCTAAGTCATGTTTCGTTTGCTGGTTACATTTCTCTTAAAGACAATTAATTTAACCAAGGCGCCATCTTTTAATGTGCCATAAACTCTCAAGTGCTTATACATTTATTTATGGGTTTTTCACGTTGTTTGTCTGCATTTGTATTCAGTGATGTTTCATGTTTGTAAAGGAAATTAATGTGCAGTCGGGTTAAAAGCCCAACATAATTTATGTTATTTATTCTGACTAACGGACG
This sequence comes from Margaritifera margaritifera, assembly GCA_029931535.1. Classification (NCBI taxonomy): domain Eukaryota; kingdom Metazoa; phylum Mollusca; class Bivalvia; order Unionida; family Margaritiferidae; genus Margaritifera; species Margaritifera margaritifera. Next base: position 4,163,153 of record JAQPZY010001576.1, read on the forward strand.
TTAAAGAAAGCATATTTTATCGTAGCTCTATTAGCACGGATAATTCTAGGAAGGCACTGTAGTTTATAGTTTATATTTTGAATTTTAATGTGAAAGCATACTATTTTCCATTACAAAATAATGCTCTTCAAGAGCACAATGTTTAATAACAAACATGGAACTCATAACAATATTATTACAACTGTATGAATTCGGAGAGTAATTTTAAAAGGAATATTTGTTTTTCTTGGAGATAGTCAGAACTCTAAAGCCCCTTATCTTTGCCTTCGTTTTACATATTTATCTTTGAAGTTGAACCAAAACTAGTGAGCCAAGACAGTATGAGGTATAAAATAACTTTTTAGGCTAATCAGGTGATATTGCATACTAATGAAATAAGTAGGAAAATCATTTATATTTTTTCTCCGATTTTTTATGGAGAGGTGCTAACCATGGAAGAATGTTACTTGCATTAAATGGTAAGGGCTATTAAAGCCTAAACAGAAAATAAATTGTTATTGAAATCAGCCTCTTGACTTTTGCGTAGGCTGACATAGCAAACGACAAAGCGAACAGGTGTGATTCGGTCGGTTCCGGAAAGGTTATTTGCACTAAAACTTCTGGTCATTTCTTCAAATGCAACTACTTTATATAACATGAAACATAACCTGTCCTGATGTTTTGATATGTTAGTGACTAACATAAGTAAGATAGTCTGTGTGCATCTGAACTTATAAATAATGTAACTGAAATTTCATTAAAAATGTAGAAAAATGAAGGAAATATATGAGGAACTTAATTAGTATAGTAATACTTAACAGTGTAAGCGATTAAATGTAGGATAAGAAATCATAGCAATGGCCAAACAATCACATGTACACTACCTTATAATACTGTGTACATTCTATTAATCATTCAAGCTTTCTTTTTTCTGTTGAGGTTGGGAGAGGGGCGGCATCGATGAAAGAAGTGTATTAATCCTACTGTTAATATTGTTAATTTCATGGCATTGGGACGCATGTTACAACCATAAGTGCCGATATAGTTGAATGCAAGTGCTACATTGTAAACGTTTGTATCCTTAATTGAAACATGAAGTTTTTTTTGTTGCTAAATATTCATTACAGATACAGAAGTTATACTTGCAGCAAGAAAAACGAGCATTTTGTGAGCTAGAGCAAAATAATGGGAACTTCATTACCTTTCAGGAATGGACATTATTTTTGGACAACGATATCTGACTCGCCACCGTTCTCTACAAAGTTATGTCCCCTGTACTACCTTGTCAATAATGTTGAAAACACAGTGTTGCGGATCGATAGGATTTTCTTTGTGGTAGAAGAGGGCGAAATAGTTTATAAACTGTAAAAAAAAAAAGGTAAAATAATTTAATTGTATGCAACAGATGAGGTTATCCCAAACCTACTGTTCTGTTAAATCGCTGATATTTTTTATGATCAGTCTATGAATATGATGAAAATTGAGGTAAACTTACGAAAGCGAGAGGGGTACTAAAGAATGAGCTTAATCTTCTACGCAACGGTTTAGGAGCAATGTTGGTATGTAACAAATGGACATTTTTTATCCTGCGTAAATACCAGATATATTTCATCTGGTGGTACAAAAAAAAAACATATATTTAACTCGAGACTTCACCAGTTTTTAAAATATCACGGTTAATTTACAACGCGATAAATTATATCTGGTATAAAAGTTCAAAAAGAAACTAATGTCTATATATTTGTACATGACAGTAGATCGATCCATAACATTTCAAAAAGAAACTAATGTCTATATATTTCTACATGCCATTAGATCGATCCCTAACATTTCAAAAAGAAACTAATGTCTATATATTTGTACATGCCATTAGATAGATCCATAACATTTCAAAAAGAAACTAATGTCTATATATTTGTACATGACAGTAGATCGATCCATAACATTTCAAAAAGAAACTAATGTCTATATATTTGTACATGACAGTAGATCGATCCATAACATTTCAAAATAATTTCCATATGACGTTACCAAAAACTTTTTTAAACACAATTTCACAGCAATGAACACAGATGGCACGAAACAATAAGAGGCATCTAGTTAAGATGTATGTTGATGTCAACCATGGGTTCCTCAAAATTTTACGTCTTGATTCGCGTGTATTGATACCGTCATAGTACATCCATTAAATAATGCAATGTCGAGCAATATCTAGCATTGTTGCAAGTCATGGGCGACAATCAGCTGCCTGCGACAAGATTTCCTGGTTTTTCACAAATATGCATAAACAAAAATACGTCATCAGCAACAGGAAATAATAATCTTCATCATATCAATGGCTGTGCACTTTTTATCGATCGATAAGTGACTGTGTTTGAAAAAGAAACTTTGTTTGGCTCATTCAAAGAACATGAAAGGTCATACTGTGTCAACATTGCGAGAAAAATGTACTCTCGTGCTCGCAGAGATTGAATAAATAGGTTTATGCAGATTCATAAGAAATGAGGAAATCTGATCACAGGCAGCCACGGGTGATATGAGAGCGTAGCGGATGTTCGCCGGTGGCTTGCGATGTCTAGCTGCTCTACTGTAAGTCATCAGGGATTAAAAGAGACACGATCGCGATAACTAATCAGACGCGCCACCAGTAAAACCTTCGTGGAACAGTAAAGTAATGAAGACACAAGCAAAAACAAAACGTGTGACTATCAACTCTGAAACAAATAAACGTGTGCTGAATAAAACAAGACATTTTAATCATTTTTACTTTAGATACAGAAAATATTAAAGAATGTCACCTGTCATTCATTCGCGAACAGAAAATTGCAAAATATAATGATATTTATCCTGCTCCGACTAAGTAAACATTGACATGCATGGCGCACTGTGTTATAAAAACTTGGTTTATATGTCAAGAACTTGATAAACCCACTACATTGATCTCGAGTACATAGATTTGTTTTCAAGAAGATATTCAGGCCACTATCGAACAGATCGAGTTGTCTAAATATTTCACAAGTAATCCAAATATGCCCAATAAAATGTGTAACGTCGTTAATGTGCCAAGCCTGACGACTGATCCACTAATCGACAATGTGCCAAGCCTGACGACTGATCCAGTTGAATAGCAATGCCATTTCGAGAACCATAAACTGGATGTAAAGTAAATAGTGGAAACCCCCTCTCCCTTATTGACAGTAATCGGATGACATAGCAGACTGCAGTACAAAGGACAACCACCAGGGTAAACTCAAACGTGTTTTTCGTGTTATTCGTAAGTGTTCATTAAGATAAGGAGATTACGCAACTAATGTTGCAATCAAAGGTAATAACAACATGGTCACACTAAGGTATTTTAGTGTTCCTTTATCATTTTTTCATGTGGCGAATGCATTTACTTTGAACCCTATTATTAGTCAACCCCACGGTTTAATGTTCTGAAATTTATAACCTTCACATAACAAGAAACTAAAATGTATGCCCTTATATATTTAGGTTTGAAAGAGAATGTAGCAAATATTTCCCCAACCATCCACCCCATTCCGCATATTTTTTTCTTTTGTAATTTTTGATTACAAATAAATTTTATCAAAGAAAACACATATCGTACTTGGCTTTGCAACTATTTATATGTTTTTTTTTCCACCTTTATATATGTATGTCTATTTTGTATACGTACATGTTTATAATTGTTTTGCATTTAACATGAAGAAAATAAAACAAAATAAAAAAGAGCAACACCTCCCACAACAAAAAGAAAATAAATAAATAAATATAAAAAACCAACAAAACAAACAAACAAGCAAAAGTAGCGTTTACGTTTTCCTTTCACTTATGGATTTCATAGCACCGATGTTCTTAAGGTGAGCCACCAAAACCAGCATATGTGTATCTATCTAAGATGGAAGCAGCATATGAATATCTATCTAAGATGGAACCAGCATATGTGTATCTATCTAAGATGGAAGCAGCATATTTGTATCTATCTAAGATGGAAGCAGCAAATGTGTATCTATCTAAGATGGAACCAGCATATGTGTATCTATCTAAGATGGAAGCAGCATATGAGTATCTATCTAAGATGGAACCAGCATATGAGTATCTATCTAAGATGGAAACTAAGACAACTGATGAGTAAAATTTAAAAAGTTTAAAATATTTAATTATTTAATTATTCTTTGAAGCGGGTTGACATATGTGCGGCCCATTGCCCATAAAATCGACAGATAGATATCAAATAAACATTGGTAAATGTATACCCACTTATGTTGTGTCTAGTGATATATTTATCAAATGATAAAAATTGATGAAAAGATAAAGCGACTTGACCGCGCGACCATTGATATATATATATATATATATATATATATATATATATATATATATATATATATATATATATATATATATATAAGAGGTATAATACATGCATATTAACTGCTCTGTATCACGTCGTCCGTCTTTGTATGGAGAGTTCATTTCTTTGAGTTAGTTTTCTTCTTTTGAGTCAGTTTTCCCTGTATTTGTCTGATTATTCTTGATGTTGTTAGTCCAGATCTTGCCTTTTAAGTAAAGACTGTCAGTTATAATACGTTACTAACTGTAATATACATGTAGGTTTCCCCTCAATCTAAACCATTTGAGTACATTTTATTACATTATATTCAATTATATACAAAAGTATACAAAAATTTTGTAATCCGATGATTGTATCATTGTTTTTATTTACATACTACAAATTGTCAAAGATATTAAAATATTGATACAAAAAGTAATGGCCACCCATTGGTTAAAAAATGTTAACAGTTGTCTGTTTTTATCTGTGTCTTTGTTCAATGAGTTTCATATTATCGATGTAAACAAAATTACAATATTAATACAAAAACAATAGTTATGCATTTGTTACATTAATTGTTTCTATGGGTGTCTATGTTCAGTGCGCATGGTATTATGGACCTTTCAAAACGGATGGGGGTGTGTTGGAGGTTTCCATGCACTAATAGACGTTATTAAATCAAAATCAGCTATGTAGAACTTATCCTATGATTTTACTTTTTTCTTTCTTTTCGGTAAGGGGCGTCCAGGACTGTGAATACCGTTATATTTTTTATTAACTTGTCTCTCATGTCCTTGATTACTAACTTAATGAATTATCTAACTTTAAAAATAAAAATACAAAAAAACTATAAAAAGGAATATAAATTTTAAAAAAAATAAAAAAATAACAAAGCAACGACACTGTGCATATTATAAAAAAATAATAATACTTTTCTAATTTTCTTAAACTGCTTCACTTTTGTTAGGACTTGAGGATTTCTCTAAGTCTTGGGGACTTACTTCAAGAAAGTTTTCATAGCATTGCATTGCACTAACACATGCATATTCAGACACTAGCAACTTCACATTGTTTCATCAAATGTCAAATGTAAGTGTATTGTTCAGAAATCCAGCATTTCTCCTTTATATTTCTTTTTACATATCAACCTTGACTGGTAGAAAAAAAATGTATGTTCTTTAGTTGGTATGGTTATCACGAAACAAATATTTATTAAAAGGATGGACAATCATAAAATTGTCTCCAAGGACAAACAAATTATATCACGTACATTTCCCGGATCTCAATAAAATACGTTGCTGCATGTGTCAAAGATTTCATAATGCTTATGTTGGAGATTAAAATGAAGTTTTATAAACTCGTCTTGAATGGAACATTTTGAAATCGTGCCCAAACTGATCTGAAAATGTGCTGTCTGCCTTTGAAGGAATACGTTAAATCCTTGATAGATATGCCTGATAATTGTAATGTCAAATTTTTCTTGCAAAATAAGGCAACAACGAAATAACAGTACATCACATGATACATTCTTGAACATGTTTTCTTAAAATGGCCAAAGATGACAAAGTTTACAAATTGGAAACATTGAACATTAGGAGGGCTAAGTTTAGTCTTTATGCTATAGTATAATTTCTTAAAACCTCATAATTACTGGGTTATTCTTTCAATTCCTTTCAGTCTAAATTATTTACATATCTGCACTGTACTGCATCATCAAAAAGGTGTGATAAACTTAAGATAGTAAACATGATAGATTTTAGAGTTTTAAATTTTTACGTTTGATATTTCGCATATCGTTTTTATTTAAATATGGCTGTTTGAAGAATGGGTTCTTTACTAAAATAAAATCTTAACTGGAATTGACTAAATTGCATTTCAAAACGACTGATTTTTCTTTAAAAGAATACAGATAATGCAATACTTTTACGATGATCTATTTTAAAATACCGCACAGTTATATGAAAATATACTATTAGTTGTTTTTATTTCAATCAGCACAGTTATGATTGCACATGAAAGCTAACACACATCAGCGAACAGACGAACATACAGGTATTGATGTTCTAAAGCATCACAGGATCAAGCAAAACATAGCTTTAAAAAATCAGCTTATATAGTCTTTATATCCTCATCAGTTCATTTCCCTATTGTAAATCATATATATATATATATATATATATATATATATATATATATATATATATATATATATATATATATATACTTTTTTAAAAAAATGTACACAAATTAATATTAACAATAAATAGTACATTTTCAGCTGTACATAAAGATAGCGTGAGTTAAAAGAGCTGGGTGTTTATAGGCACACAATTTTAGCATCGATTGACCATAAAAAATGAGCCTTTACCCGTATTTCAAACCTTTGAGCAAAGTCTCTCTCCTGTTTTTGTCTTCCCTCTGGAAGCATCGTCCCTCAGTCACTGTTGTGCCCATCCATTTTTATCTACATACGCAAAATATTTCCCATCGACATCTTGGGAGTTTTCATTTCAAATGGCTGCAAATGGCATAGACATACTGACTATATACAAGAGAAGGTTTCGTAACGAATGAATGTTATGCGTAAACTCAGACTTCAGCTAAATAGAAAATCTCTTGAAATTATATACACTACTTTTATCCTGTCTATTTTGGAATACGGGATTGTGGTTTGGAATAATTGCACACAATATGCAAAGAATGAACTCGTAACAAAATATTAAAAAAATAGCGCAGCCAGAATTGTGACCGATGCAACCAAACTTGTATCCACTGAGACGCTATATCGAATTATAGGATGAAAAACCCTTGAATCCAGGCAAAGGAAACACAAACTTAGTATCTTTTAAAAAATGGAAAATTACTTAAGCCTTTCCTATATTTTATCTCTAATTCCTACAGCTGCCAGTGACGTTGCGCGCTACAGCTGCCAGTGACGTTGCGCGCTATAAGTAGCGCAAAAGTAAACAACTTCCAGAACTGCTCTCTCTCTCTCTCTCTCTCTCTCTCTCTCTCTCTCTCTCTCTCTCTCTCTCTCTCTCTCTCTGGGAATGGAATACACAACCTGCTGAATCTTGTCGAGATGACTCGATTAACAACTTTGAAAAATAAAAAAAATTGAATAATAAATATGTAATTCCAAGACACCCAAGGTGACTCCAGATTTTATGTAAAATGTACATATGTACATGGCATAAATATATTGACTATATACAAGAGATGGTGTGGTAACGAATGAATGTAATGAGTAATGAAATATGAAATATAAAATTCACAGACATACAAGATGACTCCAGATTTTTTGCTCTCGACTTCGGACAAATGCAATTTATATAAGCAGCACTTATTCCTAAAAAATATGTTGTTGATTCACCCTTATGTTGATGTGGTTTTGTTTAAACATGCAAGTCTTTTTCTTCTCTTGCAAGTACAACCGAGAACAATATCTTGGTATGTTACAAACCCTAAGACCTCTATGTAACTTCACTCTAGATAATCTTTTCTATGGCGATATGTTGATATCATACGAAGTTAGTACTCCCTTTCTTGACGCCGCACATACATTTATTTTTAAAAAAACAACAACAAGAGATTCACTCGGCAGCATTTTTCTAACATCACACATGCGTCCACGTGTACGGTTAATGTTACAAATACTATTATCCTTATGCAACACAGGTGGCTATCGTACCTGCGCTGATCGTTCCACGAAAAATTAGTATTCAGGATATATATCCTATGAAGTCTCTTTCTATTAATTTCTTTATTTTTCTCTGCTTTCTCTATTATTCACATTTTACACTTTATTTTCTTTTTTCATGTTCTAAACTCGTTTTCCCTTAATGCTAATGTTTGGATTAATGAACTTTGTAAACGTTGATATGTCCAGTATTCAGTGTTGATATGTCCAGCATTTAACGTTGATATGTCCAGTATTCAACTTGGTATGTCCAGTATTCAAGTTGATATGTCCAGTATTCAAGTTGATATGTCCAGTATTCAACTTGATATGTCCAGTATTCAACATGATATGTTCAGTATTCAACTTGATATGTCCAGTATTAAATGTTGGTATGTCCAGCATTTAACCTTGATATGTCCAGTATTCAACTTGATATGTCCAGTGTTCAACTTGATATGTCCAGTAATCACCTTTATATGTCCAGTATTCAACTTGATATGTCCAGTATTTAACTTGATATGTCCAGTATTCAACTTGATATGTCCAGTATTCAACTTGATATGTCCAGTAATCACCTTTATATGTCCAGTATTCAACTTGATATGTCCAGTATTCAACTTGATATGTCCAGTATTCAACTTGATATGTCCAGTATTCAACATGATATGTCCAGTATTCAACTTGATATGTCCAGTATTAAATGTTGGTATGTCCAGCATTTAAGCTTGATATGTCCAGTATTCAACTTGATATGTCCAGTATTCAACTTGGTATGTCCAGTATTCAACTTGATATGTCCAGTATTCAACTTGATATGTCCAGTATTCAACATGATGTCCAGTATTCAACTTGATATGTCCAGTATTCAACTTTTGAACTTGATATAATTTACCCCGCCATTTTGCTTGTGATTGTCTGTATATTGAAAGGAAAATTTAAAATATTTTATATGTATTACCTTTATCTTTCATTTTATATACATGTTACAGAATTTTAACATCGTTACCTTTATCTTTAATTTTATATACATGTTTCAGAATTTTAACATCGTTACCTTTATCTTTCATTTTATATACATGTTACAGAATTTTAACATCGTTACCTTTTTTATTTTATCTTGTAGTACTTCATGTGTACGTGTATATGGAAGGGTTATCAGTAGTATATGGGGGGTATTGAGGTCAGTGGGGGGCACTCTGGGTACAAACGGGAATTTAGCATGGCGGGGGCACTCTTGGTACCAACGGGAATTTAACATGGCGGGGGCACTCTGGGTACAAACGGGAAATGGACATTGTGGCCTCTACGGGTACCAACGGGCATTTTAACATGGTAGGCAAGAATTGAAAATTAATCTTTTCTTGAAAAATGGGTGGCCCTGAAAAGGGCCGTTGGTTTTTTTTTTTGGAGTTTAACATACACATCTCCTGGAGGGTCTTCTTTTCCTTAAACTTCTACGGACTTCCGGTCCGTACATCAAGACCCTCTTCAGGCAGCCTTGTCTTTCTATATAGATCCAACGTTTCCATATGGCGGTCTCCGTGATTTTCGTGATGGCCCATGAGGCTTTGACATACATGGGGAATGCTGGGTTAAACAACATTCCCGAGATGATACTGGATGATTCCACACTTGTCCACATTTTGTTTTGTTTCTTCGGGAGTGGTCTTGGAGAAAAAAACCGGTGAAGCTTTACGAGACAAGCGGTGGTATATATACTCTACGAGCGGATTGAAATGCATCGAAATCAACTACCAATCCAAGCGCGCGTTACAAGCGTGTCGGTGTTTCTTCCAATGGGAAGAGAGTAGGGGTGTGACGTCATTTGGGGTATAAAGGCATCACAGCGTTCGTAGGGATTTTACTTTTTTGGACAGCCTAAATGGAGACTACCAAGACTAGTATGTATTGGGGTGAGCCTGCAACGAATGGTGTGTTGAACTTCCAACCGGACGATTTTAATTTAGATTTTCTGTCTCAAGAATTTGAGCCTGAAATAACCACGACTGCTGCTATACCAGCCTCTTTGCCTGTCATGGACGATTTCAAAAAGAGGCAGCAAGATGAACTGGAAATATTTTTAAAGCGACAGAGAGAAGCGGAAGAAGTGTTTCTTCAACAAGAAGAGGAAAGGAGAAAACGAGAAGAAGAACTAAGACAGTTAGAAGAGGAGAAGAGTGAAGCACCGCAAGAAGAGAGTCAGGAAGATAAAACAGTGAGTCTACTACTCCAAGACATTTTACGTGAGTTAAAGCATTTAAGAAGGTTATATAAATATTCTTTAACTCAGCCTAAGAGAAAAAGACCATCACGAGCTAAACATGCGAAGCCTATCACTACTTCTACTGAGATGCTACCACCACCACCACTGCCACCAGTCACTACTACTACCACCAAAGCAGCAGCAGCAGGAGGAATTGGACTGGGTCGTGGAAAAGGATTACGACAATTGAAGTTGATCATGTCCACTCCATAAGTTTGTTTTAACAAAACAAACAAACAAACACCCCAACGGTCCTTTTCATGGCCAGCCAGATCTCTAGAAAAGAAATCAAATTGCCAAAAAAAGCAAGTAAAACTTTAAAAATCCCCATTTGTGTAAGAGTGAGTGCGTGCGTGCGTGTATCCATACTCTAAAATAACAACACAAAAAACACTTTTTTTTCCATTCTGGTCTATTCTCATTTTTTTTTTACAAAATAATTCACCATGAACATCACATAACACTCCAAAAAAAGTTCATTGTTCACTGTCTGTCTCTCTTGTTCTTCTTGAATTTCTTCACAGGAATCAAGGGTTCTTTTTCTTCTTCATTCTCATTGTCTTCCATCCATCTAACTTTCTTGCTTTTCTTGACGATATGTTCTTCTTCTTCTTCTAGGTTTGAAGATCCTTCGGCTTCCTCCCTCTCTGGTAGATTTTTTTCTTGTTCTTTCTGAGGGCACTCCGAAGACCAATGTCCTTTTCCTTTACAATGATAACAAGTATCTTTTCCTTTATCTCTGTTTTGGTTTTGACGTTGTGGACATTCTGGAGCCCAATGTCCTTTCTCTTGGCAGATATAACAAGTATCTTGACTTTTATCTCGAGAGGTAGAGGAGGAGTAGTCCTTACTCTTACTGGTAGTATACTTTCGAAGGACCGTCTGCAAATCTCTCACCAAAAAAGCAATCTGTCTTCTTGACTCTTCCATCTTTACAGTTTGAAAGTTCAATCACAAAGACTGATTCTGAAGGTAAGAAGGTCTCTCTATATATAGGTTCCTGTGTGAAACTCCATCAGATCTAAATCAGATTTCAAGATGAAAAGATCACGCCCAATCTATGAGAAACCAGAAGAAGAAGAAGAAACGAAGAGGCCACGGCGACGAAGACATTCCGTGCCGCCTGAAACACCGCTGGCTGAACTGCTAGCTCAAGTCCATGCTAGCGATTTCGAAGAAGAGATGAGTGAACCTGAAACCATACCACCTTCTAACCCACCCAAAACAAAAACCACCACCAGAACCCCTGACCAAAAAAGACCTACTACCGTGGCTCCTGAAAATTACTATCGGATTCGAGAGACGCAAAAAATAACCTCTCGAAAATTTAAAACCACAGCCTACACTCACACGGTTCACTTTAAAGACTTCAAGTCCGAAGTGCCTCCCGAGAAAGCGGCGGGGTTCATTAGCAATTTGTGGGGATCTGTGTTACAGAACTTGAAACGACAATGTGGTGCCAAAGAAGACGATCGATTGAGACTGGCCATCCATCACGACAATTTGAAGTCCCCTGTTTGGATCGAGTTCAGCACCCCGGCAGAATTAACACCAGACAAAGTCATGTCCAAAATCGAACACGTTCAACAATCTAACGACAAGTTTACCATCACGAATGGAAGGCTACACTTTACATGACTCACGCTGCTCCTCCTCGAGGGAGCGGACGAAGTAGGAAAGCGTTACTGGTGGACGATCTTCGCAGTACCAAACAGAGTGTCGTCCAAATTGACAATACTCTAAACCAGATGTGTTTGGCTCGGGCCATCGTGGTGGGGCGAATGCATGCCAACAAGAACGAGAGCAAAGAATGGAAAAGAGCCTGGAATAACATTCGACGATCTAACAGAGTCCAACAACGAAAAGAAGCAGAACTCCTGTTACGACAAGCAGGCATCCCTAAAGACACCGTCTGTGGCATTTCTCAAATGCAACAACTTCAAGACGCCTTGGCTCCTCACTACACGTTGAAAGTACACCCTCAAGAAGTGCGCGGAGATATGCTGTTTCGAGGCCCCGATTTTCATGAAGGAAAACACATTCACCTCTATTACCACCAAGAACATTTCGATACCATCACTAGTATCACCGGATTTTTAGGATACTCTTACTATTGCGAGAAATGCAACCAAGGGTTTAACAGTCGGGAGCGACACCTTCATTGCGGTAAGAGATGTCGGGGCTGTTTAGCGGACAAACCATGCCTTCCTGAACAACACCACGTCCATTGTGAGATGTGTCGACGCACTTTTGTCAGTCCCTCTTGTTACGAACAACATCGCAGGACACAAGGACACCAACAAAAATGTGCTTGCGACTTATTGAAATTGTGCTCCACGTGTGGAAACCTGATTCGCACCAATGACCCCAAGAGCCACACTTGTACTGGAAAAAAAAGATGTAACATTTGTCAGCAGATGGTGAACTTTGATCATCGATGTTTTATTCAAAAGTACGACAAGACATAGAAGACAGAATTAAAGAAGAACAAGAACCAAGTGGATTTCATCTTTTTTTATTTTGAATGCATGCAAGAAACAGGCATTCACATTCCCAATTTTTGCGTGGCTCATCGGGCTTGTGAGAAGTGCATTCAAGAAACGATCCATTTTCACTGTCCTCATTGTAGTCGGATTCCAGGAGGACGTGAAAAAATCTTTCGGGGTCCTAACACTTTGTCCGAGTTTGCTGAATGGATTTTAGACACACATTTTGAATGCATGCAAGAAACAGGCATTCACATTCCCAATTTTTGCGTGGCTCATCGGGCTTGTGAGAAGTGCATTCAAGAAACGATCCATTTTCACTGTCCTCATTGTAGTCGGATTCCAGGAGGACGTGAAAAAATCTTTCGGGGTCCTAACACTTTGTCCGAGTTTGCTGAATGGATTTTAGACACTACAGACGACTATTGGAGCGAAGAGGACATTAAACGTTACGGAGACTGTCATCGGTATGCGACCGTCATAGCTCACAATTTCTCGGGATACGATGGACAGTTTTTGTTAAATTATTATTTGCGACAAGGTACCGAACGCCCTGAAGTCACCATGAACGGAATAAAACTCATCTACATGAAAGTGGACCAAGTCAAATTCAAAGATTCCATGAGTTATTTAGCCATGCCTTTGAGTCGAATGCCAAAAACATTTGGCATGACAGAAATGGCCAAAGGCTATTTTCCTCACTTCTTCAACACGGAAGCTAATCAACATCCCGTCCTACCTCATTTGCCTGACCTCCATGATTACGACCCCTACGGAATGCGCCCAGAAACAGCGAGAAGCCTTTCACGCTTGGTACCGCGCTCACCAGTCCGATCCATTTGACTTTCAAGAGGAAATGTTGAAGTACTGTCTATCCAATGTGGACATTTTACGGCGTTGCTGTGGAAAGTTTCGAGAGTTATTTCTAGATCACGGAGACGTCGATCCTTTGAAAGATGCGTGCACCCTACCCAAAGCCTGTTCCTTAGTGTACATCCAGCATTTCATGCCCGAGAACGAACTAGCCATCATTGACTCCAACACGTCTCTCTTTGCCAGTCGTCAATATTCGGCCAAAGCTTTACGTTGGCTCCATTACTTGTGCCAAAAAGAAGAAAAATGGATACAACATGCCAGAAACGGAGGAGGAGAAAAGAAGATTGGATCTTATTCCGTGGATGGTTGGGATTTAGAAAACCTGCACACGGTGTACGAATTTCAGGGTTGCTTGTTTCACGGATGTCCTACCTGTTATCCTGATCGAGACATGAAAAGTCCTTATTCAGACTCTACCATGGAACAGTTGTACGAACGCACTTACCAACGACGACTCAAGTTAGAAAGTCAAGGATACCAAGTGGTTGAAATGTGGGAGCACGACTACGATCGACATTTGAAAACCGATCCTGAATTTAAGAGCATCACCGAAAGTTACGACGTGGCCGATATCGAACTTTTGGATCCGCGCCACAGTTTATTTGGAGGACGAACCAATGCCACTCGCTTGCTGTACAACGTAGACGAATCCAAAGGAGAAGAAATCAAATACATCGACGTGTGTTCTTTGTATCCTTGGGTGTGTAAATATGCTCGTTTTTCAACCGGACACCCTAAAATCTTGACAGAACACATCGACGTGCAACACATTCGTCAATACGAAGGATTGATCAAATGTAAAGTCTTACCTCCGACCAACTTGTACCACCCCATCTTACCTCACCATTGCCAAGGAAACCTGATGTTTCCTTTATGTCGTACCTGTGCCGAAACATGCAACCAAGATCACCCCTGTCACCACACGGAGGAAGAACGGTCTTTGACAGGAACGTGGGTCAGCGCCGAATTGTTTCGAGCTCTGGATCGAGGATACCGTTTGTTGAAAGTGTACGAAATCTGGCACTTTCCAACCACATCACAATACCAAAAGGACGACGCCACGAATCATCCAGGCATTTTCTCAGGGTACGTCAACCAGTTTCTCAAACTCAAACAAGAAGCCAGCGGCTATCCCTCGTGGTGTCAGACTCCCGAAGACCAAGTGCGATTCAAAGAAGAGTACCGTGACATCGAAGGCATCACTTTGGAAGACGTCGAAAAGAACGAAGGAAAAAGATCGTTTGCCAAAGTCATGCTCAATTGTTTGTGGGGAAAAATGGCCCAACGACCCATCTTAACCAAGACGGAATGCGTGACCGATCCTTATCGCTACTTTCAACTGGTGGACGACAAAAGTGTACTAGTCAAACACGTCGAAATCGTCCGTGATGATTTGATCTTAGTCAATTTCGAAGAAGAACCCAAGTTTGTAAAACCTGACAAGTTTAGCAACGTAGTCATTGCCGCCTACGTGACAGCCCATGCTCGTTTGAAGTTGTACGACGAAGCTTTAGAAGTCTTGGGAGATCGTGTCCTGTACTTTGACACCGACAGTTATATGTACATCCATCGACCCGGTTGCCACACCCTACCATTCAAGGAGATCGTTTAGGAGCCTGGACAGACGAGCACCCTCAAGACACCATCCTGAGTTTTGCCAGCGGTGGCCCTAAAAATTACGGTTACCGATACCGAGACCCACAAGGACAATTTCACACCCAATGCAAAGTCAAAGGATTAACCCTCAACTATCGAACCAGCCAAGTGTTTAACTTTGAGGTTTTGAAAAATGCTTTGCTGTCTGGACAAGTGGAAGACTTTTTTGTGCACACGTTAGAACCTCACAAAATCGTACGGTTACCTAATCACCAAATTGTCACTCGTCCTTTACAAAAAGTGTACCAAATCGTGTACCAGAAGCGAGTGAGACTTCCAGACCACACCACTTTGCCTTACGGACACGCCGATCTGCAGTATAAAAAAGGATACCCCCTTGAACAGAAAAGCCAACACCAAGATTGACGATGACTTCAACACCGTGTGATGAACCCACTGCAGACCTCAAGTTGAAAGAATACAAATTTCCCGTGGTCTTGCCTGACTATTGTGATTGTGCCAGTCGATTGAACACGTTCAAAAAATGGCCTAAATGGCATGGATTACCTACTTCCAATTCTTTAGCCAGAGCAGGATTTGTCTACTTTGGACAGGGAAACAAAGTGAAATGTTTCAGTTGTGGTGTAACCATTTACATGAACCCTAAAAATTCAGCTATCCTGGAACATATTAAATGGTCTCCAAACTGTGCTTACCTTTCTTTGGCGTTTCCACCGATTACATTACAGTACTTTGCGGATGGTACAGTCGACAAGTATAAAAAAGGAACCACTTCCAAGCCTAACCATTCATTCTGACTTTCAACGTTGACCGAACAAGAAGAAAAAAAGATGAGTAATTTTGTCAAACTCCATCCAAAGATGAATAAGAATACTCATGCCACCCACCCACCAAGGGAGAAATCTAGTGTGAACTCCAAGTGCCATCACGACTTGGAGTGCGATGCAGTGCCATGCGACGAGACGGATTCCGTACGCTTTGGCATCAGCGATTCACACGATCAGACGGATGCCGTACGCTTGGACATCGTCGATGCTGTGCGTGTGCCTCACCATCCCTCTAGAGATGAAGGACGACCTTTCTTCTTTATTGGGAAGAATGCTAAACGTACCTGTGAATGTCATAAATAATTGACGATACCTGTGGCTTTGCCTGGCTATTCCAAGTATGAAAGTCGACTCCAGACGTTCCAAGACAAGTGGCCTAAATATCTACTACAATCAACTACTGACAAAGCTTTAGCCAGATCTGGATTTATCTACTTGGGAGAAGGAGATAAAGTTCAGTGTTTCAGTTGCGGTGTGAGACTTCACCAATGGGAGCCTACCGACTCAGCTTACCTTGAACATGCCAGATGGTCTCCGCACTGTCAGTTCTTACCTTTAGTGGCCTTAGAAGAGTACGGGTACGATGAGCCAGATGCCAAGAAGAAGTAACATGTCGGATGATACTTTACAATGGTACATTCGTGGTTTACCTTTGGAGTTGCGAGAACACATTTACAGAGAATGGGTTCAGATACAAGTGAAACGTAAAGAACAGTTACATCCTTTACGACATACATGTTTTAACCATTGGTATCTGAATGTTATAAAAATACTGATTAGTACCAAGATATTCAAATGGTCAGACATTCATGAAGGACTAGAAGACCCCTTTAAGAGTTTGGAGGGCACCACCTACAATGTGTCAGTGATCCATAGAATTCGATGGAACGAAGTGAAGGAAAAAAATGTGACCAACAGACAAGAATACCAAAAACTTTTACTAGAAGTGTCACCTCAAGACGAAACGTCTTTGCGTCGACTGACGTGCAATACGGTACTTCTCACTGATCATCTTAGATATCCTTTACCCACCGATTCCATTTGGCTAAAGTGTGAGTATTTTGTCACCAAGAAGACTAGTTTAGAAGATCGCATTCGTGACTTGCCTTCGAAGTTGCGAGTACGAATTTACAAAGAGTTGGTCCAGATCCAAGTGAAACGCAAACTCAAAGTCATTCCTCGATTTTTAAACTATTGCTACTTCCACCGTATCAGAAGTCTGATTCTGGAGAGAAACTATCACCGCTATCGTGAAGAACACAAAAGAGAGTTACTTCTTTCCAAGTCGGAAACTTTACCAGAGTACATTTGTGGTTTGCCTTTGGAGGTGCGAGAACGCATTTACCGAGAGTTTGTCAAGATACAAGTGAAACGCAAACTCAAAGTCATTTCTCGATTTTTAAGGTATGTTTACTTCCAAACTGTCAGAAGAAAGATTCTGGAGAAAACCTTTCATTGTAGAATCCCGGGAATAGTCTATCACAAAAGAACCTGGTTATAAAAACCCACCACAAAAGATACCCACCTTGGGAATCTCTCCCTATAAAATCTCACCATGCCTGATATGTGGTCTTCACTCGTGAAACTGATTCCGTGGAAGGAAGTCAACGATCGTGTTCAGACCTTAGAGGATTATAAACACTTGATACAAGAACTGTTTCCATTGAATTTTGGACGCTATGCAGTGTGTGTGTTAGTGACTACCTTTCTTGGATTTCGTTTTCCAGGACATTCGTTGTGGAGTATTTTTGAGGATCAGTGTTTGTCTTGGATTATTTTGGAGGACCTGTGGTTGTTTTGGACTATTTTGATGAACCATCAAAAAAACCCCCAACATGACCATTCATGCTTTATCGGTACACGAAAGACAAATTGTACTCAAAGTGTTGAGAGTGGTGATGAAGACAAGTGGGGTACCTCCGTGTGAAGAAGACATTAGTCAAACTTTATCTACCTTTGACACGTTTCAAGAAGTGTGTATTGCTAGTGAGTTATACCAACAACTTACCGATTGTAAAGATGTACGTGACTGGAGAAAAATTGGTTTCGATGCTTGGCTACAAGAAGTGGCTCAGTTTGCCAAAGATCTGGCACGTCACTAAGTTTCCTAAAGTGCAATGGGAACCTAAGTAAAAAAAAAATAACCTTAGAATCCATCCTGGAAGAAGAAGAACCTGACACAGCAGAGAAAGACCACACCGTCGTCGTCGTCCAAATACAACCCTCTGAGGAACACACCCCCTCCTTACCGTCAGAGACATTTCATTTTTCCAAAACAAAGACGACCAGAATAATACTACCACCAGTGCCTGGGCCTTCCATTCCTAGGACAGTGTTTTGTTCTTGTTGTAAATTGACTTGTTTGTACAGAACTTTAATTCTTTTAGTGGTAGCCTTAATCTTGTACCTCACCATTTTTGCCGTTTGCATTTTTGTCCTTCATGACTTGTAAAACATGTTTTTGTTTGTTTGTTTGTTTTAGAAAAAAAAATAAACGTGTATGAAACGTATAAAATATCTTGGGTCTTTTGTCTTCTTCTCAAAAATCTTCCTACCTCAGTCATGGCTACATCTTCTTCTGCCTCGTCTGCCTCTTCAACTTCCTCTGTGGTCAAAGTGATTGACGAAAAGTTAGATCGTCCCAGTTGGGACGCTTTGTATCTGCGCCATCCCTTTAACATGTTGATTGCTGGACCCAGTGGTTCAGGCAAAACCGAATTTGTCAAACGTTTGATCGAACACAAATCTCATTTGTTCGATCGTCCACCTCAACGTATCGTGTGGTGTTACAAAGAGTGGCAATCTTCTTACACTTTATTGAAAGAAAGTCAAGGAGAAGCCATTTCGTTTGTAGAAGGCATCCCTCGCGAAGACGATGGGATCGTGTCAAACACATCTGGTCATCTTTGACGACATGTTAGGAGAAGACGAAGAAGGAATTAAACTTTGGTTTACACGAAAAGGACACCATCGAAATGCCAGCATCATTTACATTACTCAGTATTTATTTCAACAAAGTAAAGCCCATCGTACCATCAGTCTCAACGCTCATTACGTGGTGTTGTTTAAAAGCCCCAGAGACAAATCTCAAGTGCAAGTGTTAGCCAAACAGTTAGGCACTCCTTGGTTGAATTATGCGTACGACGATGCCACTCAAACACCTCATGCGTATTTACTCATTGACTTAAAACCGACCACTCCCGACTATTTGAGATTTCGTGCCCAATTGTTTCACCATTGGTGCCAAGAAGGAGGTCCTGTCATTTACACGTCCCCTTCAGTCACACTCTGAAGAAAAAAACTATAAAAACATCTACTACGTCATTTCTGTCTCACAGTCTTCGAGATGACTTCCTTTCAATCTCATCCTCCTGCTAAATTGATTCGTGCCTTGTATGGCATCAGTCGCAAAAAAATGCACAAGTCCGTGCTCATTTGTTAGATCTAGTCTTAAAGAAGTGTTACGATGGTTTACTTTGACGGCACGTCAATTACTGCAAGGCATCATTCACATCCCTCATCAAACTCAACGTTTTTTTCAAAAACATAAAGGGGCGTTGTCACAACTAGCTGATCCTAGAATCGATCCACGGACTAAAAAACAAATCATTTTAACCCCTGGAGGGAGCGGTTCTTTAGGAGGGGTTATGATTCGTTCCCTTTTGAAATGGGATCCTAATGCCCAAGCCAAAAAACCCAACACACCAAAAAAGAAGAAAAGTCCCAAAAAAGAAAGCCACAAAAAAGAAAAGCCCTAAAAAGAAAGCCCCCAAGAAAAAGAAGAAAAGTTCTGCCAAGAAGAAGAAAACACCCACCACTGCAAGGAACCGCAAGAGAGGTTCTGCTGCCAGGACGCAAACGTACACCCGCAAGACACCACCACCACAGCCAGCAGTGACGAGGTCTCCTTTTGCGTCCACTTCTTCGTCTTCTTCACCACCCTTCATGATGATGATGCCTGCCAAACCGGACTTAAGACAAGTGTTTCCTAATTTGATGCAAAAATGGAAACCCATTTCGAAAGTCACCACGTCGGGACCCTCGACTTCGGCTGATCTAGCCATGGCAGCGACCGCGAACAAAGTACCGTCCCCTAAAACCAAAGTCCAAGAGAGAAGTTTAGTGGATTTATCCAAAGAAGAATTGAGACGATTTAGTCCATTGAAAACACCTCAACGTCGAGTGAGGCCTGTCATGAAGATGGTACGTCGTGCAGACAATCAGTGGAGACGTGTTCCAGTATAAAATAGAAGGGTGACCTGCCAGAGACTTCAGACGTACTCCTAACCTCTAAAATGGCTCCCAAACGTGCACACCACCACCACCACCAAAAAAAGAAGAAAAGCAAAAAAGGAATTCCACCTCGTCTGGCGAAACATTGGGACGTCTTGTCTGTCCTGACCAAATCCAATCCTCCCATGCGAAAACAACTCATTCAAACAGCCCCCAAAGAAATCATCGATACCGGGTGTGAATGTTGTTTGAACGTCTTGAAAGGAACGGTACCTTTGTCCAAGATACAGAAACAAAAATTAGACAAACATCGGAACGTTCTTCGCCAAATGGTGAAAAAGAAAATACCGATCCAACAAAAGAAAAAAATGTTGGTGCAACGAGGAGGATTTCTACCTATGCTGTTAGGACCGTTGTTAAAAATAGCGGGTCCTTTGTTAGGAACGATTGCTGGACCACTTTTAGGAGGTGTCATGCGATAAAAAAAAGAAGATAAAAAGGACACCCTTCTCTGGAAATACCACACCTTTTTGTACCTTTGGATGAAATGGAAGGACGAAAACTGACTTTAGTACCTTACAAACGATGGATGGATATTCCATCGTTGGAACGAACAACGGATACCTCATTTACCACCCAATCCTAATCTCAACGAGATGTCACAGTTGCAACAAGAATTACAAACGCTGATGTAACGAAGCGATTTGTCAGAAACAGAAAAATTGCAACGGTACGGTCAACTCTTACAACGTCTGCAACTCTTTCACCAAAAAGCTGTCGACGAAACAGCTCCACCCACTCTGAGAGATTTCAAAACCCTGATGAAAAGCGGACCTAAAGTTACCACCACCACCACTAAAACAGACACCGCCACGGGGATGACAGAAGAAGACGAGCCCCGAGAAGTGTTTCAAACTCCGTCTGCTGGCATACCTAGTCAAATTGCAGCTTCCTTGTTGACACCCTCTCCTACCCCTCATCGAGAAGCCATGAAAGCTTGGGTTAAAAAGAAGATGTCCACTCCTTCTTTAGCAGAAGAAAAAAAGAAAGACAGCAAGACTGAAGTGAAAAAAGACACCACCAAGAAGAAACCTGCCATCATTACCCCTTCTTCACTACCTACTCCTTTGGCTCGTCGAACGCGTCAAGCCGCTTCGTCCAAACCTCACGACACTCAAAGTAGTAGCATCGAACAGTGGTTGACTTATTGAGGAATCATGGAGAAACTTTTAGCCAGCCTTTATTACAATCCTGGCCATGCTGCTGGTTACGGAGGAGTTCAAAAATTGTATCGAGCTGCCAAAAGTAAATTGAAAAGTGTACGTTTGCCCGAAGTACGACGATGGTTACAAGAACAATCGATGTACACGTTACACAAACCCATTCGACGAAAATTTTCTAGAAGTCCAACCCAAGTGGAAGGCATCGATCATCAATGGCAAGCCGATTTAGCCGACGTCTCTCATTTGGCAACCTACAATCGTGGTCACAAATATTTGTTTTGTGTCATCGACGTGTTTTCCAAATTGGCTTGGGTCGTGCCTTTGACTTCTAAAAGCAGTACCGAATTGGTACGTGCCTTAAAATTGGTCTTGAAACAAAGTGGTCGTCACCCTTTACGATGGCAAACTGACAAAGGCACCGAATTTCTAAACCAAGCTTTTCAAAAAGAATTGAAACAAAGACAGATTCATTTTTTTACTACCGAAAATCCTGAAACCAGAGCCAGTATCGTGGAACGTTTTCAAAGAACTTTGAAAGAACGCATGTGGAAATATTTCACACATCAACACACTCTCAAGTACATCGACGTGTTACCTCGTTTGGTCAAAGAATATAATCAATCGTACCATCGAAGCATCGGATGTGCCCCTGAAGAGGTCAGCCCTGAAAACGAAGTGACCGTGTTTGATCGATTGTTTGGTACACCCCAGAGCAGACCACCGCAGAAAAAAACCTTGCTGGAGTTGAAGACGGGAGATTGGGTTAGCATCGGAAAAAACAAACGCACTTTTGACAAAGGCTATTTACCCAATTGGACCACCGAATTGTTTCGTGTCACTACACCCGTGCGTGGACGCGATCCTCCCGTCTATAAATTGGAAGACATGCACGGTGAAGTGCTCAAAGGAACATTTTACTTGCCTGAGTTACAACGAGTGACTAAAAAAGAAGACGCTTTGTACGACATCGAAAGCATTCTCGAACAAAGAACACGCAAAGTAGGCAAACGTCGAGTAGAAGAAGTCAAAGTACGTTGGAAAGGATATCCTCCTAGTTTTGATTCTTGGATTGCTGCTTCCCAAGTCGTCGACTATAAAAAGAAAAAGAAGCAGTAACCTAACATGCCATTCAACACAACCACGACCTCAACTCCTTCGCAGAGTTCCTCTCTTCAAGAATTACAAAAACAACCGCTCTGGGTTTGGTGCGGAGAACGTGTGCCTAAAAATCAAATCGTCTTTTTCTGCCAAATTTTTGTGGTGTATTGTGTCATCGGAGCAGCTATTGCCAATTTGAGTTTACAACAAGGAGACAAACAATTGTGAACCATTTTACTTAGCAGTTGCATCGGTTATCTTTTACCCAGTCCCTCTTTGAAATTTACGACGACGACGACAACAGTCACCACACCACCTTCTTCCAGTCACCATAATACCACTCCTCTTTTGGAACCCTTTGAACATCCTTTGAACTCGAGTGACTCCTCGGACGCCAAAACCACTTTGGACCTACTATGAATGACCAATTTTATTTAACTTTACTCAGTGACAGTTCCATGGATGTGTTTCCCAACAACACCTTATGTTGTTTCACTACCAAATTACCTCAGTCCATCCAATTGGATCACGACGCTCATTGGGAAGTAAGTTTGGTAGAAATCATTCATCCTACGCAAATCACAAACATCAACGAAGGTCAAAACACTTTCGTCGTGGAAATCTTGAACCCAAAAATGCAAGATGAGTTGGAAAAAAATGATCCTAAAATGTCGGAATCAAAGAAAAGGGTAGTAGATCCTAAATCTCCTGTCTTGTCGCAGTATACCATGAGAATTCCTACGGGGTATTATTTTAGTGCTGAAGATTTGGTAGAGACGATTGCGAACAAGTTTTCACTCCAATTTGGCAATGCCTTAATCGCTGCCCAAAAATTTGTACGAATCGCTTACCATGCTGTGTCACGCCGTTTCATCTTGCAATTTTTCAAAGAGAAGGGGCAACTCATTGGCGAGAAAGACAAAGAATTACCCGTGGAGGAGAAAACACCCTTAACCATCACTTTTTCTCCTGGATTGTATGCTATTTTGGGTGGAAATAAAAAGTATGCTACTAAAAAAGTAGCAAGCAACGTAGAATTCGGAGATGCTTTTAAAGCCCCTATCGAATTGAACGTTGGACTAAATTTAATGTTTGTGTACTCCGATGTGGTGGAGTACAACGTGGTGGGACACACAGCTGCGCCCTTACTGAGAGTCCTTTCTTTTCAAACTGGATTCTGGCGCTGGTGCTAAAAAAGAAGGTGGTGGAAACACATATCACGTTCACCGTGAATTTGTACACCCTCATTATCTTCCAGTCAGTAAATCGTATTTTGACAGTGTCAACATTAGTATAAAAGGAGATTTGGGACAAAGTGTGCCATTCATTGACCAAGGAAAAGTCACGGCGAAACTACATTTTCGAAAAAAGTTCTCCAACGCATTGTAACATCCAAAAAATGTATCCAGTGTACCGAGGAGTGGCTCGACAACGAGGACATGGTTTAGAAGATATGCTAAGATCGGCTTTTCTGACGGTAGCACCTATTTTGAAACCCATGGTGACTCGAGGATTCCATGCCTTAAAAGATGCCGCTTTGACGCAAGGAAAAGAATTTTTGCAAAACGTCCTCATTGACAAACAAAATCCTAAAGAAGTCTTTATGAGAGCAGGCAAAAATGTGTTGATGAACACTGGCAAAGATCTTTTAGGTCTCCGAGAGAGTCCTATAAATTCGCTTCACGCTTCAGGCCCTGGCATTACTTCTTCCTCCACTTCACAGCAAGGACAAGGTAGAAAGAGACGACGTCGAAATCCCTTCAGAGTTCATAAAACACACGGTGGTGTTCCAAAAAAGAATAAGAAAAGAAGAACCGTCAGAGAATTAGACGTGTTTGATTACTAAAACCTTTGAAAATGATGCACCGAGATTCTTGCGAATGTACCAAGTCAGAACTGGATATGTTTACCATGCCTCCCACCATGATGACGATGCAAGAATCCCAATGGGTGGAATTTCATCCTGTATCGTCTTTGACGGAATCAGCTCCTATCGCATTTGAAATCAAAGGACAAACCGAAGATTACATCGATCTGAATAACAGCTACTTGTACCTGAAACTCCAAGTACAAAAAAATGACAACACCCTTCCTGGGGACGGTGACCGAGTGGCACCCGTCAATAATTTCATGCATTCCTTGTTCAGCGGAATAGATTTGTACTTGAATAACAAACTGGTCAGCAGCAGCTTGGATACTTACTCTTACCGTGCTTATTTGGAAAATCTCTTGACGTACGGAAAAGAAGCCAAGAACACTCATCTGGATGCTTCGGTGGTCTGGAAACCTGACACCTCGGAGAAAGTTCAACATCACAGACCTGTCAGTAGCGGCGAAGTCTACTGAGGATGGTAATAATGGTACTAAAGATATAATTCCAGCAGTCCAACACAATGTGGGATTTAACGACCGTCGAAAGAAAATCAGACGCAGTTTAGAACTTATGGATCGTTTGCATTTGGACATGTGGTTGCAAGACAAGTATTTGTTAAACTGAGTGGATGTACGTCTGAGACTGAATCGCAGTAGTGCCGACTTCCATTTGATGGCCGAAAACAACGAGTGGAAAACCAAAATCCAAGAAGCCAAACTTTACGTGCGCCGTGTAGAAGTCTTACCTAAAGTAGCCAACGACATCAGTCAAACGTTGAGCAGAACCACTGCCAAGTATCCTGTGCGACGCGTGGAAGTGAAAACCTTTACCATTGCAGCTGGACTCCGATCCAAAGTCGAAGATCACGTCTTCCAAGGACAGCTCCCTAAACGTTTGCTGATTGGCATCGTCAGTAATGCAGCCCTCAACGGAGTCCACAATCAGAATCCGTTCGAGTTTAAACACTACAACGTCTCCAAGATAGAAGTCAGTCGAGATGGCAAGACATTGTGTACCAGACCTTTTGAACCTAAGTTTACCGAGAGAAATTACTTGCGATCTTACTTGAGCCTGTTTGAAGCCACGGGACAGTTAGGTACCAACACCAGCCACGGTATTTCGTACGAGGGTTATGCTGGAGGGTATGCCTTGTGGGGTTTTGATTTCACTCCGGACCAAGGCAGCGACGAAGGACATTTTGACCCTATAAAATCAGGCCCACTTCGTGTGGAACTCCAGTTTGCAAATCCTCTACCCGACACGGTGAACGTCATCTTGTATGCAGAATTTGATAATACTCTAGAAATCAACAGCTTGAGAGAAGTGATTCTAGACTATTAGAAGGAAAAGAAAAAAGATGCAACACGTAGAAGAAGAACCTATGGAGATAGACGAGGGATTTTGTGAAGTACAACAGTCACAAACTACCACGGATGATGATGATGTCGAAGTCATTCATTCAGAACCTAAAAAAGAAGAAGAAAACAATCCTTTTCCAAAGTTTGCTGGATTTATTCCATGTATGCCATCAAGATGGCCAGAACACGAACAACATTTAGTCTCTTGTTTTGCTACGGCAATGGGTTCCAAAATTACAGAACTGTATAGGAAAGATTGTCATGGATGTTAAATTGATCATCCCAGTCAGAAACAACGCGACAAATGTTTGATGATGACGGCCGAAGAAAAAATTGACGAATATATGGAGGACGCCTGGTCTCAGATCTCGGAAGAAAAGGTGTTGAGACAATGGTATAAAGACTTGCAGCATTCTTCTTCACCTCCACTCACTCCTCTGGAGATTCGACGCATCGAAGCTCATTTACAAAAGGCTATAGAGACTGTCCGTGATTCATCGACTTACTTGAGAGACACATTCAAGCATAAAGTCAAGTGTGAATTGATGACTTTTCGTTACCTGTGAAAGAAATGGATACCAGGGAACTTCATTACCTGTTGACTCGCAGTTCCTACACTTCTTCTTGGAATCCTGTGGTGTGTGCTAAAGATGAACTACCTCATCGCAAACCTAAAGACGTTCATGCCTATGTCATCAATACCGACGAAAGTCATCGACCAGGAACCCATTGGGTAGCTGTGTACTTTCCTAACGATCACAATGGTGGTGTGGAATAATTTATATCTTATGGATTACCTCCTTTGGAAGACGACATCATCGACTTTATGAGAAGAAATGCCATCTCTACTCGATTCACTAATGCCCGATTACAAGGATCGGATTCTATGGTGTGTGGACAATGTTGTGTATATTTTCTTCATCAACGCAGTCTCGGATATTCCTTAGAACATTTAGTGACTTGTTTTGATAGAGAGTATGCTCGAAACGATGCTAAAGTAGAACGATGGTTTTGTGAACGTTATGGTTATCTCTTGTCTTTAGCTCAGAAACGTAGTGTGCATCAGAATGATGTAGATGTAGAAAAGTGGAAGTTTAATTGACCTTCCCAACGTTGTCAATCCTGTAAATACGTTCCTGTTTAATATCTTGTTGATTGTTATTACCTTTTTATGTTAGAGAAGCTTCTTCTTGTTCATTAAAAAAAATGTTGATTTTTTGAAAAAATGGTGTTGTGTGGTTTTTTATTGAATTTGAAAAAATTATTATGTTCTATCTCTTTCTATCGATCTGAAGTCACCCCCTCTATCCATTTCTCACTCTCGATCTGAACCCCATGTTTTCCATCGCGTCCGCGCTTCGAGCATGTAAAGCGGTGCTTTGGCCAGTGTAGTCACTCTCGTTGACTCGTCAAGATCTCAACAACACTTCAAGAAGATGGCAGCAGCCAAGATAAGCAAACTGAACGACGCTATGGTGAACATGCAGAGGGTGAAGCATCATTTGATGGAGACCAACCCTGAGAGAAAGACAATGATCTTCCTACAAATGGCTCATGATCTAGAGGAAGAAGTCATGAGGGAAGAAATCATCAGGGACAGAATGGAATGGGAGGAGAGACAAAGACTGCAGCAGCAGCAGCAACAGCAAAGACAACAACAACAACAACAAAAACAACAACTCTTGCAGTCCATGAAACTACCCGACGGAGAAGTCAACTGTAAGATAGACTGCGATGAGTTTGCCTTCTCTTTTACCAGAAAGAGAGCTTGTCTTAAAACCGTGAGACCCGTGGCTAAACGTGGCCGCCCTGCTGCGGCTGCCGCTACTGCTACTAGAAGTTAAACAACATAACTTCTTAACCCCAACGGTCCTTTTCAGGGCCACCCATTAATCAAGAAAAGATTAATTTTCATATCATTGCCATATATATGTGTTTGTATGTTTGTGTGTTTGAGTTTGTCTTTGCCCCTTCAAAAAATTCCCTCTCCCAAAAAATAATGTTTGTATAGAGAGTGTGGTGTGTGTTTGATACAAAAATATAAAAAAGGATAGTGTGGTGTGTTTGATAAAAATAAAATAAAAAACGATAGTGTGGTGTGTTTGATAAAAATAAAATAAAAAAGGCTAGTGTGGTGTGTGTTTGATAAAAATAAAAAATGAAAAATAAAAAAGGGTGGTGTGTTTGTATGTGTTTTTTTTTATCAAAAGTAGTTTCTTTTAGGTCCGCACACTGGGTCTGTGTTTTTGGGGTAAGGGGTAATGGAATGTAAAATCCGCGAAGCCTAGAATGACGTCATAGGGATGACGTCAGACGCGGGGTAGTGGAAGTAATGGTTTTTTTTTTGTTTGGAAAGGGGTGTTTTCCTTCACGTTCGCGCTTCTAGTATATTAAAACAACACCTTCCCTAGTCGAGCTACCCATTTTATCTATCAAGATGAACAAGACTGAAATCGTGAGATGGGTCCGAGTTCATTTAGAGGTGGCCTGGCACCTCCTCCATGACCTGAAGAAGAAGGAGAAGGAGGAGAGGGAGAAGAATATCCCCATCAAACCTCATTGGATGATGGAGGAAAAAGAAAATTGGGATCCTGAAGCGGACCATCCTCCGTTTATCCTTCACAACAACAACAAGCGCTGCATGAGTGTAGCCACATGGAGGGGAAGCTGTCCCGCTTGTCGGGCAAAACCAGGGAGGTGCCCGCACCTCTAGATGTACTAAAAAAACCAAACGGCCCTTTTCAGGGCCACCCATTACTCAAGAAAAGATTAATTTTCATAATTGCCATAGGTTTTTGTATGTTGGTGTGTTTGAGTTTGTGTGTTTGTCTTTGCCCCACTTCAAAAAAATTCCCATTCCCTGGTATGTGTTTGTATAGAGTGTGCATGATAAAAAAAGAAAAATATTAAAAAGGATGGTGTGGTGTGTGTTTTGTTTGTATGCTTGATAAAAAAAATTTATGTTTTGGAAAAAAAGGGATGTTTTCCTTCACGACCGCGCTTCGAGCATATAAAGCGGCGCCTTCCGCAGTCGCACCATTCACACTTCAACTGAAGAATGAATACTGTAGAGCTATTACAGGAAGCCTGGGATATCATGGTGGGTGTGGAGTCTTTAGTGGAAAGGTTGGAGTGTTGGTGGAGATATTCTGCCACCAAGCCATACGTCACCAGCCAACTAGCGGCTCTCACTTCAGAGAGGAGGTTGGTGAAGGATGTCTTGGTGGAGGAAACCCAAAAGACTTCTTCGGCTCCTTGTCGTGTGGGTTTTATCAAGTCAGCCCTCGACTTACTGGATGGGGTGGAATACTTCCTAAACAAAGTTCAGGAAGATTGTTGGATCTATCCACCCGCCAGTAGCGTCAGGCGTGAAGAGATAAATCTTCACACGACAAAATTATTATTAAGAAAAGTTTTGGAGCAAGAAGTAGCCCACATTAAGATCTTGTGGGCTCTCGAAAGAAGTCAGAAGGAACAGGCCAGGAAAGAAAAGGAATTTCAACGCCTGAATTTAAACTGGATGAAATCCAGGATAAGTTCAGACGTATGGAACATCCCGACTGGCTACCCAATCCACCAGCCCCACTCCAGAAGAAGAAAAAATCACACACCACCTTCCTAGGCTTCTTTACTCAATGTTGGAGGAAAAAGTAATCCTCCTCCAACGGCCCTTTTCAGGGCCACCCATTTTTCAAGAAAAGATTAATTTTCCATTCTTGCCTACCATGTTAAAATTCCCGTTGGTACCCGTAGAGGCCCCAATGTTACTTTCCCGTTTGTACCCAGAGTGTCCCCGCCATGTTAAATTCCCGTTGGTACTCAGAGGGCCCCCGCCATGCTAAATTCCCGTTTGTACCCAGAGTGCCCCCACTGACCTCAATACCCCCCATATACTACTGTTATCTTTCTAAAGTATATGTATATTGAAAGAAGAAGAACTGTATAAACATTTGGCTTCTGTTCCTATGACTAATTTCTCATTTTGTACTGACTATAAATATCATCTATACAAATTAGGAAATAAATACGTTTAAACAAAAATATTTAGTATATATTTTTAATCAAGACATCAATATTTGACATATGGAAAGCAGTAACAATATTAGCAACACCAATGAAATAGTTTCTTTAGATCTGTCAACTATAAATTATCTCAAACTGAATAAAAAATATTGATGCAGTTTACAGTTAATCAATAGATCACTGTCATCTCTAGATTGTGTAGAGCTGCATTAAGACAAATGTGGCTAGGGTATTTTTCATTACGTCCGTTTGAATAAATGATTGTTCTGTAACTCACACAGTAGGAGGTTAATAGTAAACGCACGAAAGCATTCCTCATAATTTCGAATGATGATGCATTTTCTTCTTGAAGTGAATATTTGATAGTTCATTTCAAATTTGAGGTATTTTTTATTTTGGCAGATATATCAGTCTCACTAAAGTAAGAATCAAATATATTACATGCTTGTAACACACTATGCAAAATTACCTAATATATCTAGTAATACTATTCTTAGTTTAAATAGACTATACATTTACATGTTTTTGATAAAACTGACAATAAATGAGTGATAGATGCGATTCTATGACGCACATGTCGATACAAAATTCTCTTTAACATGACAGATGTAGTATATTGACGTCATACCTTACTAACCTATTTTCTGATATTTTTTAGTTGGGGCACATCGACTTTATAATTTTCGTTGGGGCACATCGACTTTATATTTTTTCGTTCGGGCACTTCGACTTTATATTTTTTCGTTGGATTACATTAAGTTTATTCTAAGCATTAAATGCACTTCATTCTATTTAGTTTCCAAAAAAGCATTATTTCTAATCAGCATTAGTTCAAGGTGGCATCTCTGATTGTATACTCGCTTATAAGTCGGATCCAACTACAAACTGCCTCAGCAGATCTGGATCTATGCAGTTTGTTAGGACTATCCAGTAGAACAAACAACACAGATTCTGATCTGCCGTCACATTATGTGCAAGCACATTAAGATCTATGTTGTTTGCTGTTGGACCCGACTTATACGCAAGCATAGACGGTATATCTCTAGCATATTTATGTATAATTTAGTGTATTTATGTATAATTTAGTATATGTATGTATAATTTAGTATATTTATGATGATTTAATACGAAAAGCACAGGTCAGCTATTATACGCCATTTTCACTCATAAATTATAACAAAATTTAAATAACCCCATTCATTGTTTTAGTATAATTTTAGAACATCGTTTTTGTTTATTTGAATTTCATCATAATGACTCTCAGCCTGCTTTTTCTTTATATTATTATTATATCATTTAGAGAGGTTTAAAACAACAAAAGACTTATCAGGACGAGAATGGAAGATAAAATTTAATTCTGTGAAATTTGAAAGCATCGATAAACTTTGTAGATTATAGACTTCTCTCACATTATAAATATTTAAAATTGTATGATTATTTACCCGATACCGAGCTGATGTTTTCAATCCAAAACATACACGCATTACGTCTGTGACGAGAAAAATGGTCATCATTCACCACAAAGAATTCAAATATAGTTTTTTATCTTTCTGATCTACATGTTGCAACATGCAATTTGCTGTTATCACAGAAATTTGAGAAAAAAGGTAAACGGGTTATTTTGTTTTTAGTCCTTAGTCTCTGTGAATAATAGTAGCTTCCATTTTTTTCCTTGAAAAAACAGTAGGGAACATACGGACCCATCCTAAAACAAACACATTTACATAAAATGATTGGACATTAGCTGTTTATTTGATAGAGGTTTCAAAAAACAATTTATCTTTTCTTTAAATATGCACAAAATACAGTATCATTGCCAAATGTATTGCTTCCATTGGCGGGCTTTGGGTGCACTTATATCGCTATGTGGCTAAGGATACAAGAGTGATAGATTCAGAAGTTCCTAGAATTTACAGTGATAGAGTCAAAATTCACATTTTTAAAATAGTGTCACTCAGAAGAAATGAAGAATGAAAGATTTTCTCTGACGCACATTGTGACTGTAAACCGTCATTAAAAATGACAGATGTCATACATTGACGCAATACCCTTTGCCTTTGTTTCTATTAAAAACGTAATACTTAAATATATATACTTTGTACTTTTGTTTTTAATGATAAATGTCATTTTGCAAGGATATATCTCAAAATAGTGTGAAAATCAGTACAGTAAAAAATGAGCAACAACCCAAAACTACGTTTTCTTTCATGTGTAAATTCTGCGACAAGTTAATTAATTAGCCTCCTGTATCCCATCAGAGAAAGTAGGCAGGTGAAAATACTGACAAAGACTGATATAATAACACACAGATGGAGACAAAGATGGAGACTGAACAGTCTAGCTACACATTACACAAGTAAGCGAGAAAAAGATTTGTATACGAATGGATTACTAGTTGCAGGCAGACATTGTTGATATAAAAGCATAATACAAAGACAACAATGAATATAAATTCATTTTGAATGATAAATATTTCGAAGATTCATCTATATACGACGAATAAGACATATACAAAGTTGAAACAATTTTAAGAACAAAAGCATGAGAGGTAAAGAGAATGTATTCGTGAAATGGAAATGACACGATGATTCATGGAATAATTGGAAACTAGCTGAAGACATTGTGACATTAAATAGATGGGAGACAACTAAAGAAGAGCGCATACATGCCAGTAATAAATAGCACGACAAGTTTGAGGTTCTGAAAGATAAAAACTATTTATACTGTGATAGATGTGGAAAAAAAAGAAAAACAAAACAAGCAACAAAAAACAAACAAACCAACGAACAAAAAATAAATAAAAACCAAACAAACAAACAAAACAAAGCCCACAACAACAACAACAACAACAAACAAATATCAAATTAGAGCATGGCATGCAAATTTCTGTTGACCACAGAACAAGAAGAAAAAAAATTAAATTACATTCAAAAACGTCAAAATAGTACACATGAAAAATATGATAAGGTGATTACAATTAAGACAAGTTTTTTGCTTTACAACACTTCCAACCGCTCTTGCGAAACAGCATTTTTGTGGGTCTGTTTATATATTAGTCTCTTTTTTCATGCACTTTGGCATCAAATTTCATGGATTATATGTTTGACAACTTCTACAGTATTTACATAAACCCCTAATTATCTTTCATAGTAAATAGAATTCTCTGCGGTGCTGGAAGCTCTGTGATTAGATTTTGTTTTTCTTCATGGTAATCATCTATTAAATTGTCCGTTTCTATTTTTGCCTGTTCATCACACGTCTTATTCTTTCTATTGTTTGCATCTCTATTTC
The DNA here is from genome assembly GCA_029931535.1 of Margaritifera margaritifera. Lineage (NCBI taxonomy): Eukaryota > Metazoa > Mollusca > Bivalvia > Unionida > Margaritiferidae > Margaritifera > Margaritifera margaritifera. The sequence continues at coordinate 4,196,318 of JAQPZY010001576.1, forward strand.
ATTGCGTATTTTTATTTGTTGTCTTTGAAGAACAGTAGGTTGTAATGGATATTTAGTTTGTGCTTTTGTACTTTGCACAGACTTCGACATTTCTCCAGTAGATTAAAGTCTATTTGATATATTCTGAAATTCTTCCGTTATGGTAGAAGACGTTTCTAGAAGTCGGTTTGCAAAATCATTAATATTTAATTCTTTTATAAAGCTGGATCATCCGGATAGTGTCCCTATTGAACTAGGTGCTTAAGTTGTGAACCACCATGTAAGTTAATTTTTACATCGCCAATTTGATATCATAGTCCCTTGGGAATGTTTTCATCTCCATATGAATATATGCATTTACAGCATATTTCATTAAACATTCATCACTTACCTGATAACCATAATGTATTAATAGTTTACCTAATTTATGTACGTTTTGTTCTGTAGCTTGATGTTTACTACCAAACGTCCTGGACCTTGATCATCAAAATCGTTAGCAACATACTGTAATATCATCAACATGTATTTGATCTTGTAGTTATAGTATATAATCATCCTCTTCACATGCAGGGTTTTCAAATTCTTTCATTTCAAAACCTACTACTATTTAATATCCTTATAACTGTACAAAAGTTATACATTGCCGTTTGGTGCAAAGGTATGATTTGTTCGTTGATAAATGGAGCAATGTCAGCTGGAAAAAGAATTAGGAACTTTTGATGTTTCAGAACCTCACTTATGGTACAGACTACATGAATTGAAGAGTTGAAACAAGAATTAAACATAGCTATAGCAAATTGAACGTACAAAGAGATAACCTGCACAAATTTAAGTGAAAATATTTGGAAACAATGAATGAAAAAGAGGCCAAAAAGACGTATGAAACATTTAAAATTTTCAAATCATTGCCAGATGTTGAAATCTACACAGTGACATAGTTAATTAGCAGATTTCTTCCGATCGACAAATTAAACAGTTTACAAAATGAACTGAAAGAAAACTACATTACCTCAAATGTAATTAGATACTTCATCGGAAATTCAAATTGGAATTACCTCTATGTGCATGAATTGCAAGTATAATGACTTTCAAACATATCGAATTTAAAAGGTAAAAAGAAAATAAAGAGTATAAAAATATTCCAAAATTCTTAATAAATGATGTGCACTGGTTGCCTTGTTGTTTATACATTTGTGCCTATAACAAGCATTGTTACAACTTTAGTTCTATGAATCGATGCCTACAATCGATGGCAAAAAACAGACAAGACAAAAATGAGGTTAAAAAGACTAATGAAGAAAGTAAATCTCGTCAATGATGAAGTCAGCCATCTTGAATAATTCAACTTTTTTGTGTTCTGCTATATCTTTTCTTGATGGTATCTTAACATTTTGTGGCCTGTTTTCTCTGGCTTTCATGTACCTAATGTTTGACTAGTGAAAACAATTTCTTTATTGATCTGGAGATGATATATCAAACGATAAAAATGGAATAACGTAATAAACGTCTGAATTTTCATCGATGACACATTCAGGTTAGTGAAGTTGAGCCACCTTCGGTAGAAGTCAATCAAAGAAATACCTAATATTTTCAAAGTTGTATTTGATTTCATGTTGTCTCTGAATGTGTTTACAACTCTTTTTCATGCCAATTGTGAAATTCTGCGGTTCTTATTGTTGTGGTATATTTAAATAAAATACCCGTTATAATATTCTGTTTTATCTCCATTTTCTCATCTACTCTTTGTTTTCATTTCTCCACTGACTATTGCATGTCCTTCAACATGGTTTACAATAACCACCGATAAACTCAGAGATGTATATGTTGCTAGTTTGTAGGACATACCTTCGGTACATCTTGCCTTGGAATGATGACTTACAACTAGCCTTTTAAAACGTCTTGAAATCATGTTGATTTAACTGTTCACATTTCTCTGTAAATAAAATGGAAGGAGAAGGAAGAAAAATTAAAAAAACGGAAAAAGGGTTAGCAAAAACCCTGAAAAAGTTACTAAACAGAGACCAAAAGATCCAAGGAGAGTTGATGCTGGCAGAAAACTTAGTAAAGTTCACAATAATTCAAGAAATCAAAAGGGGAACGTTCAAAGAAAGGATAGTAGCGTCCTTAAATATTCAAGACACTGCAAGCACATTACGCAAAAGAAGTGAAAACACTTCACAAGTTGCACTTTGTCCAGACTCCAACGTTCAGACAAATATATATTGTATGTGGTGGTACCCACATTTTGGGCATCTTGCTTATAGTTTCAAAAATAAAGTTGTTTCTGTTATTAAAGCTTATTAAATAACTAGGTCTGTACAATGCAAGTCGTTGGAGACCACATACATTAATTTAATGAAAGAACAATATACAGTTCGTTACGAATTTCAAGATGACAAGAATTTGTTTACATACAACCCTATCGCAGAGATGCTTTAACTTTATTATAGGTAGTAAATTGCGCGTGTACAAAACACATATTTTATCGTTATATAAATATCAGAGCTCTTACCTACAGAGAAATGTTGACAGAAACAAAACAAAAACAAACAAAAGAAACAAAATACCCCCCCCCCCCCAAAACAAAGAAACAATAATAAAAAAATAATAATACTATTGACTCTGTTTATCATTCAGCAGTTAAATCTACTTTCACAGTTGTTGCGTACAGCATGCTTTTAAAAAGTTGTTTAAGGTGTCAATAGGTCAACCATCAGAAAATGGCTATTGGGAGAAATTGCAAAACTAATCATCCTATTTTTATTTAATTCACAATTGACTACCGCATATTACACAGACTCTTACCTGACATAATTGTTGACACTGCACAAACAATAGGAAAATCAGACTTGCATTGCTAAATGCTTTTTTTTTCTTTTGCTTTGCTTATAAACAATATAGATTTTAACTGCAGACAAATGTTGACTGAAACTACAAAACAAATAAAATATTTTTATTTACAATTTGTCATGCATCATCAAAGTCTGCTCTTACTGTTGCCTACATCATGCTTTTAAAAATATATTGAGGGTTGAGGGTAACAATTGGTCCACCCTCATACGTGCATATTGAAGAAGTTGAGAAGCTAATTATTCCTTACTCATCTTCATAATTTACTACTTCATACCTCATGTGTTACTGCCAGATAATATTATTACTCAATTAATGAATACTTTTGAGCCTGTGGAAAACATAACGGATAACGGTATAAAAATATAATTTGGTTAGAGAGATGGACCAAATAAAAAACTTCAAAGTGGATATAAAGTTTAAATTAGGGTAGACGTAAGCATGCCAATAGTATCTGGTAGTATGGGTGTAATCACCGCTGTATTAAAGGTTGCATGAAAGCTGTTGGTGTAGTTGTTCCTGTGGCGTACAGAGGCTTTGGTGCAAAACTGATAATATTTGTTATAAAGGCTTTCAAGGAAAGTTGGATCTATATACACTTTATTACAACGTAATAAAATAGTAGCATCCGCCATTAGTAAGTTGAACAGTGTCGACGACATGATAAGCAGTGCGATCAGTGACAATTACATTGACCATGATGAGTTTATTTTGATCATCAACGAGTAAAACAAGTATAAAAATATAACAGATGCAATCGGGAAAGGATAAACTATAGACATATACAATACGTTGGAGACTCATCGACATAGTCGAGGTGTCCATTTGGAACGACTGCAAAGCAGCACAGAGGAATTGACAAAAATGTTTTCGAAAGCAAGGAAGAAACTGAAAGAGACAGAAATGTTTAGAAAGTTATCTACAAAGGTTGCACCTCAGTGCACGTTGACGACGGCATGGTTAGAAATTGAACATAATTGACTTTGATTGCGGAGCCTGTTGTTCCTCAGGAACATCTCCCCTCCTGTGATGAACAAAGTCCAACTCTTGAATGTTAAAACAGTAAACCTTGATTGTGCGTTGTCGCCGCCACAAGGTCGTGCTCATGAAAACACCGTTTCCATCACAATAATGGAGAGTTATAGTACAATTGATGGTCTCTCTGAGAAAGAAATCTCTATTAACAATCCAGTTGATATCAGAAATGGTAAACTATCAATTTCATAGCAATGAATAGATTTTGTTTTGGGGTATTATAGTGATTCCGACTAACTGAGAAACAATATATTTTTACTACATAAATGATAAGAAAGAAAAAATGAATGTTTTAGCTCTCTGATGGTTTGTACAATCTTTAAATGTATATGAAAAAATCAAGGAATGAATGACTTATGATAATGACAGCGAACAAAGTATAGATGTTGAATGTCTGAAACGACTCTAAAGGTCTCGCCAGCAATAGCTACACAGTGTGCATAGCCAACTACAATTCAAAATTGGTAGGATTCAATAGCCAGAGATCTGCACAGACATCTAATGAATCCAATACAGTTTGTGGGTTTTTGAAACCTAAAATTGATACATTTTCCTCGATCAGATCAATAACATCGTTTTTTTCTTTTTCTTGTGGCTATTGTTCGTCTTTGCTTGAGTCTCTACCAGTTCACAATGTTTTTTCACAAAGATTTTGGTGCATCCAGTCTTAGTAATTATTACAAGCAATTGCAAAGGTGTACCATTAACTATTGAATATCAGCATCCAAGATGAAGATGGAGGAGCTATAAAGCTTCACGTATGCCTCTAACAGACTGTTATTAGTTTGAAATATATCCAGACCTGAAGGAAAATTTGACATTAAATAAATTGCTATTGAACAGAGAAACAGTTACAAAGTTAACAAGATCTTAGATGTACAAAACAGATTGATGAGAAAAGACAAAAAATATTGTAGGTATTCAGGACTTGTACACATAGAAATACGGAGCTGTATCTATTGCTATACAAGCTTTGCAGACCAAAGGAGAAAGAGTCGACAGTGCCTGACATTCAACAAAGAAGAGATGATAGACAATGAAACATGTTTAGGAGTCTGGAGAAAATTAAAATAAATATATCGGAAAGACCATAACACTTTACAATCCCAGTTGTGACAGTTACAGAGAGAACTGAATAATAAAATCCGGTAAAACAACTATGAGATAAAAAGGTTAATAATAATTTTAAGACACAAATTACTGGTTTGAACCACAAGATAACAGTTAACACTGATACGTTGTCAGAGTTGCGTAAAAAATGTATTAACAGAGGAAACCAAAAGAGTTAATGAGAAAAATGTTAATGAAAGTACGATCAAGGTTATGAAGATAAAGACATCTTACAATTTATCAATTAAAGAAGTGGAAGATAAGATTAAAGCAATTAAAGATGTTACATTTAATGAAATGTACAACGAGTTCCGTGCTGAGGATAAACAACTTAAACAGATGCAAAGGAATATGTTGATCGAGATATGGTCAAAAAAATCGGTGTGATATAAGTCAATATTGACGATATTGACAAAAGAATATGTTGATCGAGATATGGTAAAAAAATCGGTGTGATATAAGTCAATATTGACGATATTGACAAAAGAATGAAACGAATGATGAGATATTCAACTGATTTGGAACAAATGTTACATCCAATATAGATGCATTTAAAACTGAAGTAGATTTTTAAAAAAGACTCCAGCATTAAGTCGAGGAACTGATTCCGTTAAAACACAAATAAACAAAAAAATGTAGAGACATTCAAAACCGAATTTAACACAGGAACGGGTAAAAAGAGTCTTGAATTGATATCAGTGTGGGACATAAAAATGAAATCTAATTTTTCAAAGATAATCAACACCATATGAAAAGAATGAAAAGGTTCTTGTTAATATTTAAGTTTAAAACTACATCTCTGGTATCATTTAACAGTTTTGATTTAACGATGTTTCATCACGTTTTGACAAATACAAGTTACACGCAATAAATGCTTTAGAGTAATATGTCATTCAAATAAACATATCTGGCTTATACACAATTTTTCTACTTGCATATTGAAGATTTAAATGTTTGTCTTTGTACTTACATTAATTGTTACATTGGCTTAGAGGTAAACAACCAAAGTGTTGCTTACAAATTCAAATTTATTCACAAAGAATTTAACGTTTACTGAGTAAAAAACAAACAAACACAAAATAAAACACGTACATATTATCACAAGTTATAATAATTGGATTGAAAACCAAAGAGTGTGCCGTTTCGCAAGAATGGGGGGGGGGGGGGGGAAAAAAAGACAGTAGTATGAAACTGTGAAACTGTTACTCGTAAATAGAATAGTTTGCACCGAGGGTGCAGACTTTAGTGTCCTGTGACCAACGCTCCTCGTCTGTGAACTGAGAGCACCCCTAACGTGTACCTTAGGTACACTTTTCATCATAATAAGTGACTGCAGCAAGGATAATTATTGTAGTACTGATAGCTAGCGAAACATCATTTACAGTAAAGAATTCTCAGTTCGAATTATTTGAAACTAATGGAGTTCATAAAGAAAGACGTAGACATGATAATGAATAGCAGAATTGCAGCTAATCGCTGCAGCGTTAAATGAAAACAAAGTCAAAACACATGATAACTTGAAAGAAAGATTGAAAGAACATGGTTTGGTAACTCAGTACATGAGCAACCAGGATAATGTTTTTGATCTACATGCATGTACCCATAGTGAGGATGGTACATATGGCCTGATCGATCCTGATAGTAAGGCAAATTTTGAAAAACTACAACAGCCAAACCTGAATTATTTTTACCAGCCTTCTGATAACCAGTTAAAATACGAATTCTGTATATATTCACTGCATTCGTGATAGGTGTTAGTATGCATGCTGCAAATAGAGTTATTTGAAAAGGAAGTAAAACATTCGTAATATAAATAACAAAATGAGAGAGCACGGCAAATACATAACTTCTCACCAACAGGAAGATTTACAACAAGGAGTTAAATACCGCATGTGTACGCCAAGCAACGTTAAACCTTAGTAACTTTGCAGATAGCAAATCCAAAAAAAAATCAAAATACATTGATTGTACCAAAACGTTTATGTGTGTTGTTTGATAGGAAAGCATCAGGAGATGATAATAATGCAGTGGTAAGCAATCTAGGTATAATGCTTGTGCAAAATAACACCATGTCCCACAGAAGTGATGATTGAATAACAATAACATTTTTATGTATTTGTGGTTTTCTGATTTGATCAGAACAAATAGGATTGATCAAGGCATTGGGAATTATAAAATGGCAAAGGTTGAGATCAGTGTCATGTAATGCACAAAATACTATCAAAGTAGCTATACAGTTTGCGACATATGGTGAAAATTATAGGATATCGTTGGGCTTTCAGATTCAAACATATGATTCTCCTCTGTACCCATGTGCTCTTTCTCGAGATTTCAGCTTTAACATAACACTTGTAACAAGTGAAAGACGATTGTGACCAGGACGCCAGTACGATGTGATTACTTTTGAATCTATCGCTTAATCGATAAATGACAAATGTATAAATAGAATTGCTTTCTTTTATGATTGCATTACTAGTAAAAGATTTATTAACAAAGCAGGCAAAACAACTTTAAGAAATGTCACATTTGATTCGGTTAGCATGAGTTTAAATTGTATTTTGATACTATGTAAACAAAAAGTGGTGAAAGTAATCCGGATAGGTTTGTCAACTCAGCATCTCCCAAACATGGTTTATTTCTAAGTTTCCAATTGAGGCACTAGCTTACGGAAGCCACAAAGTATTTTTGATGAACGAGAGAAGCTCACATAAATTAGCAACATAAGTGTTAATAAAGTTTACATCATTTTATCTGGCTGATTTAAGGAGTAAACACCATACGAAATTGCTTGTTGAAGATAATAAATTAGTCACTGTTTAACAAGGCATTCAAATGCAAATCAACCAGAATCAAAAGAAGATATGGATGCCCACAACATTTATATTTATTTCGTGTCTGATGCTCAGGTAAACATTAAAACAATCAACTAAAATCAGTTAAGTGTTATATCTGTTTGTTTTACAACCTTGTTTCGCGATGACTAAATTGCTTTAGCTCAATGTATATAAAATAACCTTATATCACGATATTTTGTACAGTGATCAATAAAGGGAAGATTATTCTTGCACTTAAAGAGTTAGAGACGGAATACAAACTTCTTTTTTGTATTACATCATTATCGTATCTCCATCTTTTCTATTCAGCAAGTCTTACAATAGAACGTGGTTACTTAAGGAGAAAACACTTAGGGTTATCCGTTGATATTTATGAAGGCACAAATAAAAACTTCGTTTTTGTGCCAATATAGATGCAGTTTAAATGAAAGCAAAACTAACCTAACAAAAGTAACTTTTAGTGGTAACCATTTTGAGTATGGGTGATTGTGCAAAAGTACAACTCTGTAATAAAGAATTTGAGAGAGAATACACATTTTATACCTGATTTCTATTGCAAGTAAAAGAAAGTCAATGGACACTGCGTTTGACAGACGAAAGACAGAAGAAATTGTAGAATTTCTCAAACAGAAGAAAAATAAATAAACGTTTAACAACACTATAGTATCCCTTCGGATCCACTCTCTGCAAGGATGCATCTACGAAGTCGAGATCTTCCAAGAGAACTCCTAAGGTACAAGACTATAGAGTACGTATGTGTCCGTAATGCAATGTATTTACATTATCAACAAAACACGCTTTTCGTGATACATACACAATTCTAATGTGTTCACTTTGACGCTATGCATGCTATGACCGTATGATACCATTAAATTCATTTGTTGACCATTTTCCTCGTGATTAAATAAACAGTCATTGTACTTTTCAAATTTTAATTTCTTTCTAATCATACATTTTGTTTTCTTTACAAACTTTCTTTTTTGCTGCTATCAGCCCTGAATGAATAAAGTGTTTACCTTATCCCACAAAACTGATTAATGGGAACATGATTCAGCTCATCTTTAAAAAGTATAGGTTCTTTCTTATTTATTTGTGGGAGACTATATATGTTGTCCATTATAAGTGTAAGTGTAAAAGAAACTTGATTTTATTCTTCATGTCATTGTAAAAGTTGTCTTCTGTTGCGACGTAGATACACAATGAATCATTATCAGCTATCGATGGTATCATTCTATGAACGTTCTTGTTTTTGAACTTTTTGTACAGAAGTCATTCAGTTAAATCTAACATTGTAAAGCCTCTGTAAATTGGTTTGGTTAATTTGATTGTTTTATTATTCAATCGGACTAACATTAAGTCAATGTTTGTAACTGTTCTCCTGGCAAATGATAGATCTTAGTGACATTTAACAAAATTATTTTCATCTGCACATATATGTTGTTCTTTTCCTACAATATTGTATCTGTTTACCGAATACAACATTGTTCATTAATTTGAAGAAGTCCTTGCCGAAATGATTGGTCGCATTTTGTCTAAAATTTGTATTCAGTTCTACGTAGTATTTTAACTATGGTTGTTAATCAAACAAGGTAACTATGTGCATCTTTTCAGTTTTAAACCTAACTGTAGCCAAAGCTTTATGTTTCTATAGGAAAAGACATATTTCTCTTTGTTTTTCAGTGAACATAACAGTTTTGTTACCCTTGGCTTTCACCTGTGTAATCGTTAATCAACTTCTTCAAGGACACATAAATCATTGTTGTCTTGAATTAATGTCTATGGAGCTACTAGATAGTCCCTTAAATATTCATGCAAGTGTGATGGACTCTCTAAATTCACTTTTAAAATGCAAATGGTATCATTGTCATTTGGTATTACGAACAAATTTTCCTCTACCCAACTAAAATTTTCATCACTTTTCCATCTAAAATTATTTACCGTCATATATTTGCTAATGGCCTACTCATAAAGGTTTTAACATCTTGGTAATTCATGAAAGACCTTGACCTTGACCTTTCAATCTCACTGTTTATCATACTGTCTTTGTCTAAGCGGTATTCAACGTTCCTTCAACATATAAACATCTATCTATATATCTATTTATTTATCTATCTATCTATCTATTTTATCGTTTCCTTTAATTGTATTTAGATATCAAATACCATGATAGGTAGGTCTGCGCCAGCTGTTATCGATTTTTCTAAGATTATATCATCTAGTTGTACTGCGCCAGTAAATATCAATGTTTTTAAATAATGCCCTCGGGTCTTACTGATTTGTGAATATTGATTTTATTTTAGTGTTATCGTACACGAGTAGTTTGGTGTTTAGGCTATTGCGCCAGAAAATTTGGAATGTGTATTATAGCGTTGGTGTCAAAAATATTATATGTACCAAAACTATCATGTATTTACTACTACCTAGACTCAACATTTACCTTATTCAACGCAACGGAACCTTTGGAGATCCAATATATTTCAAATCATAGCGTTTACTCAAAGATTCAGAGAATAGTTAGAAATTTATAACTAACTACCTTACTAGCTTCATTCACATTATGAAACATTTGAACTTATGATTTCTAATGTTTTCGAAGAAATTTGATAAGTAAAAATCCGATAACACTGTTGTTGAAAATGAGCATGCGCATTAAGGCTAGAAGCACACTCGGGGAAGTGTGTGGTTATTTTAATTAAGAGGAAAATGAACCATTTTATCCATATCCTCAACACTAAGTTGGGTTATTAAACAAAATAATTCTGTAAAAGCTATTATGTAATCCCCAATGTTACAACCTTCAACCGTTCTTGGACACACATGTAAAATTTGCATCCAAATCCCCATTTACCCGTCCATTTAAAACACACACACAAACACACACACATATATATATATATATATATATATATATATAGAGAGAGAGAGAGAGAGAGAGAGAGAGAGAGAGAGAGAGAGAGAGAGAGAGAGAGAGAGAGAGAGATGGGGGGAGGAGGGAGGGAGAGAGAGATCATGAGTCATTTAATATTTAAAACTTGTCTGTAAAGGCAGGCGAAGTTTCTGTTCATGGGTCACACAAATATACGGTTTCTTTTGATTTCCTATTCATCACATACTTCTCACATAAGCCGACTGTCTTTTGATCTCGGCGTGATGAGCAACTAGCTAATCCAGATATTCTTTTAAAAACAGCGATTTACAAACCTAATTTGTACAAGTTGGCCGACCAAAGAGTAAATCCTGTATTTGACAGTCATATGTAAGCTGTCAATCAGTAGTGAAATTATTGTTTTGTCATCTTGCACAAAACAAACTAAGATCGGTGATTATTTTAAGTCAATGGTGATTTAATTTATAGGATGGAGCAGGATACAGTAATCTTGTGTGGAACATACATTTGGAATAGAACAACATATACGCGTATTTTATGATTTTGTTGAATAGGGAACATGAAACAATATTGATAACGTAATAATAATAATAATAATAATAATAATAATAATAATAATAATAACGATAATACTATTCGGTGCATGGTATTTGTTAAAAAACCACTCAAAAAGGGAATCCTGTGTACAGAGGTCACCTGTGTATAAAGACCAGTTTTACCATTTCCAATTGTTGGCCGCCATTGACAGGTTTGACTGTATATATAGATGATGTGACTTACCTCCTACAAGTGGACCCCGAACCATGGAGATTTTATTTATTTACTAAAATACACAAATAAGGGAACCCTGGGAGACCAATCATTTCCGTAAACAACCATCCCACAGAAAACATTTCTGAATTAGTTGATTATCACCTTCGGCCTTTCGTGGAAATACTGCTGTCAAATGTCCAAGATACAACAAAACATTGAAAACTAACCTTCGAGATAACACTCTCCTCGTAACTATGGACGCCTGTTCCTTACACACCAACATCCCAAACGAGGAAGATATCACAGCCTGCAAGGATGCATAGGACGGTCAACCTGATCCTTCCCCACCTATATACTATTTGGTCAAACTCTTAACACATGTTCTTAAGTTTAACAATTTTGTATTCAACAAACAACACTTCCTACAAATTAATGGAACTGCAATGGGCATTCAAATGGCACCCTTGTATGCCAATATTTCTATAGGAAGACTCGAGCAAAAGCTTCTTTACGAAGCACCGTAGAGACCTCTAAGCTGGTGCCGATTTATTGACGACATAGAATCAAAGTGGATCGAAACGGGCGACAATTTCAAAATATTTTTTGAATTCGCCAATAGCTTCCATCCTACGATCTTTTTGGATACTCAATCTACCCTCCCGTAGGGCAACATAGAAACTGATTTGAATTCTAAACCAAATGACTCTCAACAAATATCTACTCCCTACCAGCTGCCACCCCTAGCACGTTATAAAAAATCTTTATTACGGTATGTGCGTTCGGCCAAACGCATATGCTCTAATCCGGCTACGTTTTAAAAGAGACTCGAAGAGCTCAGAGGGCACCTTAGAAGGAGAGGATACAAAAATAGCTACATTGAGGAGGCTAGTAACAAAACTAGACTCCTCGATAGAGGAACCCTCCTGAAATATAAAAACAAGAAAACCAACAAACGCGTCCCCTTCGTCATTACTTTCCACCCCGATGCCACAAAATTAAAACAGATAAATCTGAAGCATTGGAGCCAGATTGAATCCTCCGAACATCTGAAGAGCATATTTCAAAAAGTTCCTATGGTTGTGTACCGTAGACCTAACAATCTGAAGGACCATCTGGTACGTGCCAAGGTAACTTCAAACAAGACCACAAATTCAGGCACATATTGCTGCAATGACAAGAGTTGCCCAATTTGCAAACATATGCCGGAGACCAAAACGTTCAGAAGTTCGACGACAGGAGTTAGCTACACTATCAATCAGAAGTTAGGATGTTGAACCAAAAATGCAATCTATCTTCTAACATGCAAGATCTGGGCCACTCAATATGTTGGCGAAACCGCTGATTTCAGAAAACGAATGAATAACCACAAGAGCCACATTCGCAACAAAATCAACGCGAAACTCGCCAACCACTACAACTCGACTGGGCATTCAGTCGAGGTGCTACCGATTGATTCTAACCTGGGGTGGACCGATATAAGGAACGATACTGGATACTTCAGTTGAAAGCTCATGGGTAGTTCGGTCTAAATGAAATAGTCTAACCTTCCAAATACAATCTTATCAAAACTACAGCCAGGCATCAGCTTATCAGACGTACGCAATTTTTATGATAATATTTACCCAAGTAAATCTTCCGTAACTGTTTACATGTATTATTATTATTAATATTATTATTATTATTATTTGAACTCTTGTCCATCATCCCGCTATACCATGCTCTTGACATACTTCCTTAGTACCTCCATGCATAACTTTATCGGGATACAATTTCTTTTGCACATTTAGATGATGGCGTTGATTTTTCGCCGCGCAGGGTGTCAGTCCTTTGTTCCAAGCCTGGAATTAGGTCAAAACACTTTGGTCCTCTGCGTGATACGCACGATAAAAACTTCTTTGATATTTTTTACACAACTTTGTTGGGCTTATGGCAACATAACATAGATATGTAGTTTACCCGTCTTAGACCCTTTTTTAATTTTGTATTCTTTCTTTCTTCTATTGTTTATCCTTTGTTTGTTTATTTCCCTGTCATTGAAACATGTATGAGTCAAGAATTCTTCTTGGCTTTTGTGTTACTAGTGTTTCTTGTGTGTGTGTGTGTGTGTGTGTGTGTGTGTGTGTGTGTGTGTGTGTGTGTGTGTGTATGTATATCTATATATATATGTATATATATATATATGTATATATATATATATATATATATATATATATATATATATATATATATATATATGAATGAATGATACAGACAGCTTAGACTTGGCAGTGGTAACCTGTTTTATTACCTCAGCCCAAGTTGTGTTCTGTACAGGCTGACTTTCGGTACCCAGCTGTCGCTTCTGTGGAAGTTGTCAATTCGAAAAAAGAATATATGTAATCTGATGTTGAAATGTACGAATAAATGGCTTGAAGATTAAAAACAGACATCAGCAAAAAAACAAACCCAACAAAAGTGTTGTAATGTAGGAACAGTTGGATAGTGCCCAATGCATAAACATTTAAGTACTTGGGCCATCTAACACCGATAGAGAGAAATTTTAAATAAAATATAGAAACGATTAATGAACATGTTAGAGAAAAATTGCCGTTGGATGAAAGATTGAAAACGTTATTTTAAAGAAGGGTGCAATAATTACTACTATAGCTACAACGATAGCAATGACTATATCAATACTTGCTCAGTTGATAGCAAATTTGGCATAAAGTGTTGTTTTTCCTACCTATGCCCCACTTCGGTCTCCTACTCTCTCTCTCTCTCTCCTTATCCGCCCTCTTCTCCTATTCCTGCTTCTCCTACCGTACCTACGCCATCTCCTACTTTTCTTACTCAAAACAAATAATTTTTGGGCAAAGTCCAAAATGGCTTTGAAACGGTATTAGTCTGAGTTAGCGAAAAAAGGAGCACCTAGAATTATTGTCAGTCTGATGAGTTGGTTATTAAAGAGAATGTTAGTCAAATTGTTCTTTTCTAACTGGTCACGTGATATTGTTTTGGCATAAGTCGGTTTCTCAGTTATCGTGTTGATCAAAGGTGTGAACAAAGCATCTAAGCAGACTTAAATGCTCGTAACCTATTTCAAAGTGTAACGTATTTGAAAGTGTAAATCCTTCAATCGTGCGCCATGTTTCTCGCGACCTAACGCGCTTCTTTCGAGATAATGACGTCATCGATTGTGTCACAAGCGTTCTTTAAGAGTCATAGCAAGTATTTAATAAGTAAAATCTGAAAAATGAGATTTAAACAGTAATTTCATGTCATTTTAAAAAAAATCAGAATGAAAATCTATATTGTTCACTAATGCCTTATTTGTGTCCGACATTTTGGCCTTGCATTTTGTATTATATGCTAAAGATATGTCCGCTGATCACATGTTTGTTTTGTTTACATATTTTGAACCGGAAAACCAACTTTGGGAATTTATACAACGGCAAAGCCAATGTAAAAATTTTGTTGTAATCATTTGGGGTTCTTATACAACTTAAGAAAAATTTACACTGGAAATGTATATTCACTATGGACTTTTTCCTTTCAGTATTATTTCATAATAAGCATATATTCTACATAAAACGACATTGAATCTGTTATAATAAAATGTGTATCCATTCACCAGTGTCTATTTTAAAATTTCTCTCCCTCTGTCTGTTTGTCTGTCTGTCTCCCTCTGTCTGTCTGTCTGTCTCTCTCTCTCTCTCTCTCTCTCTCTCTCTTGATTAATGTATTTATATGGTAAAGAACAAGCAAGCAATAATGTAAGTGCACAAACGAATGAACGGAAAATAAATTTCATTTTTAATTTTTTTTATTTCAAAAACACGGAGACGTGATAAACTAAAAATATCCATACCTTGGCCTAACTGGCACATTCTGGTCATATGCCACGTGACTTTTTAGTCAGTGTCACGAACCATGGATGCACTTCCGAAAATAAGTAAACTTATACACGCTCGGACAAACGGTAATTCTGAACTAATGTACATGAATGCCAAAATTTTGTTAACGATGATTAAATGAAGTAGATATAGTTGAACACTTTATATGGTTATTTGAATAGATTCTCACAATATTATAACGAACGCGTTAAAATTCACGTTAACGGCACGAAATATATCGCTTCGAGGATAGTGTTGAAATTTTATCATAATGTTTTAATCTGTGTCGTAAGCTTGCTGTCCTTCAATTAACGGTTCCATCAACTGTTAACAGTGTCTGATTCTATCGAAACAGGCTGCGCAATAGATATTCTGTTGTGTACCTGTTCAGGTAATATGTCGACTCAATAATAAGACCATATACTTGGATTCAATCTAGCTATTCCCTCATATGTTAATACGTTACTATCTTACAGAATCAAGTTAGTACAGGCAAAAGATTCATCTTTGTCAGCCATAAAATTAATTTCATCAGCTCGCGATGCTCTCCAGTATTCGACTGCTCCATAGTATATTTAAGCCTGCAAGTAGTTAACACAACAGCAGGTGTAGGCTACCCAAAACTCTGGTGTACAGTTTAATATTCTTTTGACTCATTATCGATCAAATATTTTTTTTTCTCTTTCTCTTGAGGTATTTCCAGTCACGGTGTTGTGGAATTTAATGTTGTTGATGTTCAAATTAAATTCTTTTAAATTTTGTCATAGTTATTTTATTTGAATGCATCGTTGTCAGATAAAGGTATTTTACATTCAGACTGCAGTTTTCGTATCTGGAAGTAAACATTATGTTTGTATACGAATCTGACTAATTCTGGTATACTTTTGTCTATTAAATACCATTAGAAAATTCCACAACTAGCTGTTGGCATCCACACTGCCCAGTTGTTTCGGCCAAAATATCATGATATACTGTGATCTATTTTCATTTCTTCCGTAATGTCCTGTATTACCCTCCTAGAACATTATATAGCTTCTAATCGCCTTATCTAGTTTTTCTTTATAAAGTCATAACTGACAAATTTTAAAGTGTAGTTATCTGTACCATTTGTTGCTGACTGGTGATGTTTTGGGATGTACTTTCTTTTTTCCCTTTGGTATTTCACATATTCAGCATGTTTCAAAAATTCTAAAAATTCATGATCTTTCACGAACTCAGTTTTTATGCCCTTTTAGACTGCTATATATGTACCCTTATTCAGTCATTATTTTACAGGCATAATTGCCTTAATTAGTCCGTTATCTCTCAATTAGATGGCTCCATTCGAACAGATGGTCATTATCATTCGGATAAACTCTAATCCTACCACTATATAATTTTGAAATGCCAAACACCACTTTTATTTATGTAATTTTGTCAGCAATTAAAAGTTAATATGTTGCTAATAATGTTCAGAGTAATAAATGCTTTGTTTTTTTTTAAAAAAAATTATGATACCAACCATTCATTGGCATAATTTTCAAGCATTAATTTGAATGTTTTATTTTGTTATTTCTTGATTGTTTTATTTATTTAGTATTACTATGATTATTATGTTCCTGTGGTAAAAAATATAATGGTTTTACAATTACAATCAGTCTCTTTAAACCGTTGATTATTAGTGAAAAATTGGTAGGATAAGCTGGAGTAGGCGGAACTATCCAGGCCACTAAAAGAGGTCAGCCATCCAGTGCATTAGAAAAGGGAGCCCTCCAGCCGCCAGGAAGGAAACCAGCGGGTGGAATCCGACCAAAGTATCTACAAGTTAGTCAGACCAAAACAACAACAACCACAACAAAAAAAAAAACAAGCCCCACCATCTGGCCAGCTACCAGGAAGCACCCCTGGAAACGGCTCGGGAAGGCAAGCCATCCAGTTAAGTTGAGCGACCAGGACCACCCAGCAAGTTGGAGGGAAAACCTGATAGAGCCTTCCAGAAATAGCGACCAGGGGCTTCCGACTGGAGTAGGAGCAGAGATCCACGCAGCACCAAAGTAGGCAGGCTGAGAGTTTTCATTTTGACCTTGAAAACCCGGTCTGATCTCTAACTTTATTAAAATGCCTTATGATTGCTTTAATGTTTATTAAAACTCTGGACATATTGCCACAAATGTCCACATATACTGGATTCAGATAACAAAATTAATAACAGGCAACTTGTGCCTAAGATTATTTTTTTTCTTGTTTTTAGATTCAGATTTATGAATCATGAAAATTTTCACAACCTAGAATAATATGATATCATGCGACTCACGCATATTTTCAAATAGGGATAACCCATTCTAGGTAACTGGGCAAAATTTGACAGAATATAGTGTGGCACAAAAATGGTTATATCCTTCCCTGGGCTTTTATTCTGACCCCTGAAAGGCGAAAACCGTATGGCCCTGAAAAGCACTGATTGGTATGCTGGTAAATGAACTAATGGCGTCGCGAATCCCAATTGAAGATCACCAAATTAACCGGCTACTTTAAGCCAACATCACTAGTATTTGTTCGGAAAACGTACAAGCACGCATAGTGCACATAAAGCTAGTTCTTGGGAAAATTCACAGCTTAGGATTATTTGATTCGGATATGTGACTTTCACATCTTTTGCGTTGGGATAGGGACAGCCCAACTGGAAATAGGAAACTGGGCATAGATTTGACAATAACGAAATAAGGTGACAGCCTGTAGGCAGTAGCGGACGCACAGATGGATGGATGGATGGGGGCACTCGAGGCGCTTTTTCTTCCTGCAGCTTGCTTTGTGAGGCATTAATTAATATTTTGCGGGAAACCGCATAAATCAATAAGTGCACAAACGCGCACACCCTAAGTTGTCGTAAATGCCGTAAGGCGATAAACAACGTTAATTCAAATTAAGTAAGTAAGTATGATCCTAAAAGAGTCAGTACCACTTAATGAATGATTTTGAAACGTTAATTTTTAACCTTAACTGTGAATCACTAGAGGCAGTTAACCCGTCTGAACGTCATTATCCTAGGCGAGTCTGGACAACAACCACTCCCTAGGGTAAACAAGACTTAAATTAATGAAACTCCAACATCTGTAGCCATTCCACACACCACGATTGGAGTCATAAATTTACAAATGCTTACTTAAAACCTTCTGTAGTGTGTACTCTAATTAGTGTAGAAATGAATAATTAGAAGAGAGTATGTGTATATTATATTTTATTGTATGTATTAAGTACGTACCTGTATATGTGTACGAATTGCATATAATGGTATTTGCTGCTTCTTTCCCATTTTTTCTTTCACTCGTGTTACATATCATATTGTATGTATGAAGTGCACGCCTGCACAAAATGTTTTTTGTGTGCATATCTCGCATTGTCAATGTCTTGTGCACACCTACATCTCAACAATTTTGCCATCTTCTTTTTCGAATGTACCACCACTTATTTCTTTTCGTGTTAAAAACTCCATGTTATATTGTATGTATTGAGTGCACGCCTGCACATGTTATATTTGTGATGCATAGTTATATATATTTAATACAAACATATGAAAAACAAAATCAAAAAAGTTTTTAACTTGTGGGGGGATAAGAAAAAGTTTTTAACCTGTTATGAAAAAAAAAATACAGTTTTAAAGCTGTTATGAAAAACAAACAAAATTTTTTTTTAACCTCATACACTCATACTTGCGAAGGAAAGTTGTTGAAATTTTTTAGGCAAATGGCACGTACAAAGCAAACCGCGCGTAAATCTACGTAAGTTTTTCCCATTTATTCACTCTTTCATCTTACACAGCAATCTTTTCTGTAGAGAAGACTTTATAGCCTTTTCTTTTTCTGTTACATTTTCCTTTATTATTTTTTCTTTCTGTACATCCGGGCAGTGAGAAAAGCTTAACATTAATCACCAAATTTTTCCTTTGTGACCTAGAATAGCTTTTTTCTGGTAAAACATAATATATCCATTTTTTGCCTTTCTAATACTTTATCAATTTAAAATTTGTCTTTCATTACTAGTTTTTGCTGATGCAGGAATAACGCCCTAGATCGGTAGAAATACTAACAGCTTTGGCTGCAAAGGGAATGCAAATGGCGGACAATGATGCACTCCAAAATGGAGGAAACGGGAAAATTTTCCTGTATGCCAAGGGAGAGGTGCCAATCCTCCATTACTGAAATAAAAGGAAAGAGAGTTAGAGTGATGGCAGCTCCACCAATCCAAAGGACGGTGGAAGAAAAAACATTGAGATTCATGTGTTGGGGCTGCCTAGAGAAGAATTAAAATTAAAAATGGAGGGAAAACTCCATATCAAGGTAACAGTACAAAGAACTGCCTCCATATGGGGTTTTCCCAAAATAAAATCAAGGGTAAGATTAGTATCAGTGTCGATAGAGGAAGTGAAAAATGGGTTTCCTACTAAAGACCTGGTACAGGGCTGTGTGAATCACAGGAAATGCTCGCGATGTCAACAGACAGGGCATATCCCTGGGGGTCGCCTTGATCTGCAACCCAAAAGAGTAGGAAACACTTATGCAGAAAGGGCAGCCGCAGACAATGACAAATCACTTGAAATAGAACAAAATGAAACTCGACTAGGAAAGCAGTGGACCTACAATATAGAGATAAATAGAGTGACCACAAGATCACATAACGGAGGTTCCCACTTCCAACCAAACGGCCTTAGGCCTTGACCTGAAGAGGGAAAACTTTTTTTTTTTAAAAAGGCAGCGGACAACTACATAGCAGTAGAATCCAAAAAGAAAAGCAAACACATGAAAAAAAGAAAAATCAATCACAAAAAACATAGGCCAAACAGACTACACAAATGCAAATCCTTATTACATTTTGCAAGAACCCATCTTTGATAATGAAACTGGCTCCCTCTCAAAACCCAACACAGAAGAGAGGGAGCAAAATACAACCACCGAAAACAAAACTAATGGAAATGAATTGGTAAAGGAGGAAAAACTGAAATTGGAGGAGGAGTTTATACCTCTCACCTCCACCCCACTACCAAACCAATAAAGAAAGCACAACAGTACGCCATCTGGGGAATGGCTAGTGTTAGGGGATATGGACCAAGACCCCATCCCCATGGGCCTCCTCAAGACATATCAGAATTGGTATTCACCAAACAGACGATTGCCATTGAACAAAATAGCGCTAAAAAGAAAATAAACACGGGAGAAGGGAAAGAAACAACAGAAGGAATAAGAGAACAAATCGAAGGGGAACCATGCAGTTGGGACCTAGAACGATGTAATAGAACAAGAAAATTAAAGTGAAAATAGTGTCCCGGTCGAGTATGGCCGGGGCGAAAATATAGATATATAATGTTTTAGATAGTAAAATAAAAATGTGTAATAAGTTTAGAATGGAACAAACCTGTTGAAAGACAGCATGGATGGACAAAACCTCAGATTGATATATCTGAATGTAAATGAAATAAGTAATGATAAAAAAGAAAAATTATATGAAACAACTAAAGAGTATGATTTAATATTATTGCAGGAAACACATAATATAGACCAAAAAAAGGTTTATGAAATAGAAGAAAAATGTAATGCCGTAGTAGTAACAATACAAATAAAACATATACAGGTGTAGCTGTTACACGACCATGGGAAAGTTTTGCCCTTAGATGATAAATTTAAAGGAAGGTTGATACACCTGAAAATCAATGGATGGCACATAATGAATGTATATGTACCATCCCAATACAACACTAGAAAAGAAAGGATGAGTTTATGGAAAACCTATTGAAATATACACAAAATTATACCATGGAAAATTGTACAATAGCCCGGGATTTTAACTGGGTTGAATCGGATATAGATAGAATTCAAAGATTGTCAGAGAAAGATAGCTACTGAGGAAACCAATTATAGATTTTATAACAACTAATCAATTAGTAGATGCTTACAGATTAATAAACCTGTTAAGAATAAAATATACCTATTGATATGGAATCGACCAAGGAAGTAGACTGGATAGATATTATGTATCAGAGATAGGGAAAAATAGTGTCAAAGACTGTAGCATCAAAATGTAAAAATAGCAGACCATAATGCAGTTACGATGCATATATACATAACAAAAAGAAAAAATGGAAATGAAAAAGAGTACAAGATTAGTATAAGGTAGAAACTACAACTTTTTTTAAACCAGGAAACCTACGATGTTATAGAAGCATGGGAAATGTTGAAAGAAAATATTAACAGAAACGAAAGATTATTGCGCGCAACAGAAAAAAAAAAAGGAATTGATGGAAACAGAACTTGTACAAATTATAAATAGTAAAAACAGCAGTACCAGAAATAAAGAAGAGGCAATGAGAAAATACAACAAAATACAAAAATAAAATGCTGGGGGGGGGGGCAATGAACTATATACAAAGGCCAGGGGAATATATAAGAGAGAAGAAATACGAAAAGGGAAAGAAAGTTTTATGGAGTCAATTAAAATAGATAATACTGTGTATAAAGACAGCAAACCCATTTTAAAAGAAATACAAATATATTGTACGAAACTATATACAACACAAAATATTGAACAAATAGAAATAGAGAATTATTGTGAAGGTATAAATTTTATGAAAATAACAAATGAAGATAAATAAACCTGCGGAAGTCATATAACTAGTCAGGAAATAGAAAAGGCAATAAAGCAATTACATAAAGAAAAATTGCCGGGGTCGGACGGACTAACTACAGATTTTTACATAACTTTTGAAAAACATTTAACTCCAATATTAGAATTCTTGTATAACAATATATACTGGAGAGGGGAGATGTCAAAATGTATGAAAGAAGGTATAATAACAATACTATACAAGGGAAATGGGGATTATGAGGATTTAAAAAATTGGAGACCAATATCGTTATTAAACACGGATAACAAAATACTGATCAAAATTCTAGCTAATAGGATATAAAAAAGTGCATGGGTCAAATAATAAACAAAAATCAAAGTTGTGGAGAAGAAGGAAGGAATATTCGAAACAACATATTTACAATCCAGACAGCGATATATTACATAAATATGAGGAGCGAAAAAGGAGCCATGATCCTCTTTGATCAGGAAAAACCTTTGATAAGCTAGAATTTAGTTACATAAATTTGATTTTAAACAAATATGGTTTAGGGGCAAGGTTTCTGTACATGGACTAAAATACTGTATACAAATATTACCTCCAGTGTACAGGTAAATAGAGCAAAAACAGAAACATTTCCTATGGAGAGATCTGTACGACAAAGCTGTCCCTTTTTCTATGTTGATATATGTCATAGCAATAGAGGTGCTTTGTACAAAAATAAATATTAATAGAAACATCAAATGAATAAACATACCTAATTTAGAAGAAGAAAAAAAATTTAAATGGTGCAGCATGCGGATGATTGCACCAATTTGACTGCCGATGATTCCTCATTTAAACACCTGGAGAAGGAATTTAATGATTTCGGGAAAGCCTCAGAGAAAACTGAAATTCTACTAATGGCGAATTGTCGTGAGAATCACCCAGATTTACCTCTCCACCTGATAAAAGACCAAGTAAAAACACTAGGGGTGGTGTTTAGTAAAAATGCTTTGATGAGTAACTATAAAATAATATTAGAAACAATTAGGAATAATAAAAAAGTATGGTCCTGTGAAACAATAAACTTAATAGGACGAATAAAGGTTGCTCAAACCTACATATACAGTAAAATATATTATATTGTGAATGTAATAGATTTTAATGACATCATATTAGACAATATAGATAAAGAAATAATACACTTTATATGGAGAGGTAAACTACACCACCTTCCAAGGGAATATTTACACAAACCTAAACATGAAGGAGGTTTAAATATACCACATCTAAGATATTTAAAAGTAGCTAACATAAAAAATAGTTTTAGAAATTTAAAAGAAAATAAAAAGTATGCATGGGGTGCACTATACATATACTGCTATGGGTATATAACTAAGCACATACGAGAAATAAACAGAAACAATAAACTATTAAAATTGATAGATTCACTGAGGAAAATGAAATACATATGGAATATAATTTTTAAATACAGAGTAATCGATAAAATCTAGAATGAGGAAAAAGATCATAATATATATGCTATCATAAAGCAAGATATCGACCAGAAAGGACGAAAAATTTAACAATCCTGAGGGCGAATGGAAAACAATTTGGAAGAAATGGGCCATAATGAAATCAACGGCAAAACAAAGTATAATGCTCAAATACCTGCACGATCTGTGGCTGACGGGGGAAGTGGCCCTTCGAAGATATATTGTGCGGTTGATACCAAAATGCCCTCTATGTGAAAAAGGAATTTATACAAAAAGTCATGTTATACTACGCTGCAGGGAACTTTAGGCTGAAGGAAATATTTTAATAAATAAGATAAAAACAATATATACATGTCACGTCAAGCAATTATTATACATGGATAAAATAATAAACAAGGAAATATTGTTACGATTAGGGGTTGAATATGTAGCAAAAGAAAGAAAGACTCAAACAAGCTTTCACAATTTCTAAAATACAAATTTAATTTCCTAAAATATAAAATATTTAAAAAAAAACAAAGTGAAAGAATTAAAAATAACATACAGTGTAGAAATTCCTTAAATAATCCTAAATTGTTCTATTGAATTCTCTAATAAAGAAGTTGTCCAAAGTATTCAGAATAAGGACACTAATGTGTTTATGTGCTAACAAGAATCAGTTCTAAATCCAAATGTTATTAATTCCTGGTAAATTCATGTGAACGTAGAATATCCCAAAAGTTCTTGAAATGTTTCCGATAATTCCAACGGAGTTAAATAATGTTCAGATCTTTGAATAATAGTACATAATCCCAAAAGTACTAGTTAGAAATAAGAATTCACAAGCTGACTATCACAAACAATAAACATATTCCTCTTTGACGTTTACGAGCTGAAGTAATTGTAATTGTAAATGCCCCACACTGGGATTAAATCTAGTTTTATAGTATTCACACTGCGTGGAACAAAAAAAAAAAAAAAAAACAACAAAAAAACAAAAACAAATAAAAAAACAAAAAAACCCAATCTGCGATTTAAAACAATTCAATCTACTGCGTTTCAAATAGACAAACTCGAATTGCGATTATAATTCTTATTTCAAATCAACACGTTGTTTGCTCTAAACTGAATCATGGGAACCAGGTCATGACTAGTACCTTTACCACGCGCTATGACTCACACTCTACCCACGTGATCTACATGTTGTGTTAAGTTGACCGACATAATTATTGATTTCCTTGGACAGAAGCAATGACTCATGTTGACATTCCGTGTACTTTACAACTAACTGAGTTGGCTACTAAAAAATATATAAATTATAATACAAAGGTCATAAACCAAATGAAACTATATTATAATTTAAAAGATGATACATAATTCCGTAACAATATAATAATAGATTTTATCATCAAGGCTATTAAAAGATGTGGAAAACTAACCACAGTGTAACAAAGACTCCATATAGTGTATCTGTAACACTACTAAAAAGAGTTCTCCTTAGAATAGTGCATGAAAGATTGACATATGTTCAAACAAGTTTCACTGAGAAGATTTTGTGAACAATCCAAAAACATTTCTTCAAAAGAAGCTAACACGAATAATGAACCAAATAATATATGTGTTGACTTCTTAGAGGAGCCATAGACAACCACTGTGGCGATAGAAACCAGTATGCCTCCCCCACTAGCGGATAGGTTCGCGGATATGGGGAACCTGGATCCTACTCGTCCACATGTAGAAAATGAAGACCTCACAAAAATGAACTGCACCTAATAGTTGTAATAGTAACAAAATGTAGCATACATTTAAAGATGTAATGTTCAATTTTGTAAATTTTTCACTTCTCAAACAATATCTGAACGAGGGGATGGAGCGGCTCCCCAACATCAAATCAGACTGAGCTAATACAGTTTCATGGAAAGGGAGAGTTAAATAAAATTCTTTTTTTTTAAAGAAAGCATAAATAAAATCAATCAAGAATAAACTGTATATGTTTGAGCAAATGGCTAAATATTGTTATGTTAACAAAAGTACTAAAACAAACACAAAATATAAGGGAAAATATTATAACATAGTACTAACATTGATCTAACAAATAGACAGGTACAAAAAAGCATTACAGACGGGCACAGGGAACCATGCCACCCGGGAAGTACGAGGTGTAGAAAATGCAGGGCTATGCTAAGAGGATCACGCGAGGTAGACAGGCCTGCAGAGGAGCCACAGAAAACTGGGGGTATGGTTCATGGACAAACAGTACAGATATATATATATATATATATATATATATATATATATATATATATATATATATATATATATATATATATAATGGGAATACGAAAATACAAAAATACTAACAAATATTTTCCCCGATATAAACACACAGAACTGAACAACTATACAACGTATTCCACTATACCTCATAAAAATACAAAAGTCGGAAATAATACATTTATCATGAAACAAATATCATGTTTTCAATTACGTCTGCTTGAATCAAATTTTTCAATCCGTGTCAAAAACGACATCATAGATGTTTATCTTATAATAAGATGTTATATTAAAACATCATGTTTTCCGTTTCATAAACGCCACGAGATAAGATAATACTTGGAATAACAAATAAATGGAATGGCACCGTCTGTCGGTGAGAGTGAAACAGGAAGTTTTGGCTCCTTTCTCTTTCACCGCCGGAAAAAGATGTAGCCATCCCAATCCAAAACGCATATCATAGAAACATATATAAAAGACACCCTTTTTTCCCTAGTAGTCGTTTTATATTTTTTGTTACCAAAATTTTAATACACTAAGTTTGTCCACAATTTTTCGAAATTCTTTTAATATAATCAAAGAAAAAAAGATAATAACCAAAAGTACTCCGAAATGAGAAATATATACATAAATCTGAACCAAGAAAAACAGAATTCAGCCACTGAGACAGTGATGGAAGGGAAAACCAGACCCACTAAGATGGATGGATGTCCAAGAGAAGCACACCCAGGCCTTCATATGCTAAAGACAATACCAACATCTTGGGAGATTGCTTCTATTTTTGAGACATAGAGTATCAATTATATAAATCTTTTATTTTTTGTGTATAAAATAAATAACAACTCACAAAGGATTTGATCTATTATTACCGTCCAAACAAAAGCACAAGACTATAGCACAACGCAACATAATATAGCAACTATACATATAGCACACACTGGACAAAAAGAATCCCTGGCAAGGATCACAAAGAATGGGGATAAACATGACATGGAAACCAGCCACAAGGTTTAATGCCAGAGGAGGGTAGTACAGGCCATATTAATTTTCTCTTTAGACCAAGGGGCAGAACGAATGTGGACCTGGAAACGGGAACCCAAACAAGTATGCCTCATCAAAAATATACCATCACGAACCCTATTCCCAAACAGAATAATCTAAATAAATTTTTGAATCAAAATTCTATTTGATTTTTTTATAACCCACAGCAACAGACCTTTTGGGGACCACAACAGATATAAAAAAAATCTCTTTACAATTTTCGGAACAAAAGGGGGTCATCTTAAAGGCCTCTTAGCTTATAGAGCTAGAGGTCCGAGAGGTGTCCACAAATAGAGTTTTAATCTCTGCGAAAAACACTTCCAACACACCGAATACAGTTTTATTTTCAAGTCTGGTGTAATTTAATGAAATATTTTGTAATTTGAATTCCAATTAGTAAATTTTAGCTTCATCAGTTAAGAACAATACTACTAGTAATACTACTACTACCACTACTACTACTACTAATAATAATAATAGTAAAAATAATCATAAGCAGCAGATGATGATGATGATGAAGTAATTGATTTCATGGCAAAAAATTCCCATTAATATTATAAAAATATCTAAAATACATAAAATATACAAAAGTTTATACTTAACGGGGAGCATCACAGAACGAGAAACAATTGTTTAATTAGCTATTTACTTACTTATTTATTGCACGTAAGTAGTGCAAGCATGCGAAGTTTTGCCCCAAAAGACACCTTTCAAGTTGTTTTTAAGACCTTGTTGTCTTGAAATGAAAAAAATACACTAGTATAGGCACTAATTCACACTGAAATCCACTGTCTATATTTTGCCCTTTACGTTTATACAAACATATTTTGTCACAATAATATCCTAGTGGGTGTTATTGTGGCAAGATAATTGTCTTCATAAGTAAAACATAACTGACAAAAGACAAAGACATATTAAAACGCAAGATAAGATAGATTTTTTGGACTGGGGTTTCTGTACCTTTCAGATTCAGAGAGAAGTAACTGACTTTGATCCCCCATATATTCAACTGGTTCCCAACTGTTAAACTATTCATTGTGTCTTTTTCATGTTGTTTTTAAAATCTTGTAAATTTTGTATATATCATCTTGTTTGTTGAATGGACATAATCCTTGTTTGTAAAACACACCCTCTATATCCGATCCCTTCAAGGTTTAGTTTATAAACGACATGATCATGTAAACTTATTTGCCTGATTTGAAGTATTTCCTCAGTAAACTTAGGAAGGTATCCCTTTGCAATGTCTGCCACTGATCATCCACGCGGCTAACATAAACTCTTTTGTAGGGAAATCTTTTTCTCGCTTGCTTGTGTAGTATGTAGACTGTCGAGTTAAACATTCTTTCACTCTGAGGGAAATTTTACGACATCTAATTGGTTCCCACAATTGATATTTGTGTAAGCAACTGGACTTTCAGGGCTGTACTAAAGATATCTTAAACAATGGTCTTTTTGGTCCTTTAGAATGATATACAAACATCCATAGAATACTTTATGATTGATACATTAATTGTCTTTAGGCGTTATAAGTAAGTCAGCAGGACGCCCATCTTTAACGGTTAAGATTATTTTCAACAATTTGCAACGTTTCTTCAATTATTTCAAACGTACGAATGATTTCAGATTTATGTCCAATTTTTTCATTCTTGTGGATGATTGTATTTCATATACTTAGTCACCATATGTTGTTTAAGAAAAACATTGTTCTCCATAAATTCTATAACGTTTTTATTGAATCGTTGTGGATAGACTATGTAAAATTTACGATATCTTCAATTTGTACCGTAAATTAATTTGTGTATTTACTCACCTTAAATATGTAATTTATTCCATCATCACACTGGCCTGTTTTACCCATCTTGCTATCAGAATTGATGCTGCTTATCTTGATGTTATCATCATTAGAAGGTACCTGTAAATCAGCATTCATTTTAAACTATTGCAGGATATCCTTCAAGATGTCTGAAATCAACAATCAGCATTTTGGGGTGTATGTTATTATGTAGCACAACTAGCTTTGACCACACTTTTATCCCATCCAAAACTTATAAACAAATACAGATATCGCCTCTCTGTACGCTGTAAAAAAATTCGACTGTTGTGTTTTGCACAGGCTGTGCGTTTCGCTAATTGTCTTCATAGTCTGAGTGATCAAGTAATTTTAATGATTGGCCTAGTGATTTCTAATTTTGAATGCTCTCTGTACTTTCATATCTATACTACTATTTAGCCATACAATCATGTAGCACGGACATAAAATAATAAAAGAAATTGCAGCTGTTGATCTGTTACTCATCCCAGTTTGCTCTATACATGAAAATATCGTTTTAATACATGTTTTAGGATGAGCTATGCACATGTATGCAAATAGACGAATATGTATAATACATTGTCAGTAATAAAAGCCTTGTGAGGTCGAATAGTACAGTTTGGGTGCAAAATAATCACGTCATCCAGCAATAAATTAAAAAAATATAAAAATTATCTGCGTTGAATTTATTGTTATTTAGTCTCATAGGGATCACAATGCGATTAACTAACTGAGAAATAAATATTGATAACATACTGACAACAATGATTTGTATTTCTCGCTACACAATGTATATATATATATATATATATATATATATATATATATATATATATATATATATATATATATATATATATATATATACAAACATCCCTAATGTATGTATAGAAAGGACTTTTTTGCTGAAGTTTTTTCCTCGCCATTCTACCGATTATAAGAAGAATTGTAAGGTGAATGAAGATGATGACGTCTTTTTCCAACTAAAAGCGACATCAAGAACAGGTATACATTAGAAGAATTATAAAAAGAATGAAGATAATGACGTCCTTTTGCCAACCATAAGCGTCATCCGGGTCGGCATTAATTAGGATTGCTGACAACTTATCATTTTGGGACGTTCTCTGTAGACAGGGATCATTCAATCAAAACAAAGCAGCAAGACGTCAGTATTTGACTCTGTATGTAACAATATTTATTAGTATTGCTTATGGACAAAAAGCAGGACAAGGAACATGCCAATTTATTGAAAAAGAACGCCAACAACAACTGCTACTACTGCTACTACTACTACTAATCATGCTTTTTAGAACGATCATAAACTGTTAGCAACTTTCTTGACAATGAAAAGACACATTTAAGAGAAATTTAAGAAATATTACAATTTGCACCAGTATTTTCTTTAAAAAAAAGTCAATGCCTGTTTGGTGAATCTCTACTTTCTCCTAATCTAGGTGAGCTGTATTTGCATTCTATCTAAAAGTCAAATCAAATTACATCCTCACCATACTACAAATACTACTACTGCTACTAATATCACTACTTCCACAACTACCACCAACATCATTGCTACTACTACTACTACCACTACTGCCACCACAACCACTCCTCCTCCTACTACTACTGCTGCTATGACTACCACCACATCACTGCTACTGTTAACACTGTCACTACTACCACCAGCACCACTGATACTACTACTACTAATACTACTACTGCTACTACTACTACTACGTCAACTTGCATTCTAAGTTTCTCTTCTTAATTCCCTTTGTCTGGATACCAGCTGTTTCTAGCAATTCCATCCAGAGGAAACTGAGATTACATTTCTGCTAAATTGCAAATAATATACTGGTAAGAACGTAAATTAAAGGTTTCTATATGTAGTTCAAAGAATCAAATGCGGGTCCAAAAATATGCCTATCCCACAGATGAGGTTGATTTTCCGATCATACAGAGGAGCCGCTTTGTAGCTACAAGTCTACGGGAACCCTATCATATTACATCTTGTATCAGGGAGAAAAAAATAATTTGACAGTTAAAGCAGTGGATCATTTCAAAATAATAAGAAAGAGAGAGAGAGAGAGAGAGAGAGAGAGCATATAAACGGCGCTAGAGACAGATACATGGATATACGAAGGGGTCGAGAGAATGACATTTTCTCTGATATTGTATTACTTTCATACTTTCGTTCTCACTGACTGACGCATATAGAATTGCAAGTGGAGATATAGCGGATACAAAATATGCATCAAAAGTATCATTTGCGCCAATGATTGATGCTTTTAAAATTTAAACATACTGTGTAAATTACATAATTTATATATTGAAAAACACAGGATAACTTACAATGAGGCAATAGCGACTAATTAGTAGTGACTCCGTACGTCAAAAGTGAAAGATATAGAGTAAACAAAAGCACAAATTCAAGACTCTTTTCTCTGACAACTGACGTCCTTCGTGTTAATTAACATTTTCTTGACCACATGCATGTCATAGGATGAAAACAAAATATTTCATACAACTTTCTGAGGAAAGAAGTTATTCACAACTCTGACCCTCCCCTTAATTAATTCACTCCAATCAAATAAAGCGCTACTGCTGACGAAACAGGCCTGTCAATTATATATCACTGCAAGAGCGGCAAGGTACTTCAATATGTGTGACAATAAAGTAACGGAATGCAGGTGGGATAGCTACGGAACAATACCTTGAGTAAGTATGTCATTTCTCCTACAATTAGGTGTGCAGACAGTGCGTTGTGCGACTAGGTAAGAAAGGGAACATTTTGTACGATGTTCATCTTTTGGACTGAGAAAATTTAATATATCGTTTCAGAAGCATATTGACTCCACTTAAGAAATAAAATTCGAATTGTGTATATAAATATAAAATCAATGAAAGAAACTATCTCTTGTATGCAATTTGAAAATTGCATGCTCATTTTCAACAAAACTTGTCTTTTTGAATCACACTGTGCCGAAATACTGTATGATTTAAATATTTCAGTAATTTAACTAAAACAAAATTAATAATTTGTTTCGCTCTGGTACTATTATAGACTAACACACGCATCAAAGTCCTAATTAAAAAGTTAGAAATCATATACAGTGTTAATATTCTTCAAAGTTATTAGAAATATATTTAAAGAAGGTAGGTTTTGAGAGCCCCTGATTATCAACAACGCTCTTCTGTATAGAAAGATATATATTTTCTTCTGGCATTATCGCACTGATCCTGGGATTCAAGCCTTTAAAGCGTCGACAGCTTTATTCCTTGTGATGATCTAATTTTGTTCTAATATATTTTTGTAGAAAATTCTACGGTAGCAATATAAACTTTTGCCATAATTAAACCAGAAAATATTTTGATACGGTTATTTTGTTCTGATAATAACATTTTCTTTTATTCCGAGTAGCAAATATTAATACAGTAATGCATATAAAGAAAACCTAATCATGCCATATCTTTTATTTTGTTGTTACCCGGCAACAGGGTCTATCTTCATAAATAAGAAGAAACGGAAATTATTAAAATGGAAAATAAAATTAGTTTCTTTTCCTTTCTTACTTTTTGTTTCTTTTACTTTTTCTTTCGTTTTCTTTCTATTTTTCTATACACTATTTTTTTCTGTCCTATTTTGATAAGTTTCCGTCCAACGCTGGAAGTGATCAGTAACACTTACATGTCAAAGTATTTGACGCTATGCATTGAAAACAAATACAGAATTTGCAGTTTGAACTAATATTCCGCGACTGTAAGAAATTTCGGCTGCACACAGCACATTTTGCTAATTATGAGCAAACACTGGTGTGCATGTAGTACAGATCTGATTATAAGTTTAAAAATTCCAAAATAACATTTCTTGAAATCGGATTTAGGAATCATTAAGATCCACATCACCGAATGATTTGCAATTGGACAATACGGCCAGACAGATATTTGGGTACACTGTTAACTGAACGTTTAAGCACAATATTAAGCTCTACATTATTTCTCTTGGCATAAATTTTAAAAACTATCGGGAAAGACTTTAGACGACTCATAAATTGCTGAAAACATTATATCTATGCAAGTTACACAGCTGGTGGAAGAGTCCAGTACTGACAAATTATCCACGATTCATATTAGGCAAACGCTTTCAATACCGTTTTATCAATATCGCTACAAATTGGTAATCAAGAATAAAATATTACCTGGAACTTTACGATGGATTGCTTCGACATGATATGCAACGCCCTATTTATTACATCTTCTTTCCCATTAAAAAAGGGTGACTTGCATGCTAATTTAACAATATAATTCCATCCTAATTTAAATGCCCACCATCAACGCTGCCATACCAATTACAAGATTTTATATTTATCTAAGAATAAGTCATTCGAAATCTACCCAACAATGATAAAAATAACAAATGTATTGCTTTTAAGGGCACATTACTTCAATTAAGAGAATCTTCATACACCATTGAAAGGAAATAGCAAGATGCAAAATTCTATGAAAAATGTAGGTATTTAAGTATAAAGGTATTACGATTTTGTTTTTGAGCTATGTTGCTAATGTTTTAATAGTTGATTTACAATCAACCTCTGCATATATAACAAATTTGTACATATCCACCTGAGTGAATAAAGTCAATATAAGTGTCTGAGAGTAAATAAGTACTTAAGTTCATCAAGTCAAAGGTAAACAAGTGGGACAGTCGATCAGTGGATGAATTTGTCATGAATGCATACAGTTCAGTACTCTTTGCAATATTCACCAAAACATGCTCGTTGATTTTATTTTGTTATGCCATTGACTGGCCTCGTTATCATTGTACCGTATGTACTCGCTTATAAGTCGAATCCAACTGCAACTAGACCCTTATCTGCCGTCGCATAATGCGCCAGCAGATGAGGGTTTATGTTATTGTTCTACTGATTACTGCAAACAAACTGCATAGGCCCAGATCTGACGGCGCATTATGCGACGGTATATCTGGGTATTTGCAGTTTGCAGTTGGACCAGACTTATAAGCGAGAATATATATATATATATATATATATATATATATATATATATATATATATATATATATATATATATATATATATACACACACACACACACGGTATTATTACACTTATGCTATGATTTTGTGGTTCTACCTTTTCTGATGTTTATTGCATTATGGATCTTACAAAACTCATATCAAATATTTTCTGTGTTTAATGTTCCATATTATTTTAGGTTTTAGAGCTGGGTTTGGAAGTCAGGTGGGTTGACAATAAACGAGACAAATAAAATAAGCCAGTTTTAAACAAAACTAATTATGCTACACCAGTACAATTACCTTTCGAATCTTCTTCTCAACACCACTTTATATCCTTTGTTTTTACTTTGATTACGAAAGAAAAGAACATCAAACGCCATACTTTTTGAAGACTGCATATTGATTTCTTGAATCCAAATAATAGTACTGTAAGTTATATCTCTGAGTTCAAAATCTCATGTGGTGGATAATAAGTCAGATAATAAGTCAGATAAATAGGATAAACTATTTTCATTGTAGAAGAGATCGTATAACCTGATCTGTAATGTCTAACTAATAATACACTTTGTTACGGACAAGTCAACTCATTGCTAGTGGCTCAAAGTCAATCAAACTGACGCTGATACCTATGAACCAGTGAAAGAGTAGATATTTATATGGCGGCTACATTCACGGGCCCACCTTAGTATTCATGTTAACATAACAATGTGTTGGTGCGTGTTCCATGAAATATGCTAATTTTCTTTCTCTTTTAATGAACTGAATATTTGGTTAAGAGATTGTTTATTTTCACGGAAAGGGGTACACTCTATCAGTCCCGATGAGGCCTTTGTTTTTACTTTTGGTCTATATAGTAGATGTGCTATCTAACGATCATTTGACCATCGTCATGACAAATATGTTTAACATTAACTTTGTTCTCCTGTTTATTCTCTGAAATTTATTATATCATCTGCGACTTACCTCTTTCGCCGCTTACAACTTACATCAGAGATCAAGATGTGCATAATTCATGTCAACGTTGCTGATATACCTATCTGATGCATACATTCGTCTTTCTTCATTGCAACCTGCACGTGATCAACTGATATTCACCTCACAGACATGTCAGATATATTTATTGTCTCCACTAAATGTAGGAAGGATATATGTTTGCTACCATTTTTAAAAAATCTAATTCAAAGTTGTTCTCTGTTTCAGCCAGTTTATAGCAAAGAGAAGGATACGGAGAAGAACGAAGCGGACGAGTTGTTGGATCCTTTAACTGAACTGGAACATTTATCCATCTATAGTTCCGACAGTGAGGACGATTTTAATAAGCAGGTGTGGTTACCAAACGAGAATCATCATATGTCTAAAAACATTTTCTCCCTTATTAAAAGTCTTGAGAATCTACAACAATACAGAATGCTTACTAGTCTAGATGACATCAAATCCCTTCTCTTCTGGAAAGCGGTGGCGACAGAGTTTATTGGAACCTTATTTCTAGTACTTGTTGGTTGCGGGTCGTGCATACAGGGCTGGCCAAATAGCAATCATATTAAGCTTTTGGTTGATAATTCTACAGTACAGTTAACTCACAATTATTCTACGGTGGACACTGTCCAAATCGGGCTTGCTTTTGGACTTAGTGTGGCAACTGTTGTCTGGATTATTGGACACGTTAGTGGCGGTCATGTGAACCCGGCCGTCACATGCGCCATGCTGATAACGCGCCGTGTCAGTTTGGCACGCGCATTTTTATTCATAGTTGCTCAGCTGTTTGGTGCCATAGCTGGAGCAGGGATTTTGAAGGGACTAACACCCGATGAATTGGAAGGAACTCTGGGCTGTACACTCCTAGGCCAGGGAGTTAACAGTAAAATGGGCCTCGGTGTGGAACTCTGCATCACATATATTCTTGTTCTCACAGTGTTTGCAGCATGTGACAAACGGCGAAATGATATGGGAGGCTCAGTTCCACTCGCTATAGGACTATCCGTGACTATGTGTCATCTGTTTGCCGTAAGTAGTTCAGTTCTAAAAAAAAAAAAAAAAAAAAAAAAAAAATCTTGAAAAATAATTACACAATTGATCCTAGACGTGTACAAGCATGCAATGGCGACCGTCTATTCCCGCCAAATATCTTCATGTGTTATACTCTCAGACAAACGTCAAGCCCGTTTTGCATAGTGGTAGAGTAATATTTATCGAAACGTTATGTAACCTTAATTTTAAATATGTTTCTTCTCAACTACCTTTGAATAGAAGACGAGAAGGTTGGTTAGTGTATGCGAAATATCGACAGATAATCGTAGATATTAAAAATATTAGGGTACATGGAAAAAAGTCTCATTTGTCATATTCTCGATATTCTTCACCATCTCCTATCCATAACCATAACTGAACAAGTAAAAATAAATTAGTATCCACGATAACGGCTCAGTTCCCACATTGAAATGTCTTTCAAACAGGTCCTTCACATCAATAAAAAAATTATAACTCCATTATCATTATTATTATTATTATTATTATTATTATTATTATTATGCTTGACTCATATTACTAACGTTTAACTACAAAAGGTTTTAGAAATATTTAGAAACTATTTTCTAAAACTCGTAGAGACAGCTACATACTTTGATTTGTATTTAAAATTACTATCCCACACTGGCCAACTAAAAAGGCGGAAGAACGTGCATTCCAGAAATAGAAAACAGTGATGTACACACATACTTTGTTTCCTCTACATAGAAAATGTGGCAGATAATTAACTTACTTCTCTTAAAGATATCAGCATTCAGTGATAATGAATATTCTGAATTTATTTCAATGCACATGATCTGTGTAATTGATAAACGTGCAAATAAACAGGAAAACCTCTTACGTAATTCACCTAACTGAAATATGTTAAAAATACCCCGCCTATAGTAGTGCCCCTGAGTTGTGTTTTTTAAATTATGTTTCTTTATTACACTTGTTCAAGTTACTTTCATGTTGATATCAGTTATGATTGAAATAGTGCCGAAAGAACAACGTGGGGACTCATTATATATTTTTATATTTGACGTGGTATCGTGAGAGCAGATTGTAAATTTCAGTTTAGTTTATTGCATTAACAATCCAAGCATCCAAGGTATGACCAGAAACAGAAAACTTTTGCTATACCATCACTGTTGTGGTGTTTGAATTGTGCTTTCCTGTTCATCTCTAATATAGGTCACAATGTACTATATGCCATGCACATTTTACTTTCTTGTACGATTGTCAAAGTCTGCATTTTATGTTAGTCTTTCGACACAAAGACCTTTCTTTAAATTCTATCCTGAATATTCCAGTATGCATTTGAACTTACCAAATCGTCTATGATTATTCATGGTATGTTATTAATTGACACCCCGCCCCCCCCCTCCCCAAAAAAAAAAAAAAAAATTGCTTATTCACGAATATTTGGAAGGCAACCAAAGCATTCTGTATACAATCTGAATCTGGATTCAGAAATTTACGTACTGTTCCCTGTTCAAAATCGCACGCGTCACTCAAGCTGGAATCGGTGGATTATTGTAGAATGATATAAACAAAAATACTAGTTCATGTTTTCTTTTCATTTACTATCCTAAGGAAAGGTACATTCATACAAGAACGATATACCAACATCCAGATTGTATAATATATTGTATCGTCTGCTTTTTGTAGGTGAGGTTTACTGGCTCCAGCATGAATACTGCCCGAAGCTTTGGCCCTGCTGTTGTCATGGGGATTTGGAAGGAACACTGGGTAAGTTGTTACAGCGACGCATAATTTAGATATTGAAATTTGCGTATGCTGCAATGAATGCTAAACCTTTAATCTCTGGATCTTTTCTTTTCTGGTTCCGAACAAATCCGGACGAAAGGCATAACCTTGTCTTGAAAGTACCGAAATTAAAGTAAAGTGGCAAACGAGTTTTTCTTTAAAGACTTTTCAGTTCGTGTAATTCGTACACTAGAATGTGATTATTTACAATTTTAAAAATGAAAATAATTTTAATAGATATATTGCTTAAAATATTGATGGATATGTCACACCCCATTGTTATTTTAATTACACCTCTGCAGAGGGACTCATTGATCTGAAAAGTTACAATTGTGACAAATAATCAAAGTTGCTGGTTTTATGGGCTCATATTAAGACTGGTTTCCTGTTGGTGCTTATGAAGAAGTATTGCAATCATCCGTTAACTAGAATGCATTCCCTCTATTTCAAAGCAGATACAACAATCAATCTCTGTTAAAACTGATCAGTTCATCTAAAGCAAAATTTCTTTAAATGACTATATACCCATTGATCACGAAGGAGTAAGTCTCTCATACAGGTTTTGAACTTAAGATATTAGTTTGGGGCCAGTGTCTCGTGACGCCTGCATCTGATGCTGATATAGAATATAACTCCCATGACATAAACCTTCAAGTTCCGATTTGCTTCCAACTCTTATGTATGAAAATATAGGGAATTTTCATTCTCTTCTTACTTCATACGTACTTTTGCTAAACTGACAAAGATTTAATAGCTTTGTAAAAGATACAGTTACCCACATTGCTAAAATATTTAGCAAAATAATGGTCGTAAGGCAAGAAAGAGCAAGTCTTCGGTGCACGTAATATGGAGTGTGCCCGGGAAATTGAAGATGCAGTTAAACTCGCAACATTGATCATTTGACAGTATCTAACTAGTCTGCTAATTTCATCTCTCTCTCTCTCTCTCTCTCTCTCTCTCTCTCTCTCTCTCTCTCTCTCTCTCTCTCTCTCTCTCTCAGAAGCACAGCGTACGTATTATTGAATTTGTAACATTATTACCTTAGGTGTTCTGGGTTGGTCCAATCCTTGGTGGAATGCTAGCTGGATTGACGTACGACACTGTGTTTGCTGTCAACGCTTCCCTCGCAAAGTGTAGGGGTTTATTCCTATCCAGTAGTTACGACACCGACAGGTATCCAGCAAAGACGACCAAAATTAGGGTCATAGAGGAAGGAGGCGAACAAACTGTAGATGGAATGAAACATTTGGCTCTTCCTATGGAAAAAGACCAAAGCATAGTTTGAACAAATGAACATCTACTCCATTAAACGGTTGGTTGACATGTTTTGTGAACATCTGCTCCATTGAAGAGTAGGCTGACATGGTTTGTACCTAATGTCAACAATAATGAAGCATACGGAAAGACTGTTATAAATTATATTTTGGAAAAGAAAGTTGGAGAGGTTTAGTAAAACCGAGGCTACGTTATGTTTTCTTGGCACTTTTTGTGTTAGAAATTCAAAGCCGAGCTCAAGATCATAAAATCAGATTTAACTTTAAACATTAGCAAGTTAGCAGAAGAAGACGTGAACTTGAGAAAATGTACGCTGTCAACTGCAAAGAATATATATGAAAGCGGAGGGGGTTGGAGTTGGAGGAAAAAACCAAACATACAAAGCATCAGTCCAGAGATGGCTGTTGTCAAATAAAGTTTCTCCTTACGGGGACTGATTGTCTGTTTTGTCTAAGATAATATTTCACACAGTGATCGACAGGACAAGCTTGACACAGGATTAATTATCTATTAATTTAGCTGGATATAGATGGGGGCTAGATCAGCCAATATGTGTTAGATTTATCATACCTTGTCTGATTCGGGTAGAAAAGACATCTCCACCTGCTTGGCTAATCAATGAGTAACCTTTGGCACCAACCTCTTTCTTGCTCTCCTAGTCAGTTTGGGATCTCAGCCTTTACAAGTATGTTAATAAATACAGAAAATAGTTGGGGGGGGGGGGGGGTAAGTATAGTTACTGCATAAAACAGTGCTCATGTTTTACCAAAATATGTGGTGTTATTGATTAGAGTAAGTCTTAATAGATCATAATCTCTCTCTCTCTCTCTCTCTCTCTCTCTCTCTCTCTCTCTCTCTCTCTCTCTCTCTCTCTCTCTGTGTTTAATACATGTGTAGTGTAGGGATTATTTTTAAAAAAGATCTTTATTATCAGGTGAGGTTTTTTGCTACTGCACTTAACGACAGGATTTCTTTTAACCAGGTGGTTGCACCTATACCGGTAAGATCTCAAAGTCAGGGAGAACATGGCACATTTAATCTTTAATCTATACCTCAGCCCTGTATTTAAAAAATACAGGTATTTGTCCAACCAATCTTGCTGTTGATGCCAATCGTGACGGAGACATAGGTCAAAACTGCAATCCAGGAAGTAGCTAGTATTCTGTGTATATTGCCATCCAACTGGGATTGATGTTACATCCACATTTTACCTGTTTCTGACCATGCCCGGCTTGCATAAGGCTGCTCAACTTGAGTACTTACACATCTCCAAATTTCGTACCACTTTAAAACTTCTGCCAACACAAATCTACCTTTAGTATCTCAATGTTAAATCAAAAAAGTAACCGGTTTTTTTTTAAAATTAAATTATTCTACTGCAGTTTACAAAATCATCAGCATGCAAAAATTATGAGATGAGTTTATACTCAAGGTGGAGATGTTATATGAACGAGGGACAATCGTATCAAATTTTGGGTTAATTTCTTTAAAAAAATATATGTTGAAATGTTGACAAAAAAAGCATCCTAATAGATGCTGTCATTTTACCAGCGAAAAGTCTTTGTGCAAATTGATTTATTTAAGTAGTTTTCGGAGCTTCAAACTACGTTAATTTAAAATTTAGAGAAATATATCCGTTATCGATTAAAATTGCAATTTTGATGTTATGAAAGCAAATTATATAAATGAGTAGTAAGAGAAATTTTATCACTTGATGTAAACAACACACAAAATAGATATGATGTAAACAACACACAAAATAGATATGATGTAAACAGCACACAAAATAGATATGATGTAAACAACACACAAAATACATACAATTGTTATTACTACCATCTGTACTCGCTTATAAGTAGAGTCCAACTGCAAACTTCACAGACCCAGATCTGCCGTCACATAATGCGCCGGCACATCTGGGTCTATGCAGTTTGTTAAAAGTAACCAGGAGAACAAATAACAGATGCCATGATCTGCCGGCGCATTATGCAACGGTATATTAGAATCTATAGTGTTTGCAGTTGGTCTTGACTTATAGGCTAGTAAATACGGTATTTAGATTCAGAATGATAATCATCAAAACGTTTCTCCTACTTTGTAACCCTGTCAAGGCTGCATGTAATTCAACGGTAAAGTAAGAGTGTTCACATCTCAATTTTTGAAGATGATTGTATATTGTATATTTGTATTACATTTTTTAAGTGCACTATTTTAAAGTGTTTATGCTCTTTATGTTGCTTTCAATTATATATATATATATATATATATATATATATATATATATATATAGAGAGAGAGAGAGAGAGAGAGAGAGAGAGAAAGAGATTGTGCTTATTTTACTTGCCAAAACTGTATATTTAGTTTAATAGTATGTGTCTTAATATTTTTAATTGTTATCTTCTTTTTCGCAGTTATGTAAAAAGTCGTTCTTATTTTATATAATTATTGTACAAAGATATTGATCCTTTTTATCTATAGTGTTAGCTTTTATGTATTTGTAGATAGATAGATAGATAAATAGATAGACAGACAGACATGCATATAGCTAGTTAGATAGACAGATAGATAGATAGATAAATAGATAGACAGACAGACAGACATGCCGATAGATAGTTAGATAGACAGACAGACAGACAGATAGATAGATAGATAGATAGATAGACAGACAGACAGGCAGACAGGCAGATAGATAGATAGATAGATAGATAGATAGATAGATAGATAGATAGATAGATAGATATGTGTATTGTCCCGCTTAAATTACAACTTAAATAATTATGTATGAAGTGCATTTATATTGTCATATTTTCAAATTGTTGACAAAAAGAACTGTGTTTATAAATGTATATATGTGTGTTATACAATTAATGATACTCTCATATAACTGTATTATAAAGTTGTTAGTACTTTTTTCCGCATTGTTAAGTTTTGTACAGTTTAATTTTTACACAAAGCCGATGTAGATATATAAAATCTACTGTAATAAATCAGAATACATCATTGTTGCAACTGTCTTCGTTTTCTGAATCAATATGTGTTCGATTTATTACTCCCTGATGATCAAAATTGCTCGTAGACCAAGACCTTTATAATTATGTTAAGTAATTGAAATAAAGTAATTAAGTAATTAATTATGTTCAAGGAAGCCAATATTTACCATTTTAAGTACTTTTTGTGGAGATAAAATATTTGTTTATTATACCAGTAGATACAAGCAAGTCGTAACACTTTTATCATGCAAACTATTTTTTTCCAAGTATAGTATTAAAAAAGTTTGCAAAAGATGTCCTTACCATTTAATTAATTTTTATTTGATTATAAATCAATCCGCTTTTTGGTGTAGAATAAATATTACCAGAAAATAATTAAAATACTTTCAAGAAAATTGCCACTAATTTATGATCAGTTCTTAAACAAAAACATTTGTAAAAGTTCACACACAAAAACACATACATATAAGGCACTACTAAAACCCTATGAAATTAAACATCTGATCCTTAAGCAAACATGGAACGTCTGTCAAAGAGGTGATATTTGAATAGGATATATCGTACACAATGTATAAGTATTGGCTTGAGTGGCACAAATGTGGCGGGAGAAAACAAAAACAAACAAAAAATAAAACGACTCAATCTAAACGACTCGAGTAATATAAAGGAGAGAAAAAACTTTATATTTTTTAAAAGAACAATTTGAAAAATGAAAGACCGTATTAGATTTAGTTTAAAGCCCAAATATCAGGCGTAAGATTCGATGCTGCGATCTTATTTAGATGTCAACAACTCTATTTTGTCTTACGTTGACTTGAAAACAAAAAACGGCATTGCAAAATCGTAGGCCTTTTATTTGTACGGGTTCGCTGTGTTGGTTTGTAAACAAAAACGGCATTGCAGAATGGTAGTTCTAGCGGAGGCCTTTTCATTGTACTGGTTCGCTGTGTTTCGTCTTTGTATTAGATACGAAAAGCATGGTATTTTGGAACATTTGAGCACGAAACAAAAACTCAAGCTTCAAGTCCGAATATTTGATGTTCTGTGTATTTTGTAAGAATAATATTAAAACGACGTACTTGTCAGAACATTGTACTCAGATAAACTTATCTGATGTTTAGGGTTTTTTTTTTAAATCTTGGGCTTGAGTTGCTATCTAAAAAAATGGATTTTACTCAGGCCAAGTCTTTCGAACTGAACGCCAATACTCTGATCAGCCAAAATGGCCCAAAAGTTGGTTTTAAAAATATTTGAATCATTTTTGAAAAAGATACTCAACTTTCAAACAAAGATAATCTTGATGTTAATGATGATTAATCTTCTTTATGCACCGTGGTCAAATATGAACTCTTTAAGAGGTGATGATAAATTCCGCACAGTGCACAACCTCTGTCATAAATTTCTACCTTCTTTGCAAAAAGGCTTACTTTGTTTCGAAACGTAAGACGTCCGTCTTCGGGGGAAAAAAACGACAAAAAGAAATAACTCCAGCATGTCCACTTAACTAGCCCTTCCTTAATGGTGTACTAAATATGAATTGATGAATCCCCAAACTCCATCTACCTATCTCCAGCTATCAGTCAAAAAGTTAATTATTCAGCATTCTACAAAGACCACAGCGTTGGTTATGTATGAAATGTTGCACAATTACGCCTGAGGCAACAAGCTTGACAGGTGTTGCTGCCACATGTTTAACTGACGACAGATAAACAACAAAACAGTCGTGCTATATAAAACGTATAAATTCAAGTCGTTATAACTTTATTATTTCTCAATCGATTTTTGTGAGAGTTTGACAATAAACTGAAAATAGCGTCTTTATAAAATAATAACATTTTAAAAAGAGTATATTTGATTTTAAAGAAACTAAGGTGTACTTATGTCGGTTTGGGGGATTTGTTAATTATTGGTGAAAAAGATTTAAAAAAGAATGTAAATATTCTTAGTTTATATGATAAAAAGAAATCACCCACACCTATTCCGAAGTAAGATCTGGACTTTTTTATGA
This sequence comes from Margaritifera margaritifera, assembly GCA_029931535.1. Lineage (NCBI taxonomy): Eukaryota > Metazoa > Mollusca > Bivalvia > Unionida > Margaritiferidae > Margaritifera > Margaritifera margaritifera. The sequence goes on from JAQPZY010001576.1 coordinate 4,239,897, forward strand.
GAAGGGAATATGCAGAATTTGTTTTTCGTTTTTTGATGCCTTGCACATTATTTCTCTCATTATTACTTCAGTATTTATAATAAAAATGAATACAGTTGACTTGTAGATGAACGGCGGGAGGAACAGCGGTCAGTACGATCCTCTTTATTTTCTGTTTTACTACGTCTTTTCAACCAAAACAAACTACAGACATACCCCTGCCAGAGAAGGAACTACCCTAATTTGATTGAATACCACATGGTATCACATCACGACACTCAGAACCCAACTTTTTGGTTAGAAGCCGTGTCAAAGCTTCTGACCTCCCATGATGCTTTCTATAAATAAAAAATGGCGGTGCACACACCAGCACAAAAGTTACCGGTCTACCGCACAGTTCTTAAGCATCCTAGCAATATTAATCAGTAATGACATTGCTTTAAACCCAGGACCACAAATAGGAAAGTTCAAATTCCCCGTACAACATGCTGTAAACCAGTTAAATCAGATCAGCAAGGTATTCAATGTGATTTTTGTGACTTGTGGACACACCTTGCATGCACGTGTGTTTCTCAAGATAAATACCACAAACTAGGCAGCTCATATGATACTTGGTTTTGCCAAATATGCAACGAGCGCCTGCCTAAATTCTCCGATTCCTTTTTTGATACATCTGAAGCTACTGATGAACCTTCACACCCACCCCATGCAGACTCAAACGCCTGTCCCGATGCCAATCCTTTCCAACCCATCATTGAAATCAGACCAAAAAAATCCCAAACGTTTTCTACTAGTTCATCTCATAAACAGTATTCGTTTTAAATTTGGTGAAGTTTCTGAGCTCTTGATCAACAAAACAGTAGATTTCTTTGAGTTAACTGAAACCAAGATAGATTCATCCTTCCCGGATGCCCAGTTTAATGCCTAAACTCCAGGCTACCGTATGTTCCTGAAAAACCGCACCGCACAGGGCGGATGCGTCTTTATTTTCGTTCGATTAGACATACCAGCCAGAAGAAGGACGGACCTCGAACTGGGGCATATTGAATGTATATCTACAGAAAGAACCCTACAGAAACATAAATGGCTCTTAGCCAGCGGTTACTAACCCTCAACCATGCTAGACACTAGGTTCACTAAGGAGTGTACTTCGTTATTAGATAAAATTACTATCCATTATGATAATTTCAGGCTGCTAGGAGACCTAAATTTTGACCTTTTAGACCATAACAAATGTCATCCCCTTTAAGTATATTTAAGAAATATTTAACATGATAAACATAACTTCTGGACCAACATGTTTCAAAAATCAAGACAAACCCTCACAAGTAGATCTTACAGTTATCTTAGTAAATAAAAGCAGTATCTATGTAACACTGGAAATTTTAACACTGGTATTAGTGACTTTCATAATATGATTTTCACAATGATCAAAGGAAGAGTACCAACAACAACCCGCAGTAAATTCACGTACAAAAGTTTTAAGGATTTTAATAAGGAAAACTTCAATGCCGACCTACAGTCTACACCTTTTCATGTAGCTTATATATTTGACGATCCTGACAATGTATACTGGTCCTTTGAGCAACTGCTCACCAATGTGATTGAGGATCATGCTCCTCTTAAACAAAAAAGAAAAATAAAGCAATCAGCTCCCCTTATCAATGGCAACAATAGAAAAGCAATACACAGGAAAGCTCAACTACTTCATAAATACCAGAGATCTAGAATATCCAAAAACTGGAACAAACTACAAACAACAAAGGACGAAACGCGAAGCCATACAAGTTTACTTTCTCGAACGCTGCTCAGGCGGAACAAAAAGTAAGAATTTCTGGACAACCATTAGGCCATTCCTGGTAAACAAAGTTGTTTTACCACAGAACTCAATAATCCTCCAGCAAAATGATGAAATTATCTCTGATCAGGCCTGCGTAGCAGGGGTCTTCAATTATTTCTTCATACATGTTGCTATAGACATAGGCAATAAATACCTAACCAACGACGAACACCCAAGCATACAGGCTATCAAAAAGAACTTCAATATGTCTACAAAATTTGATTTCTCTCATGTCACTGAAGACTTTACAGCTGAAGCCATATCAAATATCAGCATTAAAAAAGCAACTGGGATAGATCTTATTTCACCCAAACTAATAAAATTCAATCACTGACTGGTCCTATAACCAAACTCATAAACTACAACCTTGACAAAAACATTTTCCCTACATGACTCAAGGAAGTCCAGGTGGTCCAGATATATCAGAAAAACGATCCACTTGATAAACAAAACTACCGAACTGTCAATATTCTCCCAACATATCGAAACTCTTTGAACGAGCTAGCCTTAGACCAAAACAAATATGCTGCAGCTATTTTGATGGATTTATCAAAAGCATTTGACTGTTTACCCCACAAACTCCTCCTCCAGAAACTGGTATCATATGGACTTTCAGATTCGGCAGTAAACATTATGGCAGATTACCTCTCAAACAGAAGACAATGTGTCAAAATAGGAAACTCAACTAGTTAATGGGCAAACATCTATAAAGGGGTACCCCAAGGATCAATTCTTGGACCCATACTTTTTAATATCTTTATTAATGACATCTTCTTTTTCATAAATGATTCTGAGCTATACTACTATGCTGATGACAACACACTTGCCTACGCTCACCACGATTTTAGTATTATGAAATCTACTTTGGAAACTGAGTGCAAAACTTTGATTAAGTGGTTTACCAACAAAGAAATGAAAGCAAACCCTGATAAGTTCCAAGCTATTGCACTTGGAAAGAAAACCAATAAACAACTTAAGACTTTCTCCTCCAGCGAGGCCAATATATCTTGCGAAGATTCAGTAAAACTACTAGGAGTCATTTTGGACTTTATGCTAAACTTTAATCAGCAAGTTACATACATTCGTCAGATAGCATCTAAATAATTAAATGTGCTCCAGCGAATTGAAAAATACCTTACAACTGAAGGAAGACTGGCTGTGTACCACTCTTTCATCATGGCAAACTTCAACTATTGACCTGGCATTTCAGCAGTCTCACTAACACGAATAAACTTGAAAAACTCCATGAACGAGCTCTGAGATTTGTCTTCAATGATTTTAAGAAACCTTACTCTGAACTCTTGGATTTGGCAAATGTATCAACTCTCCACATCAGAAGGATTAAGACCATGGCACTTGCAATATTCAAAATGTTAAACAAGAAATGTCCAGTATACTTAAATGATCTAACAGTTTTCAAACAAATTTTCTTACTCTTGTAGGTATGTAAATATTGTTGAGATACCAAACGTCAAAACATCCGGGTACGGGCTACAATCTTTTAGGTGTGCAGCAGCAAAACTATGGAATTATCTCAGCAATAATTTACAAACACCCTCAGATTTTAACAATTTTAAATCCCTCTTAAAGACCTGGTCTGGGAGCTTACTGTGTAAATGTTCCATATGTAAATTCAAGTAAATAATTTACTGCTGCTACCCTAACCAGCTGCATGCTTAGCGTTTTATATTCTAGTTTTGTATATATTCTTGAAAGTATTGATTGCCCTAAATGTTGTATATATGCATGTAGCAACTGATTGCCCTAAATGTTGGCTTGTGTCGCATACACGTGGTTTTTAGATGGATATTCCTCCTGTTAGAAGATACTTTTATAAAGGACGAATAAGGGCCGTTTTGTGCCCCCTCTCGAATTTTCTTCATTTGATATATATTACAAGTATGAGGTAGTTTGTTTAGTTTCTGACATAAGTTTTGTGTTCTCATGCTAGTTGCCATGGAAATCGTGTGTTAAAAATATTAAAGAAGATAGGCAAATTTGTCATCTTTTCCATGTATTTTTCATTGGTACTGTCTATTCATAAACTATTCACTAAATTTAAAATAGCATTATGTATTTCTATTATTTTTCTGGTATAAAGTTGCATAAAGTAAAGTTATAGTTTGTCAACAATAAAGATTTAAATTATCCATTCCATAACGTGGATTGTTTGTCTTATTTACACGATCTCAGAAATGTAAATAAGTGGTCACTGCTCATTCAAATAGCCTGTTCAGTTTCACTTTTATTCTATTGTTTTTCTTTTTCTAAATATCGCTTTGTCAGGTGTGATCTCACCTCATTTATTCATTTTGATTTTTTTCTTCCGTGTTCAGTTTCACTTTTATTCCATTGTTTTTCTTGTTGTAAATATCGCTTTGTCAGGTGCGATCTCACCTCATTTACTCATTTTTATTTTTTTCTTCCGTGTTCAGTTTCACTTTTATTGTATTGTTTTTTCTTTGTTGTAAATATTGATTTGTCAAGTGTGATCTTATCACATTTACTCAGTTGTTATCAGTGGTATGTATGACAGTAACTGATGCTGAATTGAACTTTGGCCACGCCTGTAACAAAACAAAAAAAAATAATAATAAAAAATAAGGAAATAAACGTCCACGGGATGTGACATACAGAAGAAAAATATATATTTACATCACAAATGATATGTATTATGTATCTCTCTGTCATGATTACATACGCACATACAAAAATACACACAGATTCACATACTCCATGCTGTTACCTGTAACAACTTCAAAACCAGATCTGACAAATATACGTGTGATACTGAAAATGTGCATGTATACTCATCATTTTATTCATTATGTAGGTTAGATTCATATTGATTTCAAAGGAATACTCTCTTTCTTTCTCTCTCTCTAATGGGTGATACATAATAGCACAGTGAAACATTCAATAACACATCCAAAATCTACGCTATATATTCAGATTTACACAGGCGCACACACATCTCTCACTGTCTCTGTCTCTGTCTGTCTCTCTCGATAGATAGATAGATAGATAGATAGATAGATAGATAGATAGATAGATAGATAGATAGATAGATAGATAGATAGATAGATAGATAGATAGATAGATAGATAGATAGATAGATAGATAGATAGATGGATGGATGGATGGATGGATGGATGGATGGATGGATAGATAGATAGATAGATAGATAGATAGATAGGTAGGTAGGTAGGTAGGTAGATAGATAGATAGATACATACATACATAGATAGATAGATTGATAGATAGATAGATTGAATTAAATCTTCTTAAATTTATTTTGGCATTGACCTATATAACAAGTTGTATTTTAGGATATGTATATATGTGTATGTGTCAAGAAATGCACAACAAATAGACTCTACCGTATGCTTAATTTCTGCCACATGATGGGTTGTCTCAAAATATAATTGAATATAAAACAGTAAATTATTTTGCTATACATTATTTGTAAGCAACAATATACCTCCTTATATTCATCTTTGTTATGGCATCCTTTGTGTGATAAATTCGCAATGTTCAGAGACGTTAAACAATAGCATATTACTTACTATAGACGCCTCTCAGTATCTGTTTATTTTTTCCCGAATCCATTCTGGCGCAAATTAAACAAAAACAGCTATGTGCGCAAAGTAAGTTAAAATTTAGAAAGGATAAATAATGTAAGAAAGAAATTAATAAGATTGTTTAAAATATCGTTTTGTTGTTTCTTCTGAATATTTTGAATACAATTCAGGTAGAATAGAATAAAATGCGGTAGAAAATGCAGTTACCAACGAGGTACCAACAGTGCAACAGGAACAAAATGCTAACGCTACGTAGACAGTAAAATCCATGAATGTTTGGTTTTTGGTATCAGCGCAACCTTGTTCCACGATGATATTCTGAAAGCAAGTTTGTTTATAAGAAATACACAGTCTGCTGAAATGTCTTCGTGGAGCAAGACTGCGCTTGTATGTAATTTGGAGTACGAAGTTGCTAAACGCAGCATTTATTTTGCAATTTTCAACACCAGCCCATTTTCAAGGGTCGTTTTTTTGCTATGAATTGGAGATCTATAAACATAATGAATGTAGATGAGTTTCATTTTTATGTTAAAAAACACAATTAGACAAAGAGTTATGAAATTGAACAATATTTTTTTTTTGGCAAAACAAGGGGTCAGAAAACTGCCTTTATTCAATATAGTCCAAATTTGTTTGCTTCACATGCATTAACACTTATTGTATAAGTCTGCTAGTGTAAGTTGTGCGTAGTCTGTCCTTGTTCTTGTATATTTAAAATCGGTATGCATGTAAATGAGATCTTAAGGATGTATAGGCCATTATTTTTAACCAGTATATTTTAACACTGCGTGTAAGTGTAGAGTTTATTCTATTCATGTAAATTTACTTCTCTGCTGTGTTGTTAAAACAGAAATTATAAATTGGGGGAGAGGAATATCTTATGTGCAACTAGCCAGCTAGTATGCATGTGTATTGTAACACTGCATGTAACTGAATTTTTTCATATAAAAAATCCTTCTGCATCGATTAGTAAATCATAAATGGGGGAGGGGTATGCAGTTTTAACTTAGAATCGTGATTCTATAACTAGAAAAAAAATTATGATTGTAAGTACTGTAAGTCTGATCGTTGAATTAAATTGTTATATCATTGTTTACAGTCAGTAACATAGCTCCAACGATCTAATGTTTCGTATTATGTAATGCAATTCCGACTTTAAATAAAATTTGTCTACGTATATGTCTATGTCTACTGACACTGATATTTCAGTATGCACTCTACGACTCCAATCTAGTGCAGTACAGGAAAACTAAGCCCAAACAAAATAGCTTGATTGTACAAAATAGGCCAATACAGGACAAAATACAATATAGTTGTCCATCCGTCCGTATGCCCGTCGGTTTTTCTCGTATGATATTTCACAAGGATAATTAGTATATCTCTTTAACTATCTTCTTACTTACCCGTCGATCTACAAGCGATAATATTATGAATGGACACAAACTTGGTTCTTTAACTAATGCGAGTTACATCTTCATTTGGTTGATTGTTGCTCGTCCATGGGCCAAATTGATTTTGTAGAAAATGAGTCAGTCCTGAGATGTTAGGTCAGGAAGAATATCAGGGGGATATATAAGTGACGAATCGGACAATTATGTGAGACAATTCTAGAAACATGCCTACTTTGCTACAGAATATGGTATTTTCCCCTTTTTTCCTTTATGTCTTTCTTATTTAACCGTAAGTCAATTATGTGAGACAATCTTAGAAATAGACATACTATGCTACAGAACATGGTATGTTCCTCCTTTTTTCCGTCATGTCTTTCTAATATAAGTGACGAATCGGACAATTATGTGAGACAATTCTTGAAACAGTCCTTGTTTGCTACAGAATATGGTATTTTCCATTTTTTTACGTCATGTCTTTCTTTTTTAACTGTAAGTCAGTCTATAGTTCAGGATAAGTACCAAGTCTAATATGATAACGAGAGAAGTTCTCAAGAAAAAGAAATATGTCTCGCCTCGCCACGATCGTAGAATACTGGGTCCTTACATGTAAACATAATATGCGTATTATGATTTAAGTCAGGAAACTTAAAAATTCAAAATTTGAAAACATAAAACAAATGAAAAATTACACAATGCAGAACATTTGTTAAGAAAGATCCAAATTTATAATTTAATTTTAAACATTTCCAAAACAGTTTGGTAATAATAGAAAATATGTGATACAAGTTGGCCACTTTCACCTACTGATTTTAAATGTGTAAAACTATCCAAAGCAATCATTTTATTACCAAAATTTTCATCGATTTCCGGAGATTAAGTTTTTATTTCATAAATGTCATCGGAATGATTTTTTATTAAATTTCGTCATTGTGTCTCACTTTATCGCACAATCGTATCATTATAAGCATGTTAACGATTATAACATTATACATATACATGTTGAAAGTACATAGCTACATTGAAAACAGCTGTTACTACTACTACTACCATTATTACTACTACTTCTCCTACTACTACTACTGCTACTACTACTACTACTACTACTACTAATATACATGTAATTAGTAACAAATCTACAAGGTTAACATCTAATGTATACAAGAATACAAATATAACAAAAGTTATTACAAATTATACAAGGTTAACATACTGTTATCACATAGACATATTATATCTACCACTTACGAATGTTATTCGGTCATACAATCAGGATTGCTCATTAAAATAGTAGCTGAGGTATAATTTCTTAAAAGCTGAAACATTAGGTGCTTGTTTAATATCATGCTGCAAAATGTTCCATAAAAATGCATCGGCCTAAGCAAAAGATTTTATAAAATACTGTCCAAAAATTTTGATATCTATAAATCTTGTTTTCGCTCGACGATATACTCTTTCTACTTATGTTCCTTACAAACATAAAACCATTAAGATACTCTAGCACTAAATTTTTAATACCTAGAAAGTAAGAACAGTTTTTCTAAAAATAATATTAATCCTAATTGGCATCCATCTAAGTGTGTTGAAAAGAAATGATATAGATATTAAAATATCTTTGACATTTACAATCAGTCTGGCCACTCTTTGATGCAAGCTGTAAAGTCTCTGTGTGTAAGAATAATTATGGAGGTCTCCCCACATAGCATAGCAGTAGATAAAATGTGCATTGTAAACTTTTAGGATCAACTGATTCGACATTAAACCTCTTAAAAAGAGTGTTTCAAAGTGGTTGGATCAGGATAAAGTATTGTCAATAAGGATACGTTAAAGTTTGTAACATTTAACAGTTCAATTTTAGTAACATTTACTTCTATGTACAATTGTCTATATTTGGCTTCCCGTTGTGCAGAGCAAATTAGCATTAAATGTGATTTTTTATCTGCATACATAGACACTAAAGAATGTCTTAAACACTTTGGAAAATCACACACACACACACACACACACACACACACACACACACACACACACACGTATAAAATGGAAAAAGAAGGACTAAAATTGATCTCTGTGGTACTCCAATGGAACTTTCCTTAAAATTTGGGACTTTACCTCTCTGTTATGTATATTGAATTTATAACATGTATCCATGAGGTAAGTTGTACTTTAGTGGTCATTTTGTAAATATCATATTTACTGCATTAGAGTTCTAGGTTAGTCTTATTTACATAGCATTTAGTACTTAGATTGAAACTTTCCATGGCTTGATGTGAGTAAAATCAGGTACTCATAGTGATTTTCCATTAGAGTTACTCATATTCTAGAATATTATGTCACGTGACTTATGTTTTTATATATAGAGATTTTGGTGGACAATATTTCATTCTTGTTTAAATGGTCAGTCTATGAAAGAATCATTTTAATGATCAGATGTGTATAGTTGTGTTGTGAAAATTCAGAGAATATTCAGAGATATGAATTACTAAAAGTGCTCATTCTCATTTTGGATTAATACTTGACTTAAAATTTTTGGATCAATTCAAGATTATTGGAACTGTAGAACATCAGGACATTCAAGACTACTGGCATATCATGATAGTCAAGGCTACTGGAATTAATTTTGAACATTCTATATTTAGGACTTGTGATTAGGACACTTAGGATTATTGGATTATTTGGATTTTAACTCACGTTATTTTAATTGTCTTTTGAATTTTTACTTTGATTGTCTAGAAATAAATTGCGTCCTGATTTTACTTACATTGTTAGTTTCACTTTCTTTCTGTTACATTATTTTAAGACCTAGAGTCGTAACAACTCCAATTCACAGCTTGTAATCTACTACTGAGATAGGATGAACACCATTAAACGTGAAGGTTTTATAATATTATATGCTGATATTTAATGAAGTAGAAGCTTGATCATTAATAGTATCAGAAGCTTTACGAATAGAACTCAAGTTCATTTCCCGCAATTACCGTCATACATTTTATTTATCAGTGAATAATCAAACCAGTTAGTGCTGTCTCACAGGAATGATTTGGATGGAAGCCCGATTGGCATGGGGTAATCAAATTATTTTTTTATATAAAAAGTCATCAAATGAATTGAAAACAATGTATTTCTATAATTTTTCTAACAATAGGCACAACAGATACATGTCTGTAATTATTGACACTCGATTCGTCTCCTGACTTAAAAAGGTGGGATGCTGTAGGTTTTTTCCAATTGTCAACAAAATGATTTGTTCTTATGGACATATTAAATATGTAAATCAGTGGTTCCACAATGCAATCTATTAACAATCAAACCAGTAGCCTTTAAATTAGACATTTTTAGAATTTCCTTTCTAAGAAAATCCTCTGTAATATTTGGTATCTGAAGGAAACTTTCATTTGACATAAGTTCAATATCCGATATTCATTTGATATACGTTCAATATCCGGTATTCGTTTGATATACGTTCAATATCCAGTATTTATGAATCAAAGTCCTTACCGATATCTAATCCAATAATACAGAGAAAAAAAATCATTGAAACTATTTGAAGTTTTAGTCAAGTCATTAACGACTTCCCCATCAAAAGGAAAGTGATTTCGATGAAGGTAGAAGATTTATCAATTTTTTCCACATTTATTTTGGTTTCTTTGACAACTATTGAACAGCTTCATCTAAATAATCTCTTTTGCATCTCTAATTTATACAAGAACTTTATTTCTTAAATCACTATATATACCCCAATCATTTTGACATTTACTTATTCTTGCTTTCTCGTGTAGGGAATCCCTGGTATGAATGGACAATAAGCCATTATCATTAATCTACTTATAGTATGATGATGATTAATTATACGTCATAATAATTCCTTAAAAGCTAAATATACATACTTTATATCATAATAAATCCCAGTGAACTTGCCCTAAATCTTCATGAACATTTTGTTCATCTAGGTTTTGTAAATTGCGATATTTTATATTTATATGAGTATTTTGTTTAATTTGTTCCTTTCCTAACGATGATCTCTAATTCCAAAGGGGAATAACTCCAGATTCAACATCCATATGCATGTCGGACACGTTTATATAGTCAATTAATGAGATTGTGTTGTTCGTTTCACGGGTAGGCTTTGTAATTAGTTGATACATCCCATAGGCGTTGTAATCAGTTGATACATCCCATAGGCTTTGTAATTAGTTGATACATCCCACAGGCTTTGTAATTAGTTGATACATCCCATAGGCTTTGTAATTAGTTACTACATCCATAGGCTTTGTAATTAGTTGATACATCCCATAGGCTTTGTAATTAGTTGATACATCCCATTGGGTTTGTAATTAGTTGATACATCCATAGGCTTTGTAATTAGTTAATACATCCATAGGCTTTGTAATTAGTTGATACATCCCATAGGCTTTGTAATTAGTTGATACATCCATAGGCTTTGTAATTAGTTGATACATCCATAGGCTTTGTAATTAGTTGATACATATATAGGCTTTGTAATTAGTTGATACATCCCATAGGCTTTGAAATTAGTTGATACATCCATAGGCTTTGTAATTAGTTGATACATCCCATTGGCTTTGTAATTCATTGATACATCCCATAGGCTTTGTAATTAGTTGATATATCCCATAGGCTTTTTAATTAATTGATACATGCCATAGGCTTTGTAATTAGTTGATACATGCCATAGGCTTTGTAATTAGTTGATACATCCCAGATACATCCCAGAAATCTCCCATCACATTTAGATTGTAATATTTTGTATTACACTCTTTCAGCACTAATTAAAAAGTTTCCTACCATTCCATAGAAGAGTCTGAGGGTCTATAAATAGCTGACTATAAAGTACTGGCTGCGTTTACTGGTTTTACCTCCAATGCCACCATTTCTAGTTTGGCTGGAGTTCATGCTGCCATGTTATTCACATCAACGATTTTCCCTTACATATACTATAACACCACCTCCATGACGAATTAGCTCTTTTCTGAAATATCTATATCCTTTGAGTTAGATTTCAGCATCATCAACAGAAAAATCCAATATGCTTTCGGTTATAATAAAAATATCAAACACTTGTTACCTGACAAAAACTTTTACCTTTACCTTTTACTTGATCAGGTTTGTTTATGAAGTGTTATATATATATATATATATATATATATATATATATATATATATATATATATATATATATATATATATATATATATATATATATATATATATATATAACAAAATTGCCTAAGACCGCCAGTGAGAATAATAATTGAGTTTCAAACATCAATAAAATAAAGTGTCTACAAAGTTTCTATAAAACATTATCAGTTTATTTCTTTTTTCTTGTCCACTGTCTATTGTGGGCCTAATGTATAACCTCAACGAAAAGTTTGAAGAAAATGAGTTAATAAAAATGTAAAGCAATACACATTATTATCAAATTTATTAACTCCGATTGTGTTTTGAGTTTCACTGTTTGTCCTTAATACCTCCGGATATGACTGTCCCAGAACTTGCAAATCAAAGATAAAAGTACAAAATGGTTAAATAAATATAAAAACCCCAGTTATATTACAGCAGTGCTAGTAAGAGATGAATAACGAAAGTAATTCTATGACACACATTATGACAAGAAATCATCGTTTACAATGACAGACGTCATACATGGACGCAAGAAGTTCAACCACATCTACTTTATGCGTGTACATAGACACCAACGATTAATATCCAGCTGCATATCATGATAGTTTAACAAATCTAAATTTTAAATTCCACATAAATATGTTTTCCCAAACTCATTGGTACATGTTTCTCCAAACAATTTTATTACTAGAAAACCCCTTCTAAGTGACATACGGACGGACAGACAGACGGAAATTCAGTCAGGTACATCCAGACTGATAGAGAGACAGAGATAAAATTGTGGGGTATTTCTGATGCATACCCATCTTAAGCTTAAAACACTTGCCTCTCTTTGTTCACAGGTAGCGAAACCTTTGACAGTCTGGTATGTCTCAGACTGGTAAGTTTTTCATGAAAAAGTTATAAAAATGAACTAATACCCTGACCGATTTATATCTCGCTTTGAAAAAAATATATAACCTTCAATCCCTAATATGTTCATAGCCACTTCGGGTAAATTAGACCATCAGTTAAGTTGCTTCAATACACATATCCACTTCGGGTAAATTAGACCATCAATTAAGTTAACTCAATACACATATCCACTTCGGGTAAATTAGACCATCAATTAAGTTGTCTCAATACACATATCCACTTCGGGTAAATTAGACCATGAATTAAGTTGCCTCAATACACATATCCACTTTGGGTAAATTAGACCATGAATTAAGTTGCCTCAATACACATATCCACTTCGGTTAAATTAGACCATGAATTAAGTTGCCTCAATACACATATCCACTTCGGGTAAATTAGACCATGAATTAAGTTGCCTCAATACACATATCCACTTCGGGTAAATTAGACCATCAATTAAGTTGCCTCAATACACATATCCACTTCGGTTAAATTAGACCATGAATTAAGTTGCCTCAATACACATATCCACTTCGGGTAAATTAGACCATGAATTAAGTTGCCTCAACACAAATATCCACTTCGGTTAAATTAGACCATGAATTAAGTTGCCTCAATACACATATTCACTTCGGGTAAATTAGACCATCAATTAAGTTGCCTCAATACACATATCCACTTCGGGTAAATTAGACCATCAATTAATTTGCCTCAATACACATATCCATTTCGGGTAAATTAGACCATCAATTAAGTTGTCTCAACACATAAATCGTTTATACGCTTCTTTACATATCCCGTAATAAACGGCAAAAGTTTTGTCTCTAAGCTTGAACGCTAGGTGTCGCGCGTGTATGGTTGTTGCGGTTGATTACATTGATATTCTACGCTTTTTCAGATTATAATAATTAATCTTCTTTTGTGAATCATACGAAATTTGAAACAAGTGGTTAGATTGTGTGACACAGTAAGATTGCAGTATCGGTCATTGGCTGGCTATATTTATTTATTATTTTGATTCATAATGTGGCTTTACCGGCCAGTAATAATGCTACACGTGTAAAATTACGTCATAACTTAAAAGATCGATGTTCCACTTTAAAAGTGACCTAGATACCCTTTTCTTCAGTCTGAATGCTGAAGTCGAGGAAAGTCGCTCGTAGAGAAGAGATGTATCTCGGTAGTTAGAGTGCTGGATTCCTACGCAGGAATACTGGGTTCGATTTCCAGACCAGTTTTGTGGCTTTAGGCAGGGTACTTAATTCTCATCGCCCAATAAAAACTAGCCAAAACCACTAGGCAAACACCATAAAAGCAGGCTTAATCCAACAAAAACTAGCCAAAACCACTAGGCAAAAACCATAAAGCAAGCTTAGCCAAAACAACTAGGCAAACACCATAAAGCAAGCTTAGCCAAAACCACTAGACAAACACCATAAAGCAAGCTTAGCCAAAACCACTAGGCAAACACCATAAAAGCAAGCTAAGCCAAACCAAACCAGAAATGTTTGTTGTGCGTCTCTGATGCAAGAAACTAAATGAAACAGTTGCTGACAGATTAAACCAAACACCTGATAGATCAATAAGAGTAATTAGCCTACTATTCACTATAATTGAATCTCTTTAAATTAGACACTGTTCGGTAGATTTCCTGTGCTTAAGACAGTCAAACCATAGCAGCCACCTCTGAAAAGTAAGAAAAATAACCTTCAAAGACAGGTTGATGCCTAATAGAGGTTTATTTCCACAGAAATGTGGTTTACTGGACCTTCAAATAGTAACTGTTTCAGACAGGCGATCGTTTAATACATGTGACCTTTAAGGCAGGGTTGACTGTAATTTCACATAGCAATATACCTCTACATGGTACCAAAGTGTCGTAAACCTTTAAAATGACAGAGGTGTATATATTTTATTCACGTTACATTACTAGTATTCCATATAAGAAACTTTCCAATCTTCAAATTATTTCCATGTGTATGTATATTATTCTCCGTCAGACATTTGCTGGTATAATTTATTGCCAATTTATGCAGCTTGATGAGAAGGCCATATTAATTGTCAACATTAAACTGTTAGTATGTTCAAGTAGTTTACCATTCCAGTCCGTTGGGATGATATCATTAGACACTTAATGCAAAACAATGCACATCATTAGTGGCGTATAATTTATCGGGGAATGTTTTTGGTTTTTGGTCTCAAAAGCTGTCAACTATATAAGAATTTGCTCATCTAGCTTTCTATGACCAGCTCTGACTGGTAAAGTTGTCGATAATTTTAATGCAAAATTCAATAAAACACAGTCCTACAAGATGTTAGTACAATCAGACCTGGTGTAAGCATGCGCCTGTTCATAGCGATCACTTTTTATTGGGATCACATTTCGGTCCTCCTACCCAATTCTTCTACATCATATGCCTTCATTTAGATACCGCCTGCCTAACGCGTCCAGTGATCAACATTTACTTCGGTCTAAAAGACCCTGTTCTATCTATCTATCTATCTATCTATCTATCTATCTATCTATCTATCTATCTGTCTATCTGTCTGTCTGTCTATCTATCTATCTATCTTTCTTTCTTTCTTTCTTTCTTTCTTTCTTTCTATCTATCTATCTATCTATCTATCTATCTATATATCTATTTATCTATCTATCTATCTATCTCTCTATTTATCTTCATTTTCTTTTTCTCCTCCTGGTTATCACCCATTATTTATTCTGTTTCGCAGTTGCCTTTACAGGAATCACATCAGTCAAAATTAGGCTACTTGTTGGGTCCACTCCGTCTGGAAATATAGCATTAGCCGATGATAAAACTCTGCTCGCAAACACACCAATCCATTTGCAAAAATGCTTGATATATGTAACAGATACTCAGTAACATGGAACTTCATCTTCAACGTTAGTAAAAGCTGTGTATTAGTTTTTAATCAGAATAGACAAACAACACGTGAGAAGTTTAATTGGAAAATTGGCAATCAAACTATACCTATTTTAAATGAAACCGAACAGGTTGGAATTCCTGTGTGTTCCAATATGAAATGCTTGACTAAAGTAGACAGGGCTTGTGCTAAAAGCAAAAAATCATTTTATTCTCTTGTTGGGGTTGACACAAATGAAGCTAGATCCAATCCTCTTACATACGTCAGCTTGTACAAAAAAATTGTTATACCATCAGAACTTTATGGTTGTGAAGTTTGGTCGAATATCAGACTCAAAGACTTGAGAAAGCTCGATGTACTTCAGCATCATTGTACCAAAATTCTGCAAGGCTTTCCTCAAACCACGCGGTCAGGAATGAGCGAAAGTTTACTGGGGATGAAGAGAATTATATCAGAAACTGATAAAAGGAAACTGAACTTTCTTGGTAAATTATGCCATCTTCCAGAAAATGTAACAACCAAAAGAATATTTTTATTCAAAATATGTCTATATCTTTCTACGAAAGATGTTACAGAACAAAAAGGCTTTATTCCAGATATATGTAGCATTTTGCAGAAATATATTTATGAATTTATTGACATTTTTGTTAGAGACAAAATATTTCCAGGAAAAATACAGTGGAAACAAATTATAAAACATGCTACTCATAAGCATGAAAATGAGCGCTTTACAAACTTGTGTCATACTGACATTTCCTACAAAAGATTCAAAAATGTTCATACTTCTATAAAACCCTCAATTTTATGGCAAACTCCAAAAACAACAAGAGAGTTACAGTTAATTACATCCCTTGCAAAGGTTCTGATAACTGTTCCAAATAATACTATGCAAGTTTGTAAACCGTGCAGTTATTCTTACACAGATGTAATAATCCATGCATTTATTTTCTGTCAATGCACTGTGTGACAACGAGACATATTTTGGACACATATTATAAATAACTTTGACATTCGTCTTGACGTGTTCCTTCATAATATATCAGATGAAGAATTTATTCAACATCTCCTGGGTAGGGAATTTCCCAACGGTATCGGCTTAGATGAGCCTGAAATACTGAGAAATTTTATAATGTCTGCCTCAGTGTTCTCTGCAACTGTAATTCATGGATTCTTTTCATAGTAATAAGATCGATTTTCAAATTATCAAGATTTGGAATCATGTGATCGTAGAAATCTTGATAATCATGTCTTCATGCATGCTATTTTTTTGTATTACATATAGAATATTATTTTCTGTAAAATAATGATGATGTGTACAATAATTAAGTATTGGAGGATTGCACAAGAGTGCACCATACTTTTAATAAGTATAGAGTCCTCATATAAGAATCCTCAAAGGGAAGAACCATAGATTCATCTCATGTACACCTCTTTTATTGCATATAACTAATTCAATTCAACTCAATATTGTTTTCTTTTTCCTTTGTTTGCATCCTTATCTTTGAAAAGAGGAAATAAAGATTGATGATTGTACTTCATTAAGAATGACGAACACAACGAAGATGGCAACAACAGCTATAAATACGACAAAAAAGATAAAATATTTTAGAACACCCATTTCACTATATTTGTCAAAGCACTTTCACCGCTACTATGCTCCGTCGTCATCATCAATTATCTACTACTTCTTCTATTTACAATACTACAAATAGACCTTTCCGGTGGAAGATTCTTCCATATTTATTTCCCCCTGACTAATACGCGTCCGCCATTAAGGTACTGATTACAGGTATTGATTACATATGTGCCTGATGTGAAAGGCTGATTTATTTGTTACTACTAACAATAAAACTGATGCTATAGTTCTGTTGTTAAATTTGTACTAACATTT